>VWZN01018884.1:224418-283043 GCA_013396955.1 Regulus satrapa | reverse complement strand
AAAAAACAACCAAAACCAGTTTAAAGGAGTATATGAGGGGGAAAAGTAAAATCCATATATAGTAAATGGAGTAGGGGAGACGTGAACCTGCCCATAGGAGTGTAACTCCCAATGTTCTCTTTGAGAGTTTCTGGAAATGAGCTTTTTTTTCACAGAATCGCTTCAGGGGATGAGACTGAGTGTGAGAGTGAGAGCAGGCTCCAGGTTTGCTGTAGCTGGGCTCCCGGGGAGCTGAGTGTGGTGAGCCATCTGTGCTCTCCTGCAGGCAGCTCACCCAGGAACTCACATGTGCAGAATGGAAAGCAGCAGAATTATTTCTGCAGGTGAACTTGCCAGTCATGAGGACAGCTGAACTGTTTGGTCATCATTTATGCAGTGTGCTCCTCCCATGCTATTCGAGTGCTAGACACTGAAAAAAGGAGAAACAACTGAGACGTGTAGTTGAAGAAGGCAGAGAAATTTCTCTTCTGGTGATGATTTTCTCTTTTTTCTTTTAAGTTGTCCTGCCCTAGCACAGTGTTGTAGTGTTTGTGCTGTAAATGCTCCAGAAAACTATCCAAATTTAGAGGAAAAACTACTTAATAATTGCTTAGAAACACAAAAAAAAAACCCCACAACAGTGCAAGTCATCCTACAAGTGTAACACCTGTGCGTTTGTCAGCCATCTTCAGTGCTTCATTTTACATGCTTGCTGTAGATCTTGCACAACAAAATGTAAAAGCTGTGCTGGATTATGAGCTGTTGTATTTATAGTGTTATTTAGTACCATTTAGTTACTAAAAGAAAATTGTCCTGCTCTCAAAACCTTTCTTGTTAGAAAGAAATACAATTACTAAATGTTTATGCAGGGGTTCTAAAGTACATGACAAAGATTTTATCCTTTAAGTATGAATGGCTATGTGTAATCTGAATATGTTTCTGGGAGGGTTTTAATTGCACACTGATAACAGGGAGTCTTTGTGGCAACACTCGTTGATTGGATCATGATCAAAAAGCAAAGGAGTCGAATTATGTGGAGACCAACTTCCTCCTTGCTGTGTTCTCTCGGCTGCTTTCAGGCTAATTATGATGCGTTTCTGCGTTCCAGAATTTCGGGGAAAGAAGATGGGGGAGGGAAACAAAATCCTTTGGTAGTTTTGACTCACAAGCAATTAGTTATTATTCACAGAGAGGTCTGGCTTCATTACTATTCAGAAGCCAAACAATACCCAGCTCAGCAGCTGGAATGAACGGGGGTGCTGGATCTGTGCAGAGGGATGTGGGGTCATGTGTGGCTGAACTGGACATGCTGATGATTATTTTCAGCTTTGTGATTGTGGTTCCGTAGGAAAAATGTGCTGAAGTCAAGGTGCATGGCTACCCAAAGACTTGCAAGCCCCACTAGTGGCCTGCAGAGCATTAGTGAATCTGAGTGACTTCAATTTTGTCTTCTTATTGAGGCTTCTGAACTGTGGGAGACAAGCTGATCTGTTATTTCAGATCCTTGGTGAGATACTAAAAAAGGCATTGTTTAAGTGGCAGCTTTATAAATGGCTGTGGGAACTGTTACTCTGATTCTCCTGCTTGTGCTGGTAGAAACTGGTGCTGATACAGAATGCTACTGGATGTCTTGTGGCCTTGGGAATGCAACTGTGGACAGGATTTTTTATCTACAAATTTGCCGTGTTCTTAGAGATAAAGATTTTTCTAAGTTCATTCCATTCTTAAGCCTGTTTTACTCATCCTTGGTGTGCTCTATTGTTAATCCAGGTTCAGAATTTGTTTTAAGCAGCAGAACATATCGAGCATGAGACAGAAGGAGTGAGCAGGGGACCTTTTCCATAAAGCTGGGGATCCCTCCAGCAGGCGCCGGCCGTGGTCAATGAGGAATCAGATCTTTTGCTCATTTGCACCGGAGCCCCCAGGCTGTCAGACACTGAGCACCCTTTCATCCTTGTGACTTCAAAGTGCTGCTCAGAACTGGGCAGAAAGAGGCTTTGAGTTAGTTCTGTAATTGAAGTGGATCTATTAGGCTGCCCTGCCCCATCTTTTCAAAGCATGTTGTTTGAAACTTTACAGCAAATGGATATGTTCAGGTAGAGCACGATCTCGTGGAATTATTGCAGCTCTTTTTAGCTATCTATAAATGTACCTTCCTGGAATTTCATTTGAGAGGTAAATCAAACACTACCTCATCTCCTGTTACACGTAGTTCAAAAATATTCAAGGTTCTCAAAGCATTGGAAGTGAATTGTGTTATTTCAAAGTTGGCCTTAGCGTTTTTGACATGGCCTGCAGATTTGGTCCTCTTCATCCTGAAGAGCTGAGAAAATGGTGATCAAAAAGCCAAACCTGGAGCTGTGTTCTGGCGGCGCAGCTACCTCGCTGCCGGAGGATTGTCAGAGTTGAAAGTATGATCTGCTCTGGTGTGTGTGAGAAGTGCTGTTGGTAGAAGGGCAGCACTGATTAGAGGTGAGGTGTCAGGGTTTGGCCATGGACACCCAGCCCAGCAGCCAGCCCGGTGTGTGCTGGGGGTCCGGGACTAAACCGGTGTCCCCAGCAGGGACCCTCAGCTTATGGCAGGCAAGGCACACAAAGGCTCCTGCTCAAATCATGAGCACTGGCCAGCTGTCTGAGTGTTCCAGGCTGGAATATTCTGGTGGAAATGCAGTGTTTCTGTATGAATTGGTAAAAACGTACGGCAGCCTTGTTGTCTGAGGTGGAAATGAGGTGTGTGAAGGTCTGGGTTCTGTCTCACAGGGAACAGCCCCTCTTGGGTTTCATCCGTGAGATTCATGGATAGTATGTAACAGGGGAACATTGCAGTTAAAAATCATCGGGGTTGATCGCTGATCTTGAAGGTGTCAGGAAAGGAAGTGTTTTATAATGCCACAAGACTTGGGTTCTTTAAAAACCCAAAATAACATTTTTTTGGAATTTCAGCTGCCTGATAGGGATACCGGTTTACCCCAGCCACACACTGGCTGGAGTCAGTGGCTGTTGAATAGCAATCATCAGCTGCTAGGCCTGGGGTCTAGCAAAGTATCCAAGTATGATAGTGAAGAAAAAAGAAAATAGAGAAAAGAGAATCTCTCTTAGAGGAAATTGGGAAAAGCATACATCTCACTGAGAAGCCAGGAAGCACGCATGCACGTGCCTGTTCTTCTGGCTGAATTTTCTTAGTGTTCCAAATCCATAGGAAGTTCTAAAAACGTTTGTCTGCAGTTCAGATTCAGTTTCCCTCAAGCAAAAAATGCTGCTTTTCTGCCAGGTATGTGGCCAGAGGCACACCAGGAGCTAAGACAGGGAAGTTCCTGCTGGCGATGTTTGCTCCATGTTGCCATCACTGTCCTGGCAAAGTCTAGAGTCATGTTGGGCAGGAGCCAATGGCAGCACCGTGTCCTGGGCAGAAGGTTTTGCTCTGAAAGGGAATCTTGCACCTTTCCACTGAACCACTTCCTTCTTGAAACCTCAGTCTGTGTCTTTTAAGGATTACAAGGTTCCATGTAGCAAAGCATAAAGCTTTTGTTGTTTTTACCAGAGGTGTTGTTTTTCCTTTGGAGGCTTTGCAGATCTCTGTGAGACTCCAAGTTCCCTCTGAAAGTTGGAGCTGTTTCACAGGGGTTGCTAAGGTGATTTGGTGGGAAGGAAATGCACTGGTAATTTGCTGTTAAGTTGTTTACAGGAGAATGTTAATAAAATTTTACCACCTGAGCAAGACAAATATCTGCGAGTATTCCAGAAAGGTTTCACTAGAGAAGAAAATAACTGTACAAATGCCCAATTCGTCACTCCCAAGGATGATAAAATGCAATGTCTCCAGGGTAGAGGCAGAAATATCTTGTGTCACCTTTTCGTCATTTCAACCAGAATGTGAAACCTTTTCATTTTGCTTCCTTTTCTTTGATTTTTAAATGTATTTCTATATGTGAATGGTTTGTCAAGTGTTTACTGGAGAATATTTAGAGTTCTAAAGTAGATATTACACTGAATCATCACAAATAGCTTTAAAGCTATGAACAAACCCTGCTGCCCCCATGCAGCGTTCCTCCCAGGAAAACAAAAAAGCACAACAAGTCTTTGGTAGGGGAGAAAATCCATCTTGAATTTCCATCTTGAGAAAATCCAACTATCTAGGCTGCCTTATTCCTAGGATACAGTAATTCCACATGGGGTACCAGCATGTGCTCAGCATTCCTGCCTTTTCCAGTGGTCAGTCTGTCATGTTTTAGGAGGAAATAAAGTTATGGCTCTTGGGGAAGAAGGCTTGAAGAACAAATGGTCTTGAAGCCTGGAGGCAGTGCAAGGGAGGTGTCAGATGTGCAAATTCTAGAGGGGAGCTGTGGCAGGGAGAGGCTGTTTGCCACTGTGCCATCTCGATTTTACCTGGATTCTTCATTGCCTTCCGTGGAACTGTTATTTCGGGATACTCACAGTGGATGATTTGGTCTGGTTTTGGGCTTTCTGACCTGCCAGAAGATACAGGTGATTTCTCTGCATAGATCTCTTAACCTTGTAGAGAAACTTCTGGAGAATTGCAGATGAATTGTTCCACGTATTTAAGGACAAACTGGAGAGGGGTCTGGAGCTGCGGGGTTTGCAGCCCCGCGCTCTGACCGACAGGTTGTTAAAGACGATGGGACTGCTCTGGGAATGGACTCAGTCCGGGCTCTCATCAGGGTGTGTGATCACAGGGGTTTGGTTTGTGACACACTTGATGGGGTTTACTAACCCAGAAGACCTGACTCCAAGTAAAAACACTCAAAATAAACACCATGAAATATTTACTGCCTTCTGCACAGTGAGTCTGAGCCGTCTGAAAACCTGTCAGTATTCAGACACTGCTGAGTCTCCCGAGTCTGCCCTGCATCTACCTTATCTGCAGTCTCTGTAATTAAATACATTTCCAAATCTTATGGTTTCCTCTATTCTGTTTCCTTTCATATTGTCTTAGGTCATCTTGCTCTATTACTCTTAATACAACTTTGAAAGACAAAAGCATTCCCATGTCTAAGCCTTGACTTTCTGGACATCAGATTGATTTCCCCCAATGTTCTGGGCACAGTGGTGATATTTAGAGCTTTAATAAAGATGTGAAGAAAGGGAAAAATGACTCAGTACTTTTCTGATAAGGAATACAGACACTGTGACTTTGCAGGTGAGACATTTAACTGAAGCAAAAAATATTCCTGTTTGTATAATTTTGTGCAAATTCTTACCAAGGAGAGGCGTGAAGAGGGCAGGGGAGAATTTTACAGCTTCTTTGATTTCTTTGTGATTACTAAGATTTCCTTTTTGTTCTTCCAAGTAGAAGAACCTGCTGTGTATTTTTTAAAAGTTTTCCAATGTAAATATAAAAAGCTTCACATCTTGCATTCTGTGAGTTTCTGTAGCTGTTGTAGGAGCATGCCTGGTGAAAGGAAAGCTGCCTTAGACAACTGCTGTGGCAGGAGGGAGCAGAGAGGGATGGCTTTGGAACATGACTGGCATTTGTGTAAATAGCAGAACTATAATTTCTTCACTGAACAAAAGTCGTCCCGAGAAAAGCTTCTTCCAAATTTTAGGCATTTGAATGAAATACAATCTAAAAATTCAAATGTTGCTTGGAAGTTCCATTTGTATTCTGCAGAGAGCTTGTGCTAGTTCTCTGCATACATACAGGTCTCATTCTGAAGGTAATTTTGCTTTTTTCTCACATAGTAACTAAAAAAATAGCAATTAACTCCATCTGTTTTCACCAGAAAAGGCAACATAAATGAGATTTCAAATGTGCCAAAATGAGATTGAGAGGAGGTTTCCATTGGTTTTACCTCGTTCCAGGACACTGCTGCTCCAGTCTCACCAAAGATATCACTGGAAATGTTTTATTGATAAAAATAGGCCTGTCTTACATGTGCTGTTCCAAGGACATGCCTGCCATTTTCTGGCACTGCTCGAAATTTGAATTATAAAGAGCAGCACAAAGGCAAAGCTGACGGAAAACAAGTTCCTTTAAGAACAACAATTCATTACCGCGCATTGATTTTAGAGGTTGTTTTTTTGTTTGTTCCTTGGCTTTAAACGTGGATTAACTTGCTTTCTTGTTTCAGACACAGAGAATTCTGCTGTGGTGAAGCAGAGAGCAGTAGCAGAGGGTGGTGTGAGCAGGCACCCGGCAGCAAGTGCTGCGCAGGGCAGCCCCTGGGCAGGAGCAGGGTGGGAGCTGCTGGCTGGACAGGAGCCGGGCTCTGTGGGGGGACAGAAGGCAGCGCAGGGCTCAGCTCCTTCAGGGGCAGAAATCCTTCCCTTTCCTCCTTTCACAGTTACTGAAAGTTGTAATGACACTGTGATGAAATCACACTGTTCTGTTCCAATGAAACAGCACCCCAGTCCTGTTCATTGACAATGACAATTTAAACATCATCATTTTCACAGGCTAGTGTTTCAGACATTGGTTTTAATTCTGATTTTTGTGTGATGATATGCTATTAAAAGAAATCCTGCAAATAATCTAAGAATAACAAGCTAAGTTAGCAGGACACTTACCATAGAGAAATCCAAAATGCCAATGTAATTTTCTTTTTCAGCTCCACACTACATATTAAAAACCATTCTCATAAGATACCTTTGATTAAATCAGATTATGAAGGTTATTAAAACTGACAGATTTCTTGAGAAGATGCTCTATACCATATTCTTGCTAAGAATTTTTAAACATGCTATTGATATAATAAAATAATATTCATGCTTTTAGACATAATCAGAAATTTATGTATCAGTCAGACATTAGTAAGTGGTGTTCAAAATGCATTCAGACTGTTCAGAATCCTGCAGGGCTCATCCTCCTTATGCAGGACAGTAAATATTGTGGTCAGAGAACGGAGTAATCCAGAAATTCTAGCGGCATGCTGGAGGAATTTGTGTTAAAGATCAGATGTGGGGGAGCTTTGCTGTCTCCTAATGCACTTGGGTAGCTGAAGTAGAAGCAGATTAATGGAGCCGACACTCCAGCGCTCTGTTTGTGTGTTAGTGGAATGTAAAAGCGGTGTGTAGATGCACACTGGAATTTCTGAAGGATGGGGGTTACCATGGATACACTCAAGCGACCAGATTGGTGTGAACGCAAAGCTCTGAGTTTTCTCTGGTTGCAGGAGGATTTGTTCTGATAAGTAACTTGTGCTGCAGCAGTTTCTCCTCCCCCTCCCACTTGTTACTGGAGCAGTACAACTCCTGGCTGCTGTGTGTGATTCTGAGGGACAATTCTGATTGTGTTGCTCTCTGTCTGCTGCCCACGGCTGGGATTCTCTCCCACCAGGGACACTTCACCTAAATGTGATTTCTAATGAAGGATAGAATGGAATAATTTTGGGTCCTGCAAATCGCTAATGTTGTGAGAGCCCCCCCTGTTTTCAGACTGTGGGTATACATCAGTGTGCCTGCCCTTCCACTGGGGGAGAGCGGTGTTTCTGGTGGAAAAAAAAATATCTCTGTAGAGTAGATGATGGGGATGGAAATAAGATAGAGGGGGAGATACCAGAAAGCTTGTTGAGTTAATGGTTGGTGTGTTTTTCTTGAGAGTGGGAGTCCCAAAGGGACTTGACAGGAGGAAATAGTTCTTTGGAATGTGCAGAGAATTGGTATTGTGAGCAAAGGAGCTTTCGAAGTTGGGTAGGAAGAGGATTTGGTCTCTGAACTCCTGCTGTAGTTCTGAAAACTTTTCCTGTCCTCCCTGCTTGCCTTGCTCTTCTGTAAGCTGCAGTGCTGAGGAAGAGTGAGAAGGGCTCTCATCTCCTCCCGTCCTGTTCTCTGTTCGACCGGTGAATTCCTTGAGAGCAGCATCTCCAGCTCCACGTGCCCGAAGCTGGAACGAGCCGAAGGTGTGCAGAGAAGCCGTGGCTGACAGCTCCCAGCAGCAGGCAGTTCCCAGCACGGGCGGCACTGGCCTCGCGGGATTTTTGCTGCTGCTGTGACCGAGCGGTCCCGTCAGTGACAACATCGCTGGGAGCAGCCACATGATCTTGGGCTGCCTTGGTGGCCCCTGGCACACAGAGTGTCTGTGCCCTCTAACAGATTGAGGGGTTTACATTTCAGGGGGCAGCCAGCTCTTCGTTTAAATGCTGTTTAAGCGATAGAAGTACTGACGTCTGAATTGAATAATTGACCCCAAACTGTAGCACGAGAAAGAGAGTTACTGAAGTACGCTGGCTGATGTTTATAGTGTTGCTACTTCTAGAAGTATTTCTTCTTGACCCAGAAAAAAGTTGCCGAGCTCCTGCTGTTCCTCACCAAATTTATGGATTTCTCTTAGTTCAATTGATGCTAACTTGGCTGCTGTACACTAAATATTCAGGTCCTTAAGCTTTACATCCCTACTGTTGGCCTGTGAGTCTGTTGTCATTAAAACATAAATAACGTAAGAGAAGTAGTTTTGATGGTGGAAGACCTATGTGTTAGCCCTCATGGGGAGACAGGGGGAACACAGGAAAAATCCTGTGTCCACTTGTATCCCTGCCAAGGAGATGGTATTAACATTATTTCAAATGTAATACATCCAGAGCTGGAATGTTTCCCCTAGTACATGCCTTTGGGAGGATGCTGCTATGAAATAAATTCTTGAGCAGTGGATTGGTTATTATGAAAAATACTTTTCCATAAGGACCTATAATTTTAGAAAGCACTATCCCCGAGAATAATAATGTGCTATGGTTGGGAAATTATTTCCTTTTAACTCCCAGAATTCAGACCTTATTTTGTGAAATTACAAAAACTTCCCAATTAATTTTTCCCTTTCAGACCCCAAGTAGATCAGATTGGAAAGCTTGATTAACGTGCTGATAAGAGCATTAACGTGCACCTAGGATCAATGCTTCTTGTAAGCTGTGAATGAAAATAGACGAGTGTTGCTGTTTTCTGCTTTCATTAATGAGCTGTTTATCTCAGTCTCCATGCTGCAGGACTCAGGTGGAGCTGCCACTTCTTTCTGCTCATCAGAACTGCTGGATACAATGGGAATGTGTGATTAAGGACAGGCTAAATACCTAAGTAGGAGCAATGCGACTGCACCTATCCTGGCTTGGGGCAGTCTGTGTTTGTAAGGCTGCTGTCAGGATTTACAAGTTTTAGGGAGTGGGATATTTGACTCCCTAGAAACCAAGTATAAGCCATAAATAAGTATGAATGTTTCTTCTGAAAAATCACTGAAAATAGCTGAATGTTCCAGATGAAATTGTAATAAGGCCTGCAGCATCAGTTTATAGAGTCAGCTGCCTATGGTGACACTTCTGACAGACTTCCAATTCTGAGTGGTGTGCTAAAGCTCTAAAGCTCAAAGACTTTATCCATTTTGTAATGTTTTGGATTATCTCACTTCCACAAAATTTCCTTCTTGGAATTGTGCTGAGTGTGTAAACTCAATAGTAATTAACAGCAACATACACCCCATGTAGTTCTTGAACTTCTTCAAAGTATTTTCTACTACCAGTTTCCCTTGAAAATCTGCCAATTTTTATGGTCTTGTGGAATGTGCAACCTGTATTTGTTACATTTTTGCTGGTTTTGCAAAAAAATGTATTTGCAGTGGGACCAAGGACAAGATTTTATACGGCTTTAAATTGACTGCAAAATTCTAAATTCCTGAGCACAAAGAGAAGTGAATCCATCTTTCAGTTCTCTCCTTAAGTGGTGCTAAGTTTCTAGATTAAGCTTTTGGAGAAAAATATGAACATTAGAGATGTGCAAGACCAGCCTTGTACTGAGTCCCTAAGAAGAACATTTGCTCTTTGCGTAGATTCTACTGCCTGGGTAGATCAGTGTACAAGTATTTTACAGTGGAGAAGCTCAGCTGGGAGGGTACAATCTGTCAACAGACAAGCAAATGAGATGTGTGGGTACATCCAGGTGCTACTGACAGCTGGGAAGATCTTGGGTTAAAAAAACCAGATGTGTTTAGGTTTTGCTATGTTTTCACAGGGTGGTTGTAGCTATTTACCCAGCTAGATACTGAGAATGAGAATCTTACCATTCCAGAGACCAGTTGCCACAGCAGCCCAAAGGTCCTGAATCCCTTGATTTAATTGATTTCTCTCTTGCTTCAGATTGCTGGCGACTTACTCATCTCCCCGGCTGTGCTGTGTGTTTGTTGTTATGACAACTGTGCAGTTTGCTCCTAGCACTGCTTTACCTCTTGAGTGGCAGTACCTGGGACACCTTGAGAAAAGGTGACAATCCTTATGTATTGGTTTATCTTGAACTGTGCTCACACAAACACAACCATCACAAAACTCTCTTGTGCTTTAAACAAGTTCTCCTAATGTGCAGTGTGAATGTCTGAGAGGTCTATTAAGGCATATTGAGAATGCTCTTTAGTAGCAACTTGGGCTTTCTGTGCTTTTATGAACCAGTTATGAGACCAGAATAGATAAGAGCCTAAATCCATGCCATAGCTTAGTCTGCAATTGTTTCTCTGTGTAGACAGGCCCTCGGTTTTGAGGAAAGTTGCAGGATTGGCAGTTTTCATGGCCTTGAGTGGCTGCCAAAACATGAAGGAGCTAAGATGCAGAGAGCCGGAGAGAAGCTCATCCTTCATCTACATTATGCCATCCCCTATTTCCTGGGATTTGTTGATGGTGTTGGCTGAGTGTCACAATGATTTACAGCTTTCAGGCATGCTACTAGAGGGAAATATATATCCAGCAGGATTCTGTCTTGTGCCTTATCCTCTTCTGCAGTCAGGACTTGGAGAATGTGAGGCAAAACCCCCACAGTGAACGTAGAGGTTGGCCCCATCTGACATAATGAAATTCATCTTCCTGGACCATCAGGCTTGATTAAAAATATTTTGGCTTATGCTCAGAAAACTTGTCGACAGCTTCAGAACCGTTTTATTCTTGTTTTCATTGTAGCTGCTGTAGTGAGCTGCTTTCCCTCTGCCCAGGCCCAGCAGGCAAGTTAGAGCTGTAGCCTTGCCTATGAACCCCTGAGGAGAGCAGGAAGGAGGGAGGGAGAAAGGCTAATTGGAGAGAGGGCCAGGAGACAGAGAGAATTCTTTCCTTGGAAGGGATTTTTATTAGATCTCAAATTGCATTTAGGAGACCTGGTGTCATGTGCTTTTGTGAGAGGCTGAGACACATCCCAGGGTGATCCTTGAGCAGTTTCCAGACTCACAGCACAAGTCAGCAGCTGTTGGAGCCATTCTCCACTCACACCCTGGGCTCTGAGAGCTGAACCCCAGGCAGGGCTGTTACACAACATATTGCTGAACCTCCCGGCAGAGGGGCTTGATCTGGAAAGACAGTAAATGCATTTTACAGCTCTGAATACCTTCCTAAAAAGAAGTGAAATGAGCAATTGTTGTTGTTGTTGTTTAACAGAGCAACATGAAAGCAGGTTGTTGAATATTTGTATTAGGTGCAAACCTAGTGCTACTCCATTCCAGAAGAGTCTTACTCTCTGTCATTCACTCTAGGCCAGGCCATGCCTCTTGGTAGCAATTCTGAGCAATTCTGAATCACCATCCAAAGAATAAGAAAGTGTCATGATTTAATCATGATCTTAACAAGCCACTGTATATCTGCAAACAAAAGAAGAAACCACAGAAGTATTAGCTTGGAATGTTTTTCAGATTAAAGATATTGCCATTTGCTTGAACACAAATTATTACAAATTCTGAAGCAATAAAGAAGAAATTAATTGGTTTTGTAATCTTTTTTGTTTTCCTCTGTCAATTAAAATTTGTTCAATTGTATTGCTCAGTGTCTAACTAATTACATTTCTTGTGGGGATAAGAAAAGAATCAGTGAAGAGAATATGAGAAAGGCACAATGCAGTTTCATCTATTCTGATTCTGAGAACCCTCCCCTGAATCTCAGGGAAAATGAGGGGATCCTTTTCCCACCTTTCTGCCTGATTTAAGGGCCCAAGGCAAATTCTGCAAAATTAAAATGAACTCTTTTTCATAGCTTTGATAGTCTTGGAGCCATGTTCTTGTCAAAACCTGAACTTTTCTTACAGCTTCCAAGAAGCTCCCCAAGAGTGAAGGGAATGTGTTCAAAGCTGAGTCTTCTAAAACTGACCTACAGGTAACAGGAATAAAGCCATCAATCTCATCCTGATTTTTGTTCGCGTTTTGTCTATATCCCCCCTTTCGTCTATAAATGTGTAAAGTCATAAACAATTTTGGGACATCAAGAGCTGAAAATTCATTTGAATTTACCATTAGCCAGTTGTGGAAATAACAGAAGATGAAATAATTTGTGTTCCTATGAGTACACACAGCTTGTTTTGCAATTCTCAACCACTGTCAACCCTTTGTGGAGGTATTTTCCATTTCTCTATTTTGAATGCAGTAAAATGGAAAATATTTGAAATATGTCTTGAATTTTCAGTGGCTCCTATTAGAAGCAGAAGAAAGGGGAAATGAAACTTCTTGAGCAAGAAAGACTCGGAAGAACAGACCAGGCCTGCCACTGATTATCTTTCTTCCTGAGAACAGGACTAAATTCTTATTACCCAGAAGACTTAAAGGCTTTTTACATGACCTTTATTTTGTGGTTTATGAAGGTCAAGAGACTTTACTTTTATTGAAGCCCTAATTTTTTATCTCTTTAGGAAAAAAAAACAAACAAAAAAATCACCCACCAGTGGCTCTCCTTCTACCATGAAGGAGTCTAATTGTGACATTTAAGTTTCTAAATATGCTTAATAGTGGAGCAAATTGACCATTTAACCTAAACTTCTGTGGAAAAGCTCTTTCATCTTATGCATAAAACTGGGGATACTTTTTAAGGAAACAATATGAAGATGCATATAAAAACTCCATTCATAATTTCAGTTAACTCCAGTAGTCAGCATGATTCTGGGGGTTTTACCTTTGGAAAATAACAACATTGAGTTAAATGTATATTTTTATTGTTTAACACTATGTCAAAATTTGCTTTCTGGCATCAGTCAAATATGCTGTATGTTTGTAATTTAAGTTCAAAGACTTTTTTATTGTTTTATTCAGCTTCTTGTAAAACAGCTGTGCCTCTTGGGTGTCCAGACAGCTTCCAAGCTCGCTCTGATGCAGGAGCATTTGCTCTCAGGGATCTCAAGACATCTTCCTCTCCTGAGTTTTCTGATTTGAAAGTGACTTTAAGATGGAATTTGCCAAAGGCTTGTGGTTTTCCACAGGATTAATCTGGAAAGAGGAACTTTATCTGGAGTATTTTTTCTATAAAAGACATTAACAGAAGTTATTTATTATTTTCTAATATAACAAGGAGCACCTGTAGCAGGGAACTGATTTAGAATGTGCTTTCCTGATACTTGATTTGTTTATTTCATTCTTAATTACCGATACTTGATTTTCTTTATTTCTAAACCAGCATGCCCTATCATATGAAAATTATTTGAATTATAAATTCATTTCAAAAATTAGTATATTAAGAATGACTACTGGATTTAATACATACATAAATGTTAACTTCATAGTAAACATGCAAACATATCTTGGGCCAGTTGAGTATCTTGCTGTTGAGTAGGGTGACTGTGCACCGAGATGCAGGGAAGAAAAGGCCTTCAGTCATCTTGTCCAGAATGAAATTTAGATCTAAGGAAGCAAATTTGGGAGAGCTGCTTTTGAGGGAGAGGCTTTTTCCAGGGTCAGAATGATGTTCACAGCCCTTAGAGCTGGCACTAATCTGCTCCCAGAGTCTGTGAGCTGCCAGGAAAATAGCTGTTCCAACAGGCCGTTCCCGTGTCCTTAAGGAACTCCTTCCTAACTGGGCTGTGTGCTTCTGTGGATTCTGCCCCTTCTGCCCGGCTGGCCCCATCCAGTGTCCCTCTCTGTCCTGGATCTCAGCTGAGCCTCGAGCTGTCCCTCCCGTGAGAGCTGGGGACACAGGGCTGCAGTCGCAGGTGTCCCCGGAGTCCTGCAGGTGGCTGCCCGTGTACCTGGAGGTGCCTCTGTACACACAAAGCCGGTCCGGGCTCCTGCCTGCAGCGGGGGCACTGCGTGCCGGAGTAGAACGTTCCCTTCCCTGGCCAGCTGTGTCACGGTGACGAAAAGCCGGGGGCTTGGGCTTTCCTTGCCCTTGAACAAACCTGTTGCAGTCTCTGGCAGTGCCGCCAGCCCCGGTGGGAGGTGTGCTGCGGGACAGCTGGCATTGGTGGCGTCCCAGAGACGTTCCCAGGCCCCACGCTGAGCCTGACAGGTGGCCCTGGCACAGGTGGTGCCACCAGCCCAGCCAGGATGAGCTTTGCTGGCAAGCACGGCCCTGGGGAATGTCTGTGGGCTGAGTGCGCTCAGCTGCTGGACAGTAGCACAGGGTTTGTGTTGGACCACTGGGCTGAAAATGTATGTGCTGCAGGAGAGATCAGTATGCTGGGTAGATTGTAGCTTGCAATCAAAAAAGAAATTTGATATAAAAAAGAATAACATAAATTTCACTGTAAAAAACGCAAATAGAAATGTAATCCAAACACATTGCAGATGTGCTGTTACTGACTGCTCAAAACTGGGAAATGTGCATTTGAAAGTGATGCTTGGATTTGGTATAAACTGTTTATGAACTGCTCTGCTTGTTTTATGTAAAATCTATTTAACCTCATGGTACACCATGTTAGGATACTCATTTCCAAAGCTGCTCAGCTTTCCTTTTGCGTTTTCTCAGATTGTTTGAGGAATTGTAGCTGTGGTTGCATGTGCCCTTCCCTGCAGTCTGTCTATCTATTCTAAAGTTATTGGGCTCTCCAAATAATACAGGGATGGATCCAGTACTAAACTATCTCGGGGGTTAAAATAAAGAGGAACTGAAATCAGTGAGAAGTAGGAAAAGCAAAAAGACTGTGGGCCAAGGCTGTCTTCCTAGTTGTAAGTGATTCCAGACCTGCCACTCTGGCAGATTTTCTGAAGGCTACTTGGCCCCAAAGTTCACAGATCCTGAAAGGAGCAGAAAATAGCACAAACTGCTTTCCCCTTACCTTTGGGAATGCAGTGAGCCCCTCAGCCACAGCCCACCTGCCTGCTGAGTGTCCTCAGTCTGGCCCTGCTTTGTCTGCTTACAAATTCATTCACTGTGTTTTGCAGAAAACTTCACCTGCCACTCAGAAGACCCATTGTATCCAGTTCTCCTCTGGGTTTGGAGTAAGGGTGCACTTTCTGACCCTGTGGGGGAGAAATCAAACTTACATGGACTTGCATTTAATGAACACATGGTAAGTTTCCTGCTGAGAAACTCTGTGTTAACAGAGTTGCTTAAGCTAATTTCTGAAGTCTGTACTCCAAGCATCCTGTGATTCAGTGGAGAAAGACTTCATTGTATGTTCTTCCTTGCTAATTGAATTTCTGAGCTTCACATATTTAATATCCTAACTGTGTGGAGGAAGGGTAAAAAAACCCCACCTTCCAGTTCTTCCTTGCTAATTGAATTTCTGAGCTTCACATATTTAATATCCTAACTGTGTGGAGGAAGGGTAAAAAACCCCACCTTCCAGTATTGACTGTGTAGAATTAGAGAAACTAAAGCAGTATTATAGTCATGTAGAGGAAAAAATTAAAGAATACACAGGAGTCTCGGAGAGATGAAAAGTCATGCTACTTTTAGCAGCATATGGATGACCAGTAAGGCAAAATAGGGGGCATTTCCTTTGGTAACATCATGTTTTGGAAAAGCCTAAGCATTCTACAGAAATTAAGAGGAAATCTTAAAGTTGAGGAGGATTTGGCTGGTGGAAGGATTATTTGCAATTTAGTCTGGGCTCTAGGAAAGTGATCAATGAGATTAGAAAGTTTTCTGATGCATTTGAATAAAAAGGTGAAAATGTGAATTCTGGAACATGAACATTGACTTGCCCAGTTCCAGAGCTGCAGCCTGTGAGCTGGATGTGCGAGGATCCCATGAGCAGGTGTCCTTACCAGCTAAGATGAACCTTGTCTCTTCAATGGCTGGATTTCCAAGGCATCCAGCACTCAGGGAAGTTGAACACTCATACCAACTTTCAGGAAGTAAATTTAGAAATAGAGTGCTATGTCTCACTATGCACAAATCCAAACTCATTCCTCTTCAGGAAGAACAGCGTGGCATTACAGGTGATTGCAGCCAGTGCCAACCATTCAGCAATGAGCCTTTTTCTGGAGGGTTAGCTGCCAGTCCTTGTTTCAGCTTTAATCTCACTCTGCTGAAAATGTCCAGGTGCAGACCCCAGCCCTGAGGGATGGTGGTTATTATGATTGGCAGTCTCTAGTTGTTTTCAGAATTCACAATTTGTGACAAAGAAGAATGAACAATGTCCACTAAACCAGTTTGAAGTATGTAATGATGGTCTGTAATTATGTCATGATGTCTTTTTAAACTACAGACCTTATAACAGCCTGACTTTTCCGAATTCAAAGCCTAAACTAAAATGAATTTACAGAAGTATTTTTTTATGTAACCATTATTTAAATCTTCCACTCTGTAATTAAATTTTGTTTCTTTGCAAAGGAGAATGAACTGTTCCTGAAAAAGCTTCTCATATGCTGAGCAGTATAATTAGAGAACTAGTTCTGCAAATGTCACACAAAAATGACCTTTAATGAAGCAATATCAAATGAAAAAGCTATTAAAGCTATGCAGCTTGAAGAATAGCTTAAAGTTGAATTATTGAAGTAGGTCTTGGGCCTGCTGCTGTTCAGATCCCCCATGTGGGCTCCTTCTTGTGTGTAAGAAAGAAAGGACAAGAACAAGTAGTCGTGCAGTGTACTTGGCACAGGAAATTGTATAAGAGCTTGTGAAGGAAGAATTTCACTTTGTGCCACCACTGGCTGCAGAAAGATGCCAGGATCTGTTACCTACAGGGGCTGTGAAGAAGTAGCTTGTCTTCAAGGACAATCCCAGTTGGAATGACTTCTCTTGATGTTTTGTCTCATGGATTTAAAAGCACTTCTCATAAATCAAAGCACAGGATATAATTTTAAAAACAAATCGCAGCATCAAAAATTATGTTGTGAAACACAGATAATTTAATGACCTGCAAATTTTTTTGTTGCTCATTGCAGTTTTCCCTTTTTCCCCTTTATTATGTGTCTAAAAAAATCACCTCAGGTTGATCTTTCTTTAAAATTTGAGTCTATGTGGAAATATTTTGGGGAGGGGAGGAAAAAAAAGACCAAATACACAAATATTTTTGTTTCCTCTGCAATTTTTTAAACATTATGGCTTGAAAAGCCACGTAGCAGGGAGTGTGCTACAGGGTGCTTATGGCTTGTTAAGGGTATAAGCAAATGCAGAAAGGGAGCACCTGAGACCCTTTCCAAAACCTGCTCAGTACATGGCCCTGGTTTTCCTGGCCGTGCTGGGCAAAGGCTGTGGTGTGGATCCATCAGCCTCCGATGTGTCCTGCAGGAAAGCAGGGAGAGCCTCCTCCCACGGGCACTGCCAGGGTGGCACCGTGGGCCAGCCAAGCTCTGCTCAGAGCCGCCGCTTCTCTGACACTCCCGAGTGAAACCCCAGCGACCTTCCCAAGAGAAATCGGCCATTTCTGATTTATGCTGCAACACGGGATGGAAAGTTTTAGATTGCAATTTTCAAAAAGCACTGCTGCTCTGTCAGAGTCCTCAGACACTTCATGCAGGAAGTTGGCACCAAAAGTTTATTTCACAATGTTTAACTTTGTGATGATTCATACTGCAGAAGTAGTTAAATTTTTTCCTCCAGATTTCTGCCAAATTGCATTTCTGTGCTAGGGCTCCTCTCATCTCTAACACCACAGCAGAGTTTCAATTGTTTCAATTACCCTACCCAGAGGTAGTGCTGGTGTCCTTTTCTTGTCTTTACAGAAAGGAGTGCTCTGTGGATAGGGTATCACGACTGAGAAGTCTCCAGGATTTGGGAGCTGACTTGGTGTCCTGCTCTGGCATAAATTTTCTGTGTGGCCTTCAGCAAGTCTCTTACGGCGCCTGTGCTTTACTGTCTTTATTGTCCAGCTCTCTCAGAAGTGAGATGGTTATCCACACAAGTGCCTTGCAAGGTTTTAGGACAGCATGTGAATTTCCACAAGGAGGTTTTGTCCTCTGTTCATGCAGTGCCTGATGCTTTTTGAGAGCTCTTGGCCCCAGCTGCTTGGCTGCCTGTGGGCTGTGTAAGCACTGTGGTACCAATTGTATGGTTTCCTGTGGGCTAGAATTCCCTTCTCCTGTATAAAAATAGAGTACTCATATCTGATCTGCCCTCAAATCGAAGGGAAGGATTTCTGTTCCTCCCAATGCCCGAGGTAAGGCGAACACTGGCAGCAAGTAACAAACCCACCTTTGCTATTGTGTTTGGGTCAAGGAGTTATTCACAGACCCAGAGCCTAAATTCCTTCTACACCTAGACCGATTTCATCAGTATCAGAAGACCATCAAAAATGATGTGATAATAAATGGCTTCAGCCAACAAGCTCTAATGCAAAATGTGTTTCAATGGTTGCTGAAGCATTAAGCACTTTTCTTCTTAGCTGTACACTTAACTGGCAGTTTTATAGAATCTTATTTACCTCTATTTACTTGATCCAGTAGTGTAAAAGCAAAGCACTTTATGGAGGAAATAGATTTTGTTTATTTATTTACTTGTTTGTTTGCTTCAAAAAGGAGTAGTGGGGGTTTGCCTTTTCAGTCTTGTTTACTTGGAGTCAGTGAATTAGTCAAAGAAGGCTTTGCCTGTAAGTGCCTGAGTTGTCCCATTCAGATTCTTGGGTTTGAAGTCAGACAATTGCTCCCTTCCTCTGCCAAATCCAGGCTATAAGCACTGGAACTGTGTGTCTGGGGGAGTGGCTGCCCACAAACTCCTGAGTGCTTCAGTGTGTCCTTGCACACTGAGCAGAGTTAGCAAACAGTACCAGAGCTGGTGCAGCCAGCCTTCAGTGCTTCACCTGCTTCTGATTCTGACAGATCTGACTGGTTTGCTGTGTGTTTGGGGAGTTTTGCATCCAACTGAACAAGATACTGTGCTGACTTTAGATGTTAAGAGACATGAGGCCATGGAACAGATCCCTGACTCACGGTGCTAATTTTCTCCTGTTTCCTCCCTAAGCCTTTGTTTGCCGACTCCTTGAGGGTGGGCTTCTGCTTTGATGCTTTATTGTCTCTCAAATCACCGGTTTTACTTTTAGCACCAGTAATTTTTGGAGTGCTTTGGAGGGAGGGGGAAGGGAGAAAAAATAGATGTAGTAATTATTAATGTATTTGGTTGGATTATGAAGTCTCAAAGCTCATTAAAAATGAGAAACCATGGCAACCCCGACAATCCCTCCTACACATATTACATCTACCTAACAATGTACAAAGTACATTTAGTGAAGAGAAATAAAGCATAAAGAAAGGGGAAGAAAAAGCATTCACTTTTTATATTACTATTTTTAATTCTCAGCTTTTGCACACCAACACACTTGTGCTGGCAGCCCTTCAAACTCTTCCACGTGAAAAATAAGTAACTGATTACTGGATCTCTTCTCAGTATTGTTCTTTATTCTCCTGAGATTTCCTAGGTGCATTTTCAGTAAAGGACAGATTTTATGGGAGGTCAGTAGCTGAAAAAAGAAAATGTTTCTCTGGTCTTGTCCCCTCCTGAGACACTGGGAGTTTGGGGCAGTCCTGCCTCTCCTTGACTCTGCGGGTCACAAGTACAAATCTAACATCAGTACTGGTCATCTATCAAAAGAAAGGTGAAAATGCAGCTCTCTTAAGGTCATTAAAGGATTTTAGAGTGTACTGGGTCTTACATCTAATTATGCCTATTTTCTGTTTTAAAATGTAGAGGTTTGCATCTGCAACTTAATTAAAACTGTTACAGCAGTTTGTGTGGAACAGAAGGATAACAGTGGTAGATAATGCAAAAGCCAAGAGGCCAGGACCTCCATCCAGCTTTCCTGATAAAGGTTTTTCATATTCTGTGTCTGCACTGATCCAGGATGTTTTGGTAAAAACCTGGGATAATGACCCTGACATCACACTTGAACTGCACTGGCCTGCTCAGGAAGTTCTTCCTGTGCTACAGCTCTTCAAAAGACATGCTTTCCATGAGGGCCATTCATTCCAAGCTTATCCACATTTTCTCCACAAAGTGCTTGAATTCAGATTTTTCTGTTTAGTAAGACATTAGAATGAAATCCTGATGAATGAGGCCTAGAAACAGAATGCTCTAAAAAAGAGCACGTTCTGAGCTCTCTGACACCCTGAATTAACTGTTCTGGGATGGAGCTATCAGCATGGCTGTGCATGCAGTAAGGCTGGGGCAGGGTGAGTGCTGTGGGCAGGCAGTGTGGCACAGCAGGCAGTGACTCCGTGTGGTGCCACAGCAGCAGGAAGGTGCTTGCTCTCCGGAGTGGATGTAACCATCTGGAAAGTTCTGCTTTCCTCCTTGTCCTCGGTCACCTCCAGTGCCCTGACAGGATAGGATAGCTTAGAGGTATAGGAGCTCCCCAGGAGTCAATAAATTCTGCAGAAGGAAAGATGCTGGGACCCCCTCAGAGGCATTTGAGGTCACTTGCACTGCAGGGGTGAAAGTTCCTTACAAACAGGTGGGATTTACAGCTCCCAGGTAATCTGTGTAGATAGGCATACATTTTTGTGGAGAAGTATGGGAGTATTCATTTACATGCACAGCAAGGGCAAAACCTTTATTTAATCAGTACTGGTGAGCTGACCCCTGGAATTTCCTGGTAGGAAAGGAAAGAGCTCCTGGTGCCTGAAGAGCTCTCCAAGGAGAATGTATCAGACAGCACTCCGTGTGGGAGTACTGAGTGTGTTCACAGTATATGCAGTACCAAACTGAAATAGCACGTTTAGCACCCTGGAGACTGCCTGGGGACACTGATGCTTTCTGTGCTTTCTTTGCAGTGAAAAATAATATTCTTTGTTTTTGCAGAAGGCTATTTTTAAATTGAGGTGGTGTAACAATCTGGGGCTAAAGGAACCTGTAGGTTAGCATAGCCACAGGGTCTGAGAGGATGTAAAAATAGGTTAGAGAGCTTCTGAAGAGCTATTTTCTCAAATGCAATGGATAGGGTGTTAAGAATTCCAAGTCCAAGGTTAATTAATTTTATTTATCTAATGTACCATATGCATGCTGTGCTCATGGCAACAGTGTATGAAATTTAGGGGTACAGTAAGAGGCAGTTTAGCACCAGGGAGCTGAACATTAATGACTTGCTTCCCCCTGTGCAGGCCATTACAGCACCTGGGTTTTAGTAGTATAAAACCCACAAAGGGATAGAAACTGAAGAGATTTTTACCTCTGTGTGAATTCATAAAATCTGATCATTATTGTTTTCTCTTTTTTTTTTTTTTTTTTTTTTTTTTTTTTTTTTAAGCAAAAGTGACTATTGCTTTAGTAAAAGTCACTGTGGCTTTTCAAGGAAGGATAAATTCTGCTGGTTTTCCTAACAGCTTCTTAGGAATGGCATGTTCTGTTCCTTTGCTGAGGGAATAATAATGAAATTATAAGGCTTATCTGTAACTGGAACAATGAGGAAAAAAGGATGGCATCTTTGGGATAATAATACTAGAGAATAAGAATGCTGCTTTTCCAGTGTGTGTGTGTAGTCCATTAATCACCAGTGGTTTGAGGGACAGTGGCTTAGAGTAGAGACAGATGCCTCAGAAAAGGATTCAGTTGCTGATGGTTGATACAGAAGTTGTGCATCTGGGAGTTACAGTCTCTGCAGTGTGATTTTTACTGACTGGCCCAATTTTTTGCTTGTGTAAGCCATTAAAATTCTTGTTATGATTTAACTACAACCCATCTTGATTTTTACATTTGAAAAGTTCTTCAGCTTGGTGATTTGTACAGTGAGAAATAACCCAGGCTGACTGTCCCTCATTTGGGGATGTCTTTCCAGTCCTCAGCTTTCAGCATGTGAGCTTCAGTGCTGTCCAGGAGCCACTTGCTTCCCTTTTCCAAGAGCTATCACTGCTTTTTTAGCTGCAGATTTTTTGGTGGCCCTAAGTATACTCTGTATTCTGAACTGGGATTTAAGCTGAAGCAATTATTTCACCTGGTACTTTGCATGGTGAATGATTGATGTATATATTGGAATTGTGAGATTTCTTGTCTTATTTTCAATCCTTGTTACTCTTGCATATTTCCTGGGTTTATAATCATAGCTCTCGCTTCCTATAGCAACACCAAGCTCCTTGGTGGAAGAGTCTGTTCACGCTGGGTCCTGGATGGATTGCCTCCATCTCTGGATGGATACCATCACAATTTTGCCTCAGAAGGGGGCCTTGGAGAGCATTTGGCTCAAATGTATACACTCGAAATTAGGCAGTTTTTATTACTTAGCCTGGCAAGTATCTCCTGCTCAGTTCACTTTGGGGGTTCAACCAGATCAGGCTGATTCTCTCTGTAGTACATACCACTGGGTGTTACACAGTGGTTAGCAGGAGAGAAACAGATTCAATAATTACATAATTGTGTGGGGATAATTACAGAGATTCATGTTTTATTAGTACCTGTGTTCAGGATTTTCCTATGGGCATAATTACAGCAAAACACACAAGTTCTTTGCTCTCTGTTGACTGCATTGTGTGATGTCTGGCTAACGAGCTGGCAGCAGCCCCTTCTCACCTTTCAGCATGTGGATATGGAAAGCATGTTTTAGTCACTTAACTCTTTTAATTCAGTAAGCATGCTGCAGTACAGTAGTGTACTGTAGCTGTTGGAACAACTAGTTAAGGTGTGGCTGTCAAAATTAGTTAACACATTCATTTTCGATGTGTAACTCTTACTGCTTTCAGGTATTCTAGTTTAAATGGTCAGGTTTTGAGGAGATAGGGTCCTTGAATATGAAGGGATTTCTGGTTTGGAGCAGTTGTGAGATACAAGCTGGGGAATAACTTCACCAGTGAGTGGTTCTGAAAGGCTTCCTGGTGTTCACACTTTCTCCCTATTCTTGGTGTAAATGTTTTCCACCTTAAGGTGTACAGTCACCCCCACACTGTGCCTGAGGTGGGAGCTGGTTCCCAGCTGATGCAGGGAGAACAAGAGGGGTCGTTTCCCACACCCAGGTACACTCCGGGTCTTAAAGGTGAGGTAGAATGCAGATCCGAAGGTCAGGCCTATGGAGAGGAGGCGTTTAGCCATCTCTTTCATTTAGCATGTTTATCTCTTGAGAGGACAGGAGGCAGCGTTAAGCTGGTTCTGGCCCCCAAGCGCCATGTGGGGAGCGCCAGGCCGAGCTGTGAGAGCCAGAGCTGGCAGCCGCGGCAGCTGCTCCGTCCGTCCGTCTGTCCGTCACCGGCCTCTGTCCGGGCTGTCCGCCAGCGGCGGGAATCGCGGGCACGGGCGGGTCGAGGTGGGCAGCCCTTGTGCGCTCTGCCGGCGGCGACATCCTCCCACCCCAACCTGCTTTCTCCTCTCCTCCCAGGAGCCTCCCGTGTCTCGCTGAAATCGCCCCTCCAGGCCCCGAGGCAAGCTGTTCAAGGCATGCCTCTTTATTTCCTCTAGATCATGGAACTTCTCCGACACTGAATTATTATTGTGGCACATAATCATGATTGGATGTCTTCATCATATAATTGCATGATATATAATGAGCAGCAAAAGCTTATTTCCTCTGCTCTTTGAATACCGAACTTCTGAGATTAATTAAGCTGATATTGAAAATGCTTTTAATTATATATGCTGCATAAACAGCACTATTAAGATCAGATGAGAATATTATTGCCTGAACAGTTTCAAATTTTTTTTCAAATACCGCTGTGTGTTTTATATTACTGTTTAAAGAAATGTGGGAATATTTGAGGGGATAAAACCCTCCCCAGACAGAGGATGGGATACTGAAGGAATACCTGAATATTTGCTGAAGCAAATCAGCTACTTTGCTCTAATTGCAGTGTATAAAAGCAAGAGACGGCAAAATTAGGAATATTTTATTGAAGTAAATAAACGCTTCCACATGTCCCTTATCTTTGCAGCTAGAAAATTCATAAAGTGTGTTTCAATCCTTCCTTTTAAAGTTACAGTCACCCCAAATCAGACTGATAGTGATGCCAGAAACTACACAATCAATAGGACGCCAGTCAATTCGCTGTGTCGGATTCTCTGCACAGCAGTGCCCAGCAATGCCTGACAGGGCCCAGCAATGCCTGACAGGGCCCAGCAGTGCCTGACAGGGCCCAGCAGTGCCCAGCAGTGCCCAGCAGTGCCCAGCAGTGCCCAGCAGTGTCTGGCAGTGCCCAGCAGTGTCTGACAGGGCCCAGCAGTGTCTGACAGGGCCCAGCAGTGCCCAGCAGTGTCTGGCAGTGCCCAGCAGTGTCTGGCAGTGCCCAGCAGTGCCCAGCAGTGCTCAGCAGTGTCCAGCAGTGCCCAGCAATGCCTGACAGGGCCTGGCAGTACCTGGCAGTGCCCGGCTGTGTCCAGTGGTATCTGGCAATGCCCGACAGGGTCCGGTGGTGCCCAGCAGTGCCCAGAAGTGCCTGGCAGGGCCCAGCAGTGCCCAGCAGTGGAGGGCACAGTGCCAGAAGAGCAGCTGGCCCTGCACAGCTCCCAGGAGCAGCAATCACTGCCTGAGGCATAGGAGTGGATGGCTTTATCCAGTGTCAGGTACCTGTGCGCCATATACCTGCTAACTTACTGGAAACCCTGTGTGAACAGGATTAGAACTGGGGTTTGGTCACTGAGTTTGTGAGAGAAATTTCAGTACACTGACAGACAATCTCTCCTGAAATCATTCAGGTGAAAGAAGGAATCTGAATTTCATGACCCCAAACTAAGGGATGCACTACCAGAGTAGAACAGAGATCACGCCATGTTTGACTTTCAAGAGATATGTTGTTAGCATTTTTAAAGACTATTCAATATGCAGCAGTAATGTAAATGAGGCAAAAAAAAATATAGATTTGTGTATTCCACACATTATTTGGTGTTCATGGTCTAAGCACTGCACACCTCCAGCTGGGATTGCCACCATTTACCTGATGGGCAGTTTAAGCATGGAGCCACTCACTGTAAAAATTTTTGCCCTTACTTCTGCTCTTGGAAACGTGCAAAGTCTTCTGGGAGGCAATTAACATGGGAAGGAATGTGTGAAGTGAATATCACTCTCAGGAGTTTCTTCTGGGTGCTTCTGAGTGCATCTAACCCATCACCTTTGATAGGCACAGGTGCCTGGGACATTTTGGCTGTCCTGGAGCCGGTCACAGCCCTGACCACGGCAGGGGTGTGTTTCCGAGGGGAGGCAGCTGGGAAGGCCCAGTTCACCACACAGCT
Source organism: Regulus satrapa (assembly GCA_013396955.1). Taxonomy (NCBI): domain Eukaryota; kingdom Metazoa; phylum Chordata; class Aves; order Passeriformes; family Regulidae; genus Regulus; species Regulus satrapa. Next base: position 257,877 of record VWZN01018884.1, on the reverse strand, counting down.
GGCCCAGCCTGTGAGGCACCTCGGAACTTGCTCTTGACCTCCAAAAACAGGAGTGGCAAAGGCCAGGAGCAGTTTCCCCTTGTCAGCCCTTGATGCAGACCTCTCTGTGCTTGTGGGACTATATGGGGGGGTATCTGCCTCTCTTCAGGGGGAAGCTAAAAATTAAATTAATGGAATTTATTCTTGAACTCATTGCTGCACCTTGATTTACTGGCCTTTTGTATCTTCTAACTGATAGAAGAGGAATCCTATCAGCCGGGATTGGTCTCAGTAGCAATCTGTTCTCCATTGACTGTCACTTTTAAAGTATCTGTCTAGTTACATCTCTGATGCCCTTTGCAGTGAGTATTTTTAGCATGCCAGCAGAACACAGGCAGAATAAACTTGGACTTTTTGGAATACCATTTGTTCTCTTGTGTTTCAGAAGACTTAAAAGGTTGACTAAGAATTACAGTTCTGTAGATTATGCTGCTTTGTGCTGCTGTCTTTAACCATCTGTAGAGCTCCCCATCTCTTCCACAATGGGCATTTTGGTGTCTGTCAAGTGCTCAGGCAAATGGACTCATTTATGTTTTCCTGTCCCTCTCACTAGTCATTTGCAACCATTTGAAATGGATGTGTATTTGCAGCAAAGAAAACTCAAATTCACTAATTGGTGCACAAATACGCTCATTTACATGCAATTTGGGTGGGTTTTTCTAGAAATACATCTATTTGCATAAATAAAACCTCTTTCCCAAATATTAGTGTGAACAAAAGCCATTCTCATGGATGCCAAAAAATGTCTGAATAGAAAAGCCCGTTCAGAATTTGCATAATAGCTGCTAATTGTTTTCCTTGCTATTAGCCTGTCTCTGCTTAATAGGCAATATTGGCTTCTGTTTTCTTCCTGGACACAGTTTGATGCAAGAATATTGAGCTACTCTAGAGGATCTTCATGGTTTAACTTACCTGCAGTTCCAGGGCCTGGTTCCACCCAGGAGCAGAGCAGTGGCGCTGGCAGAGGCCAGCATGTGACCCCTTGCCAGGAATGCACTTCTCTCAGTGGGGGAGAATTGCATTATTTATTCTCACAAAACAGTATGAGATTTGGATAAAATCTCAGTTTTTCTTTGAAGGAAGGAAGATGCAGCTTGGTTGCAGCCACCATCTCTGGCTGAATCTTTTGTTCTTTCCAAATAGTATTGCTAAAGCCTCAAGAGAGATTAGGGGAAACACACAGTGTTTAAACTGGCCATAAATAAATAAATCTCTGCTTTGCTCAAGTACATTTTATCAATTTCCTTCATTTCGAGATACAGAGAAAGATCTCATGTATTTTTTACTGTTCTTGGTATTTATTGCAGCGTTCCTGTGTTAAAATGTGGAAGTCAATATGACTCAAGACCATTAATTCAGACTGAGCTATCAACCATCTGCAGGAAACACAATGTGGTTTGCTGGGCAGGGATTTATTCAATAGAGAACTATTGATTCTCCTTATAAAGAAAGGGAAGAAGAGTAAACCAGATATGTTTTATGCTAGAGCAGAAAGGATGATTGCTTTATTTCACGGATGTTTTGCTGCACCTTAATAACTTCACTGTTGAAAACAAATTGCTTCGTTTCAGTGGAGGTGGGGATTCCAACGTGCTTGCCTGGAGCAGCAGCAGGGAGCGGGGAAGGTGGAACAAGCTGTGCTTCACCTGCAGCATGGCCCGGTGGCAAAGGGACTGCCTGCACTGGGAAACACTAGGGATTATCTAGACCACGCACAGTGAAAGGATTCAGAGGAGCTGTGCTGATTTAGGAGTTGGAGAAGTTTTTTAAAGCACGGGATAGATGAAAATCAAATGGCCTGCTTGGAGGATTTACTGGCAAGTGTAACTGAGATCCCTTTTTAACTCAGATTTGTCTGTCAGCATGGGATAAAGTCTGGTTTGTGCTACAGCAGTTATTAATAGAAGGATTGCATTTCCTTAGAAAAAGGAGAAGCAAGAGGGTAATTTTGGCCAAGTTTGTCTTCCAAAGCAATTTGCAGATTTGCAGTTAAGCTTGAGAGGAATGCATGGGATTTTTATTTTAAAGACCAAATTATAGAGGGGATCTGCTAAGTTTGTATAATAGTTATTCAAGTACATATACAGAGAGGAGAAAACAATGTATCTGCGTCTGTATACACTCTTGTCACTTAATATTCTGAAATTCGATACTTAGGGATGAAATATATTCATATTCAACAGACCCTCATGCTCTTAGGTCCAATACTTTGGAAAGTTGGCATCCCTTGTCCCTAAGTGTTTATTTTTAGAGCGCCAGTTTGGGTCGCAGCGAGTGCTGCGGGCGTGTCTCGGTGGAGGTTTGCTCACCCCTGCTGCACCCAGCGTGGTGGCTGTGGGAAGGGGCTCTGCCTCGGGGACGTGCACTGTGCCAGAGCTGCTCCCTCCTCCCGCTGCCCTGCGTGCAGGCGGAACGCTGGCAGAGGACAGCTGCCACACTGCTGGCTCTTTGGATTATCAAGTAGAGTGATCCCACTAAGGACGCCTCCAGTCTCATCTCCAGCACCACTCAGCAATCCAGACAATTTTGGAGGCGAGAAAGATTTCTTCCCTTATTTGCAACTTTCATTCTTCTCTTCCCCATACTTCCTGCTTTTCACAACAGTAGTTGTAAAAGAATTTCAGGAAGTGAATCTATTATCAGTCTCTACAGATGTTTCTTCAACTTCTTGCCCCTTTCTGAAGCAAATCTGTTTCCTTTGAAGATGCAGTGCCCCTTTCCATGGCCCCAGTGGGAGTTCAGCATCCCCTGAGCAGGGCTGTGACTGGCCTCAGGAACACACTGGTGAAGTTCTGGTTGGACATGTGCTGCAGTGTTCCTGTCTGCTCAGGAAAAGTGTGACACCGTGGTTTCCTTCGTAAGAAACGTATCTCTGTTGAAAAGGAAACATATTTCCTTTTGAAAAACGGTGTCACGAAGAAAACCGCCGGCCATTCAAAGCGGTGAGGCTGGAAGTGCTGTGTGTGCCAAGGGCTGTGCCCTGTGCCCCCGGGCACAGCCTGTGCTGGGCCAGCGTGCTGTGAGAACCTTGGCACCCGGCACACAGCTGACTGCACGGCCTTTCTGTGGCACGTTTTTCACTCTCAGCAAATTTCAGGATGTTTGACAAAAGAAAAGGGATTAGAGCGATCATTTCCACTGTGCAGAGGAAGAAGTAAAGCAAGAGTTAAATTTGTAGGAAAGAAATGGCAGAGTATAATGTAAGATTCAGGTCTCCCGAGACTGGTTTTTCTGCAGCTCTGTTACATACTCTTTCCATTTATGATGATCCTTTTTTAGAAATAGATGGTGAATTGGAGCAATAGAGATGACATTTAATTTGTATATTGGCTAGTGATGTTCATCCCTTTTTTGTTGGTTGCATTGTCCAAGGTGCCAAAAATATTTTGTGTAATCTCCTTTTCCTAGAAGACGTTTCTAAACTGTTTATCAGTTTATAAACATCAAAGATGAGCAAGTCAGTCGGGATATTTAATTTTTGTGTAGTCATTCAGCAAAAATCAGTGTTAAGGCTTTATCCTTTGCAGTTTTTAATTTCATGTAGATGAGCAAAAGCTACATTGATCTTTCCTCGTGTCATGCTTAGCAGGGGTCACCATCCCCATTAACCTTTTGACTCATGTGTGTCTCAGCCTGGTTGGTTTGGGAGTGTGCAGTGAGGTACCAGTGGGAGGTGTTGGAGCTATTGGTGCAAACACCTCATGAACCCAAGACAGCAGAAGAAATTGCTTTACTTCAATCTCCTCATTCAGAGTGAAAAAAAAAAATATCTAAAAATTAAAAGTTACAAGTGCAGTCTTGGCAAGATTGATGATCTTGTGTTTTAGTCATGGTGATTTCAGTGATGAGATTTGTTTATTATTATTGCCACAAGTATTGGAGAATCTTCTTCTGCAAAATGCATCTCTTAATTTAGCATTCAGCAATCACCAGTTCTCTCTAAATCTGTGGTAACTTGCCTACTTTTTTAACCAATACAACATAAACCTGTGGCATAAAGAGACAGGAATAACAGGATCAATAAAGAACTAAATTCAAATTAAAGTCTCTTGATATCTTTCACTTTTGTCTGTATGCCATTGGTATAAATTATCACTATCATAATTAACCAAAAAAGGCAATATGTGAATTTTTTATTCCCTTACCTTGTACATACCCGGTGCCATGTGTAGAACAGGGTGTGTCTTAACACATTGTATGAAATGTGGTATTTTAGGCAATATTTCACTCCAATGAGCTATTTCATTTAAACCCTTGATGATTTTGAACTTGCCTCTTATTTTCTTTCAAAAACTAGAAGTCTGTTTTGACAAGAATTTTACACATAGAAGCACTAATAGTATGGTAATTCTGCTCAGAAGCTGACAGTGCACAACTGGCATTGGGATAACCCCTTTCCCTGGTTGGAATTACAATCAGTCTTCAAAACTAATGTTGTTTAGGAGACATTGTTAATCTGCCTCGTGTTTACTCACTTGAAAAATAAGATCAGTCCAGGATTCCCTCAGGCAGAGTGTAATCATGATTTGTCACTTTTGGAAAAGGACGTTTCCTTTTATTAATTTTCACTTTTTGATGGGGGCTTGGGCTTCAGCAGTTGTAGTTTTTGAACACACTGTGTTTCATCGGATTGAATTTTCCCCAATGCGTTTGTGTTCCACGACTTTTGTGGCAGAATTGTCAAGACTCTAGAGCTACATCAAAAATTCTGAGCATCAATGGAGGCTTAATTCAGTGGAAATTGTATTTCACAGCCGGTAATTCCGGAGCTGCTTGGTGTAGCTGTCCCGCAGCGTGCCGCTGGCTGTGAGGAATGGTTTTCCTCCCGCAGGATGTCGGCTGTGCCCCGCGGCTGTGCCGGCCGTGAAATGCGCTCGGGAGACGCCGGGGAGCCTTTGCAAGAGCCAGAAGCGGGCAGGAAGCTGCGGCTGCCTGTGTGACATCCCTGGAAAGTCAGGAGGGGACGGGGCCAACCCCTGAGCTCCCTGCTCTGAGCACGGCGCCTGTGCCCTGGCAGACAAAGGGAGGCTGCTGGAGAGCGCAGGAGTCTGTTCTGCAGGGCAGGAGAACGAGTCTGTTATCCAAGCAGGGGAAGGGATGGGGAAACCATTATGGTCTGGAGAAATTTTAAAAGGCTGTAGAGAAAACGTAGGAGACCGCAGTGTAGAAAACCTCGTGCAGCAAGTCATGTGGCACACTTGGGAAATTCTGCTTAATCCTAGGAGTGAGGAAGTGGATCTGCACTTCTCCCTGACAAGGGTCAGATCCCAAATTAGTCTTTGAGTCTTTGTACTTTCATACTTCTTTGTACTGTCTTGATGTCACCTGAGAAAACAGTCCAGACTGATAGCATGGCTTAGCTGGATGTTTGCATTTCCTTCTGCCCTTCCATCTGCTCATAGGTCATATGTATTTCTGATGTTACCTTAAAATTATAACAGTGCTTTCTGGGCCATGTTAACTTCATTATTAGCAGTGTCGAGTGGAATATCAAAGCAAAATTGTAGGAAAAAAAGAATTTGAAGGCAGGGCCTGACTGTGTTATTTTTAGCACTTTTTGGAGTGACTGTTCTTAACTGCCAGGAGCTGACAAGCAGGAGAAACAGTGTGAATCAAGATGTTCACTTGTCATCTGTTCACATGTTTAATTTGTGAATTTGACATGCAAATGGCTCCTGTGCCACTGGTGTTGATGTGGCTGAGTGATGTACCAGCCGTGCTGGTGCCTTAGAGCAGCTCTCTGGGGGCTGGGGTCTCACAGAAACGAGGAATTCTGGCCATGGCCTGCAGCTCCCGTGGGGCTGGGCATGAGGCATCCTCCTTGGGTTACCAAGGCAGGACATCCTCATGTGTGTTAGTTCTCTCTTGCAACTGTGCTTGTTTATAATTTTTATAATAAAAATAGAGAAAGAAATCCCAAGAGGAGTTTTCAAAAGTAGGCAGTATTTTAATGTATGATAAAAGTGGGAAAATAGTCAAAAGCCTCCCAGAGAGAATGAATACTTCTCACTCTCCAGTAGGCTCTAAGATGTTCAGCAGGAGACAAAACGTTCACCTGAAGGAGATCCTTATTTTCAGGTTTCCCCTCATGCCCAGGCATGGACAGCTAAAGGGCTCCAGGCCCTGCTGGCCAATGTTCCATGTGCACATGAAGCCTGGCACCATGACTGCCACAGGAGAGAGAGAGAAGACTCATCACAGAGAACACAGGGAGAGGCATTAAAAATCAACCATTGTACCAGGAAATAGTAGAGATATAGAAGGAGGGGAAGAATAACTGGGAGAAAGAATGCATGGAGATGGATTATTGCAAGAGAATGAAGGAAGTGATAAGTGAAAAGTGAGGCGAACTCAGAGATAAATGGGGTGAATTTAGCAAGGAAAACAACCATACCTCACAGAGTCTGGAAATCAAAATGTCAAGATGTTGCATTAAGGGGTTTAATAGTCCTGTGATTTGCTTTGTGGCGTATACCGAGGTAAAGCAATTTCGTACAGTAAAAAAGACAACAGAAATGTTTCCACTTGCCAGTTTTTCCCAAGGTTTTCTGGTTTTGGACATTTTCTTGTCTATGGTATTTTTCCATATGGTCAGATGATTTCCCAGGTACAATGTGTGTGAGGGCTGAACAGGGGGTACAGGTGGGGTCTAACAGGATCTGTAGAAGAGCAATCAGCTTCTGTTAATGCTAGAGCTGACAAGATCCAGCAGCCAAGCCTGCAGAATGGAAGAAGGGCTCAGCATCCTTTATTCACGTCATGGTATCCCTTGTGGCTCCGGTGGATGGGAAGAAGGAGGCGAGATTCCTGAGCTGCAAAATGCTCAGGATGACTCGCAGCAAGGATTTACTCTCCTACCTACATTCGCACTGCTCTTTGTGCAATTTTCTGTGATAATTTTGTTTGTTTCTTGCCGACTGCCAGGTTTAGCACATGGCTTGTGCAGCAGCCCCGTGAGGAGGACCCAGCACGTGCCTCTGGATCTCCTTCCTGGCTCTGCCAGAGACAGAAAGAACCACTGCCCATGGCCTGACGCTCAGCAGATTCTTCTGCTTGGTTTTGGCTTTTTATCTGAATGAGAAACAGCTCCCACACTTGTCTGGAGTAGTGGGGAAAAGGTTCCATTGCCTCAGCCCCTTCTGATAGGGATGTTATTCCAAAAGTCTCAGCAGCTGATCTGGCGAAGGAACAGGAAACGTGTTGTATTCCATAGTACATCTGGGCTCCAATTCTACCGGATTTTTTAAAGCACTAGTTTAACATTTTCTTCTGTGATTCAAGTTAGCCTTAAAACTCAGACAACAGCTGTTACTTAATGTAGAAGTGGCAAATAGATTTTAAAATCCAAGACATTTTCCTTCCCAAATCACTTACATTCTTCCTATGGTACCTAGAATGATCATAAGGGTTGCTGCTGGCTCATAGAGCTAATGAATTGGATTTTAAACTCTATTTGCTACAGTTTATGACCCCTAATTTAGAAGACACATGAAATGTGGAAAATGGGTATAGAAACAATTCTCCACTATTTGTATTCCCTTTTCTGGTGATATGTAAAGGACTGGTTTTTTAAAATATTTTTTTAAGTTCAGTATATGAAAGCATGGGCATGTACTGATTTATTATTATTGTTATAAACAGACAGCAGAAAAAAAATTCCACTTCTCTTGGGAAATAATATGTTAGTAAACAGCTGCAAAGTAAGCAAAATATTTCTTTAAAAATATCAGATGGTCTTGATTTTGTGGAGGGCTGTACTGGTCTTGCACTGTTTTATTACTTTTGCATCCCAGTAATTCCAGAGGCTTCAGATGGGATTGAGATCCCTGTATGCTGTTCCCTGTATAAGACTCAAGATCATCAGAAGGGTACCTTAATAAAGACTTGTCATTTAAATTGTATTGAAGGTGTTCAATAAAATCAGGCTAGGGCAGTCCTGATCAGCATTCATCTACTTGTAGCTGTTTTCCTAATTAGTGCACATGGGCCGCTTCTCTTTGTATGTAGTTCCAGTAGAGCAGAGCAGGGGCTTTCCAGAGGAGTCAGATGGTCAGGATCACTCACTGGGAAATCCCAGTGTGGGTCTGTGGCTTGTACAGACGTGTGTCTTTGGGGCTGGCTTCTGCAGCAGACACCACGTTAGTGTTGCAGAGCAGAGTCCATCTGAGGTGCAGAACCCTTCATCCTGAATGAAGTGTTGCTGTGGGGTGCCTGTAGCCTGTACCCTCACCGGTGGGAATGAGGATTTCAACTCCAGCCGTGGATTGTATGTTTATCAGTAGCTAAGTGGATAAATAGCCAAAAAAACTCTTACTTTTTAAAAAAATACCTAATTTCCTTCTTATCAGAGTCAAAGTGTATGACTACTGCAACTCCCTCATGTGAAAACCAGAGATCTGGCTGTGCTGTCAGGGGATGGGAGGATTAATGACTCATTCTAATTGTATGCTTGGAATATGCTGTTTGGAAGACTGCAAATATCTATGATCAACTTGAATGATCCGAAGTTGATGCCCTGGCTGGGCATTTCAGTTCTCTGCAGAACTGAAAGTACCAAAGGCTTTTCTGGGACCTCTTCTTCTCCCAGACTATACAGCACTAAGAGATGATTAAAAATCTCTGCTAATGCAAGAATTTGAAAGTCATACAAGCTGTCAGCTCAGTCAGACAGAGTCGGAGCTGTGTGGTTCTCCTCAGAGACCTTGGCACTGGCGGTGATCGTCTGCCAGCCCTCAGTCCTTTCATTAGTTCTGCTTGTCTAAAGAGATTTTCCTTCGGCTGTTGTGGCTGCTGGTGCTTTCAGCCATCCTCCGGCTGGCTGCGGAACGTGCTCCCGTCCCCGCCTTCCTGGAACAGAGCAGAGTCACGGCTGGAGAGCTGGCTGCAGAGCCTCCCCAGCTGCCCGGGGTAGTGCCTTCCCCTCAGAGACGCTGCCTCCCGAGGGCTCGGCCCCTTCCCCACTGCAGGAACTTCCAACTTGGGCTTCCCAGCTCTTCTCAAACCCTGCCCTGCCCTCTGCGCCGCCTTTGGTTTCCAGCCATGCAGCCCGGCTTGCTGTCAGCGTTCCATGGAGTAAAGCATAAAAAGCTGACAACCTGGCATTTTTTCCTGCTACTCTGTAATTTAAAGCTAAATATGGATCCGGGTCTGCCTTGGCTTGTTTTGGAATTGCCTCTTAGTTATTTTGGCACCGTTTCCCACCAGTGTAGTAGGCTGCCATGTGTATAGACTGTTAGCTGTCATGGATGTGACTCACTGTTCACTTCAAACAGTACCTGGATTACAGTCAATCAGTGAAACATAACCTGGATTTTTGTATGGCACTTCCGGCAGAGCCTTCCTGAAGCTGCCCCAGGACCTAACTCTCAGCTAGGACTCCCTGATCCCTTGGAATTAACACAAGGTGGCATTCTCAGGTATTGTCACTTTCAGATTCACTTTACTTGGCTCTTAGAACTCCTTCTTAACCCAACATTTGTTTCCCAAATGATTCCAGGATTTTTCTGCTTCAGTAAGATGCCTTTTAGGTATAATGAATAAGAAAATGAAACCAAAATGCTACTGAGAGCTGCAGAAGTCAAACGGACCCCCAGGACTGGGAGAATGTGGAGTTCAAGCCCTGCTCAGAGTATCAATTCCTCCTTTTTCAAAGAACACCCCCCTGCTTCTGCTGGTTTGTTAGCACAGTGTATGCGTTAGTAACTTCTGCTTAGATGTTTGTGCGAGTTTGAGTCAGATGTCACCTCTACATGTGTGGATAGTGCTAGAACATAAATAGAAAAGTTCATCCTCTGCACATCCCTTGGGTGGTGAGTAAACTGAGCATTTTGAGGATATATCACTAGTTATACAGTATGAAAACTTTTCACCAAGTTAGTGATTCCTGGGAGTTTGAAAGGATCATTTTCCCTTATTTCTCAGCTCAGACAAAGACAGCCAGATTCCAGAAAATGAGAACATTTTCAGTGAAAATTACCGACAGTTTAATAGAGAGAATAAATTTATAGTTGCAACTCTCACAATAGCAAAAATGGATGTGTTTTTTATTCTGATAATAGAAGCAGCATTGTCAAAAATATCGATGTGGGAAAGCTCTTGTGAGTGCTATCAATAGGGAATTTTCTGAGGAAAAAATATAGGCTTTGGCTGGTGCCTAGATAAATTCCCTTTTCACTGGACTCAATTGCTCAACCCAGCTTCAATATTTACAGTTCAAAACCTACAAGAAACTCAGGATTTTTCTTAGGGACAAAATGGTCCCGTTCCAGCATTCACAGAGCAGTGCTCACAGCTGTCAAACTGAATTTCCAAGTGCATTTAATTTTGTTCCTTGCTTGGAATGTAAGGAGGACTGGCCTTGGTAAGCCCTGTAACTGCTCATGGAGCCCTTGTTCTTTGCTCCTTCCTACTCTGCTTTAGGAATTAACCTGGGCAGCCCCTCTTATTCCCAGAGTTCAATGCTGGTGGATTAAACATAAAAGTTAACATTGAGGCACAGTGAAGGGCCTGTTTGTGGTTGTACATTGCTACATCACAGCTCACATGACAAATAGAGTTATGTCAGGTGACTTTGCAATGGATACAGGGCAGCAGATTATGTCTTGTTGTAATTTCAATTTTTATCAGCTTTCTGTGTTTCAGAGGATATCAATCCTGTTCTTCAGACACGTGCATTACTTAAATGTTTCCCAATCAGTTTTCCTTAGGCAGTGCATCTCTCAGTTCCATAAGATGCTCCAGCATTTACACAGTACATTTCCTTCCTGTCGCAACATCCCGGAGCTATTTCTTCAGAGACAGATTGTTTGAGTTTCTGCAAGTCAAAGAATGTTCAGTACTGCAGAAGAATCACTGAAGCTGCCATCACACGGTACTTCTGGCTGCACACACCGCATTCTGTTCATTTCTTTCACCTTCCAAAACCTATTTGGAAAGCGCCCTTGGAGTGCTTTAAAAATGTTAACACGTTGTCAGTCAGTATGTTGTCAGAGCTGTTCATTTGTCCTTTCTTGCTTACTTGGAGCTTAGAAATGATTAAAGAATGGAGCTGTTCCAGAAGCTTGTAAATACTGACAGGTTTTTCACTGCTCCCAGTTCCCAATAGATTTGGCCAAACTCAGCAGCAGTGAGCAAACACACAGGTAGTTCATGTACCAAACTTTCTCCCTGTTTTTGTATCTAATTCCATGCTAGAACAGATGCCACACGTTGTTTGGCATGCAGGTCTGTGTGCCAGGTACAGAAGTTCTGTGGAGAAAATGAGCACTCCCTCTGAGCCCTCAGGTGCTCATAGAGGTGCCACATCTGCCCGGGGCTGGCCACACTGCCTGCAGAGCTGCTGGCTGTCTTTCCTTATTCCTACTCCAGGTGCTGTGAAATCACCATCCATAACAACTGAAGGCCGCTGCAGAAATAAATTCTTTCTTTAAACAGTCTTTTTTACTATTGGAGGTCATGTGTTTTCCAGGAGAATCCAAGCAAGGTTTTTGTCATAGTCAAAAAATGCTGTGGAAGAGGCTCTGAAAGAGTGGATAGAATGGATCTATCTTACATTAAGAACATTCTCCCACTCTCATGATCTTAAATGTGGTATTTGAGGGGTTGTTTAAGAACAAACGTGGCCTTCAGTAGGGCACCAAGCAAGGCAGAACTGTAGTTTTGTTGTGCATCATCCACACTTTCCATGGCACTCATCTGGGAGGGCAGGGCTGGGCTCACAAGCTGGGCACATGATAAGGAACAGGGAGTGCTTTATTTGTTGTTTATGTCACTGGCAGCTACCTCAGGAGAATGAGCAGCTCAGCTGGCCCTGCCTTGCCCAAGGGGTGACTCCAGAGCTCCCTCCTGTGCACAGCAGTGATCTCCGTGCTGGGGTTCCAGGCTGCACAGCAAGGTGTCCATGTAGAGACACTAGGCTAGAGAGCTCTAACCTCTTCCTGTGGGGATGTATTTAGAGGAAAATGGACGTGTAGTGAACCAGCCAGGAAACGGATATGAATCCTTTTATGAAGACCTGAGTTAGGCCTGTAACCTTGTCCTTGAGGTCACCTTGAAGAGGAGAAAAGAGGAAGGACAGCAATTGCTTAACAAAGAAAAGAAAAAGCAAGCCAAGAAGAATTGGTTGCAGGGGGTAGACTCCAGGAAATACTGAAGCCAATAAGAACTAAAAGAACTTGTATGCATGCCTCATGCCAAAGGACTTTAGCCAATGATAAGCTGCGTGATCACGTGTAGGGAAAGAAAAATCGTATATGAGGGACAGAGCTGGAGCTGTAAAGTGGCTTCTGCTTGATTCACATTAAATTGTGTGGAGTCCAGCTTTTCCTCTTCTTATCTTCCCTTTGCTAAATACAGACCCACAGCTAGGGCAGGAGAGTTCCATTCTGCACAACTCAAATGTAACTCTTCAAATGATTTCTTGGGCCAAAATAATTTGGATGCACATATTTGAATAGTTCTGTTACCCTGTTTGTCTTTTTCCACAGAAAGTGGAAGCTTGAATACACAGCTTCCTTGAATACATGTGTAGGGTTTTTTTAGAGAAACATCAAGGAATTATTTTCTTTTTTTTCCGAATTTTAAGCTCAACAGCCAATGTACTCAATGAAAACAGCAGAAAATACTAAAATGGATGTGAAAGGACAGTGCAAACCATCTCACCCTCCTTCAAGGCCTACTCGTGTGCAGTGGCTCTGTGCTATAAACACGCCGTATGTTCCAGCCTCAGTTGTCAGAGCTCCTCACTGCCTGTGCTCTGGAGACATGGGAGCAGATGGTGCTGGAGCTATGCCACGAGATTTGCACATGCGAGTTTCTACACAGAGACAAATCGGCTGAAAGGGAGAGTTCCTGTTACCCACGGCTGCTTGGTGGAACTCTGCAAGAACTTCTTCAGGTGTTCACAGAAAATGAGGCTTTTCCTCCCGCTCTGAGAGTTCAGAGAAACTTCCTGACACTTGTGAAACCCCACAATTACCAGGAGTTTGGTATAAAATGAAATAATGTCTCAAACCTAAACTCACCATTGCAAGTCCATCAAATGGCCATTAGGGATTCTGCAGTGTGAAAGCTGGTAGGAACAACTTCTCTGAAAGGAAATGTGTTTGCTTCCACCCTCAGCTACAGTTTTCTCTGAAGTGAAAAGCAAGAGTTATAAATTTTTAACATTTCATCTTCTTGCCTGACAGATCAGGTTTTTTAAGACTCTTTGGTGACGGATCCCAGGAACAGCATTTTGAAAATGCATACGCACTTCCCAGGGAGGTCCATCCCCAGTGCCCTCAGCCCTGACCCAAAATGCTGGTGTGACCAGCTTGCAGTGCCCATTGCTCCCCCCATCCAAAGGGTCAGGTTTAATAGGAAAAAAGCTTATTACTTTTAAACACCTACAATTCATTAATGTGATAAGAGATATTGAATATTACATGTTCTGACACCAGGCATTCTCTGTGATGGTGTGAGATCTCAGTGATTGCAGCTAAAGTTGGTGGTGGTGGTCCTGGAGCCCACTTCTATGAATAGAAAAAAGATCAAATTCATAACTGATTAAAACAAAGCTAAAAGCAAAGTTTATGCTACACTGACTAGAGTGAAAAATGAAAGCCCATGTCTGTCAATTTCCAGTGTTTACACACTGTTAAACATCTCCAGCAACCAGTAAGTTTTCTTTTTAAATCTTTTGTGTGTTTTTATTTAAAATATAAACATGGATGCAATATGTAATGTTCAAAACCTACCCCAAAACATCTGGATGCCACAAAAGAAAAAAAAAAAGGCAAAAAAGAAAAAAAAAAAGCTCAGTCCTTTGTAAAGATGAGTACAGCTTTGCAAATTGGCCATTGGAAAGGAGTGGCTGAACTTCCTGAGCCACCCTCAGCCGGTGCCCCAGCCACGATGGCCAGGTCTGCAGCTCCAGCAATCTGCTCTGGAAGCACTGAACAGGGCATTAAACTGTTTCTCTCATCTGCTTTCACAATATAGACCCTGAGCAACCACATCAGCAGATCATTCACATACAGAGTAACTTGGACCCCCAAAACTTTGGGGAAGGTTTGAACATCTTCTTAATGTGCAGATAAAATATCCTTTCTTTGTGTCACTTTAAAAGATAAACTAAAGCAGTTTGCAGTTCAGAATTGACTGCAACCTGTATCTTTTCTTCTTGGAAAAGAGCTTAGGGCCGAGCCCCAGTAACCTAGATCTGAGCACAGCCACTGCCCAGAGCCTGGGTGCTGAGTAATCCAACCCTGGGCAGAAAATCCCCAGGGTGTGAATTCCCAGCAAGCATAAAAGGATTACAGCCCAGCCCTTGGTGATGGAATGATCATGTCAGAGTGCGCAACCTTTAAGCCAATATGGTGCCTAGCAGCAAATCTGTGCATACAGGTACTAATTTTGCTTTTCTGTTTTGTCTCTATGCAAACTTTAACAGGAGCGTCTCCATTCTCAGCTTCTCTTTAGTTTTGAACTCTTCAGTGTTAAATAAAATCAGTGAATATGGGTATTTTTTCCATACAAAGTAAGAAATTCTGGATATTAAAATCAGGAAGTGGCTGGGGTTTTATAAGATGCCTGAGAATTCAGCTTAATGCTGAGTATGAAGAGTAATACTCACAGAAAGTGAGTAAGTACAACCAACAACCTATCAGGAATTTAGTCTAGGTGGAGGTGAAAATGATAATCCACAGATTTGTGTGTAACTTTTGCTAGCACAAAACTCCACCTAGGCAGGGCTTTGTTCCCCTTCCTTTCCCTGCTCCCTAATCGCTGTCTCCTGGGTGCTTTGGCTGTTAACACAAGCAATATTTACCCAAATGTCACGCCTAATTGCACATGCTAATGCTCTGTGCATGAGAGATGAGGAGTACAAAGGAGCTTCCTTTCACCTATTCCACGGCACAGAACAGCTTAAGATGCAACCTACATTTTACAGGATGGAACTAAGATTAAAGGACAATTTTTCATGTAGATAAAGATGCTTATCCTGTTTTATTCTGTTGACAGCAGCGTTTTCAGACTGGGACATACCTGATTGTACTGGAGTGTGGTTGAGAACATCCCAATATTCACTCCAGAAACAAGCTTTTAGATATCAAAACGCTGATGAGTATTTTTCAAGGATAAGTAGGAACCTGGAGGCTGTGCTTAACAATGCTGTGCATATCCTTATGGTTAGACTCACTTGTTTAAAGCAACAGGATCAAATCCTGGGTCTGATAAGCTCAAAAGGTATCTTTTGCCAAAAAATCCAACAACTCAAACCCAAGAATGTCACTGTGGCCTATTTTTGAAAATGTCTGATCACCTATTGCTTGTAGCAGCGTCACATTCTCTCTCCAGCCTTGTCTGAATGAAAACAGGTCTGGAAGGGCTGGGAGCACCCCAGGATGCTCCTGTCAGGCAAACCAGCTGAGAATCGTGTGAGAATTCTGTTCCAGTTGTTACTTCTGGTTCTGTTACTGAAGAGTATGACTTTCCTGTGGACTGGAAGCAGTCTCTGAGGTTTAATTTATAAATGTAAGCAGAGCTCTCAGTAACTCATCCAGCAGACACTGGATGGAGCCCTACTCTCTGAGGATACCCGCTCCAGCTGTATCCGATGTGGCAGCGTGGATCAGAGAGGAAAAGCCGCTGTAATGAATCCTTCAGGCGTTTTCTCAAGAAAATGTTGGATCTAAAAATAGAGTGTGGAACAGCAGCTGTGGCTCCCATCCCGGGCAGAGACTGTGCCCAGCCCAGGCAGGACAGGGCCTTCCTCTGGGGCTGGCTGGAAGAGACAGCAAGTCTGGGATTGGGGAAGCGCCTGAAATGAAAGGGAATGATAAAAATAAGTCTCTTCCAAAAACCAGTCAATCTGGGTTTGATTGCACCAGAGAGGGGAGTTCCTCTGGAGCTGGCTGCAAAGGGAAGAGGATTGGAGCCAGCAGCTGAAGCCCCTAGGCACAATGACAACATGTTTTGGAAAGTTCTGGATCAAGTCTTTTGTTTCTTTATTATTTTGTGGTTGAGCGTATGCCTCTGCTGGAAATGCAGTTTTGCTTCATCAACCACATTTGTTTATTTATAGATTTATTTTTTTTAATCAAAATTACAGACTAGCTTTGCCAGTGCTTATTACACCAAAATAAAGTCAGGACAAAGTCCTATGAAGCTACAAACATTTTCAGGCCTTTCATTACTATATTAAGGGTTTAGTTCTTAGAAAGAAAAAAATAAGTATTGGAAGCATAAAGGGAAAGTTTCCTGGTTGTTTGTTTGTGTAGTTTTTTTTAAATAGAAGTAAAGGCACTTTTGAGATTCCTAATTTCTCTTTTCTCTTGTCCTGCTTCCCCCAATCAGGCAGTGGAAGCATCTGTCCCTGGCAAGAGAGGACCCCAGGGCAGTCAGTGCCAGGGCTTTGGCCAGCCCTCACTTGCCACAGCTGCAGAACTGAACTGCTCAGCTGGGCACTTCTTCTTCATTGGCTTCAGATTTAGGAGATTGTTTTTAAGGAGCCCTGATATTTTAAAAGTAGCCTGATATGATTCCTGCTTCTTTTGGTGGTAGCTTGGCTGACAACTTTCTGCTCGTGGTGTTCTCATTGAATGCCAGCACTTTTACTTGAGTCGGAGGCTGAATGTGTAACCTCTTGGTGATATTAATCTCCTTATATTATCACTGAAACACTGCCAGCCCATTTTATGGACTTTATTGCCTGGAGATGCCTTCAGATTTTCCTTTAAATTATGTTGCAAATTCAAGAGTTGCACACACAGAGCAGAATAATCCAGGCTGGGTCCTGTTCTGCATCTAGAGAGGAATCCCTGTGAGACATTTTCCAGTGTATTTGAAGAGAGTCTGAGCTTCTCTAGTACCATTCTCTTTCCAAGCACTGAACTTCCTGGAGTGTCTGGGAGAAGCAGTAACAGTCAGGAGTGTGTCAGCCCCATCAGGGCTGAGGAGGTAGGGAACAAGTGTAGAGCTGCAGGAGAGCACCGGCTCTGCCTCCCATTCCTGCTCATCCTGAGCTCTGGAAGCATTCCCTCGTGTACAGGGCTCCACAGAAAGCTCACATATTTACTTTGTCCTCTCCAGGTGCTGCAAAGTGTTTGGTGATGGTGGCTTGTGAAGGAAAGGGGCCCAGAAGTGCACAAAAGCTGTTACAAATTTCTGATCGCTGAAAACCATTACTTGTGTAATTCCTCAAATTCCTGGCCTCTACATGGGACCTGCCAGGAGGCAGCTCAGCTGTTCATTTCCCACCTCAGTGGCACAGTCAGATATCTCTGGCAAATTCAGGCTATCTCTTAAAAATAATTTGATTAGCCTAAGTATCTTCAAATAATTAGTTGTAAAAGCTATTACCAGCAATTCCATATGCAGGGCTGCAGCCTGAGTTTGGAAAACATATGGACATCCCAAACTCTAATGAGCAGGCACTGTCTTTAGAGGAGAAAGAAAAGCTGTTTTCCTTTATTCTGTAATCATGAAGTGAATGTTAATCAGAATAGTTACCATTTCAGCTAGTATCCACTGGGATTCAGGGAAACACAAAATAACAGCATGTCAGTCTATTCCCGGCTGGGAATACAGTCCAACACACCACCTGGCAACTTGCTCCTCTGGGTAGAAGATCTAGGAAAATAGGAAGTATTAGTTGTCAGATTTCCTCTCGTTGCTTTAGCACATTTCCTCTGGATCTCTGTAGCTGCGGTGCTTGCTGGGACATGGTGTCCTCAGTGGGCTCTGCACAGGGATCTTTGTGACAGGCTGAAAGCAGAGCTGAGGCTGCACAGGGTAGCTGTGACCTGCAGTGTCACCTCCCTGCAGAGCAGCTTGGCTTCTCCTCATTGTTAATGGGTAACTCACTACAGCAAAAACAACCCCCCATGGGATGGCAAGGTGGGAGTGTCACGGGGTGGGAATCATCTCTGGCCCCCTGGGAGGCAGGAAGGGAGGAAGAGTGGGGATCTGCCCTCTGATAGCCCCAGACTCAGTTCAGCTCTTTGATCAAGCCCCAGCTGAAGTCCCACCTCATATTCTCGTTCTGTTGTTCCACTTCTATTTTTAATCATCAGGCTGACCAAGCTTCCTTCTCTGGGAGACACAGGAACCAGGGCTTCCTCTGGACATTTGCTGCCTTGGTATTTAATTCCAGACAAAGTAAGGTTGCTGGGGAAATCCAGCAGGGGAGATTTCTCATTCACTAACTCTTGGTGCGTTCGTCTGTACATGCAAATTCTGTCAGGACCTGCCCAAGCACTGTTTTAATTGCTCTGGCACATTCTATCCTTAGGGTCTATCCCTCCTTTGAACTGAGATCACCTTAACCCCATCCCAAATTTGATGCTCTCCACAGACTTCAGTTCTGCCACAGGCCAGTAATTACATCATTAGTTCTGCTCCTATTTCAGGTGAAGTGCTATCATTTTGTCTTTCATGGCAAAACCAAACCTGTTTCACCTAACAACAGTTCTCTGAAAGCAACTTTTCCTGTCAAGTGAAGTTTGTGTTTTCTTCCTTCTCTCCTCTGTGCTCAGGAATGTCAAATTCAGTTCACACTTTCTAGTGAGTACTTACCTGTACACTACTACTGCCAGTACTTAACACAAAAGGCAGACAAAGTTCTCATTTGAGGAATAATACACTGCATGCAGACCGTAAATATTTTTGGTTCAATAAATGTTACTGTTCTTAAAGTAAACTGATACTACCACGTACCAAAGGAATTCTGTTGTGTGGCTCCTGTGTTGGATGAATGACCACTCTGATGCTTTGCTTCCAGAGGGATGACTGGCCTCATTCAGGGAACACCAGAGGCAACTGAAGCGTATTTTCAAGCCATAGAGCAGAAACAAAAGCTTGTGAGATACTGTCCTACTTTTGGAGAGGAGCCAAGCAAAATATTGAAAATGCCTGGGATTTTTTCTGGGGACCATCCAATTGCTACAACAGTTACTACATGAATAAGAGTAGGCAATATTTTTCAAAGTGAACAGGAGAATAAAGAGCTAAATAAACCCATCAGTGAATTTAAAGTGAATGCAAGGCGAGAAAACAAAAATGCAGAATGAGCAAAGATCTAAATATTCCATCTGGACATTCACAACCCAGAAGGGGTGATGGCTCTGTCAGAGGAGGGAGGCTTGGTGTAAACCAGCTTGGCTCTGGGCAATCCAGTCAGTTTCAGCACAGTGCATTTGTTGATCAAATCCACGTCTTCCAGTGAAACCATTTGCAACGTGATTTGTCTTGCCTGACCAGAATGTAATGAGAACACCCTCCTGTGTGGCAGTGCATGAGTCTGTGCTGTTGTTGACAACTTCAATGGTTGTTTTAATAAAATTGGAAAATCATTATAACGCTGCCCATGTAGAAATTGGAAATATTCTGAGAAAGTTGAATTGTCTTTGAGATCTCTATGTCAAAGGCAATGCAATACTGAATTACCAAAGGATTTCAGCCATGGAACAGCAGAATCCACGGCATGGGAGGAGGGAAAGGCACAGAATTTATAGGCACTGCCTGGGTGCCTTTGGAGAGAATATCTTGCAAACCTGCCAAATGTGGCCATTCCTTCAACACCTGCAGAGGCGAGTAAACATCTGAAGACAAGTTTAGGTTCTGAATGGAACAGCTGCACTGTTATTAGAAGATTCATAAAATCTACAAAAGACCTCATGAATTTCTAAAGATTGTGAAATGAAGAGTGTGCAGAATAACATCTGCTCATCTTTCCTGAGGTCTATTGTTGCATCTACCCTGACAAAGAATCCCAAAGAGTGCACATTGTTTGTTTTCTAAACACTTTAGGAGACATCATTTCTAACAGCTCATTTGAATCTCCAGGAATATCCTTTGACACGAATTCCCTCTGCAATCAAACAGGAAATCTGTTCCTGTTTTACTATTTGAAAAAGAAATCTGCTGAAAATCAAACAAGTACAATTGCCAGAGGCACTGACAGGAATGGTCAGGCACCGAACGATTGGTCCCTTTCTGTGATTTTGCTTTGGTCACACAATGCTCTTTCTCCCACTACTGACTGGGGGGAGGGAGAGACACAGAATTTTCAATGCCTGTAAAAACCTTACAGGGCTTCAACTGTACTGAAATAATTGAATGATGGTAACCCTTAATGGAGAGGTTACAGGAAAATGTACCGCCTCTTTTTTTCCTTCCTCTTCAAAAGATTTCAAACAAAAGCAGATGCAAGAGTGGTAAACCAGAAAGTAAAATTAATCCCCTGTTATTGATCCAGCTTCTGAACAAGCTTTAGTTCTTCATCCTTCTGAGTGTTATCCAGGTCAGAGGGTTATTTTGTAAGATGGAAGATTTTCTGTGTAGAAGCTTGAAAAAGGCAGTGCTGTAGGATATGCTCTGTAAAATCACTGAGCTATCTGGGGATTGTGCAGGAAAAATAGAAGTACCACTGCTGTTAGAAAATCCACTGTCTTTCTTCACTCCATCATCAAGGTCAATGAACAAAAAAGGCTTCATTTAGTGTTGGACCAATGTGGTCCTGAGATTTTAACATGTTTGAAAGAGGCAAATTCAAAGAAAACTTGGAACATTTGAATTTTTCTAACTGGATAATTCTAGCTTCCTTCTCTATGATCTTGTGAATGTCTTGGGTGATCTCAACAAGGTACAGGGAGTTCCTTGATTTCATTTCCTTCCTTGACTGACATAATTGTTTTGTGACTTTTCTCCTCTCTCTCTCTCTCTCTCTCTCTCTTTCTCTCTTTTTTCTTCACACTCAAGTCTTAGTGCTTATCAAAATAAATTCAGAAATTGTATGCAATTAATATTGATTACTGTTATTAGTGGTGCTGAAAATGCAGTTGATTGGCTGTGCTGCCTCGCAGATCCTCCTGCAGAAGCTGAAATTGTAGATCAGAGTGGTGGGATGGCTTTAGAATCTGCACCTCCGGTCTACTCCAGATAGGTCCAGATGACAGGTTCAGTGTCTTGGATTGGACTAGAATAAGATAACATTTCAAATATGGCAAATAGAGTGATACTTTTAATCCAGAGTGATAATATTATTTTGATTTTATTTTAAATGTACATAAATATTATCTCAATATCATCTCTAAATTAGGCAACAGGATTCTTTGTTACTTTGAATAATTTTTCCCATCTGTTTATAATCAAAAGCATCTGCTCAACATCTGCCAGAGAAGAAAAGTCTTTGGTGGGAAAGAATCTACAACATGGAAAAAATGTCGTCTCTGTTCAGAGGGGAGAAATTATTGAGTACACCTGCATTATCTGCCTGTTCCGATTTTAAACTCACTCCAGAGATGGTTTCCTGGGAGGAGGAAGGGTTGCCAGGTCTCCTCAGCCTCTTCTCCACACCCCTCACCCCCCCTCCAGCCATTGTCTAGCTCTGCCTGGATTTAATTTATTACTATTGCATCATTGATGTGAATCACACATTCATCTGACAATCACACTTTTTTTTTCTTAGTAAAGTCAATTTGCAATTTATTTAGTCCGTTCATACCATGGAGTCTTCTATTCCATCTTCCATTGGCTCACACACATGAAGAACTTGAGGCTTTTACTAAGTAAATCCTTATATCATCTATAGGACGTTATTCCTGTGGTGGTGTTTCAAAGCAGAATTAGGAAACTTGCATGATAATCACCTGCAATCCATGATGACCATAAGGTCGGCCTCAAGGATCCAGATAGATCTGTACTTGGAAGTGCGTAACTCATCATGCTCACATGGATTTTCAGTTTAATCTAGAAAGGTCTTTTCAAAATGAATCAAAGCAAAAATTTCATGTGGCCAGGTCAGAAATATGCAAAGCCTTGAGATCTGGACAGTTTTTCAGCCACCATCCCATGGAACTGCTCTGAGTCTCGGCGCTACATGCAGAGTTCACAGGCATTTTTAGTGTTTTACTTCTTAAATGGAAAATGGACAAAACACAAAGTGACGTTTCTAGCAGCAGGATGTAAATGCTGATCCGAGGCAGGAGTTCAGTGTGTGCAGGGCTGTGGAGACCCTGGCACACCCTGGCAGAGCCCCAGTGCGGGGCTGCAGGCAGCAGAGGTCGGGGTGGCTGAGCCTCGGGGTGCTGTGCCAGCTGTGAGCCGGGTGGGTGCTGCTCCTGCCCCTGCCCAGCCCTGCCCGGCTCCCCTGGGCCCCGGCTGTGCCCCTGCACCCGGGAGCAGCTGGGCACAGTTGGCACAAAGGGAGTCCTCAGCTACGGCTGCCTCCTCTGGGTGCCTCTGCTGGCTTTGTTCTGCCTCAGCTGCGGCCAGTCTGACCTGACATCTGCCAACAGGCATGAATTGCCCTTGGAGACATCAACCTGATCAATTATTCTGTAGTTGTCTTTAATAAACTCTCATTTGACATTAATACTGAACTGCAGGCAAATGAGAACCGCTGTCGTGTGCCGCTCGGGCCATAACTAACAGTCCATGGGGTTTGCCGTGGCCGGTGTCTCTCCTCTCTTTGCTGATGATGTGGACTGAATTTGATGTGTGTAGGAGAGGGATTGTGGCAGAAAGCTTTCTCTGCAGCCATCCTTCCCCAGTGCATGGTGAGAACCACATGTTGCTTTGTGCCCTCAAAGCTTGTGAAATCCTGCCTGCATTTAGGTTTATCTTCATCTTTCTCCTAGAGTCACAAATGCTTTTGTTCCAAATCAAAGCGGTGAAGAGACATGTCTGTCTGCACCTTGAGAGGACACACGTGTCTGAACCTCTGCCACTCAGTCACATCCTCCTTTGAGCCACTTGGTGGAAGTTCACAGGAGCTCTAAGCATCACGAGTCCCTTCAGCTGCTGAGCTGTGGCAGAGTTGTGCCTTTAATCAATGTCAGAGCCGAACACACAAAGGCTGTGTGGAGTAAAAGCTTTGGTAGAGCAGAGCACATCAGAAGGCTGCCCTGGGGCATCTGAGACAGTGTCTGGCAGGTGACTATTTCCATGGCAGCAAACCCAGGCCAGGTTCACGGCAGGGACACTCAGAGCCAGCCGTCTACAGCTCCAGGTTTATCATTTGCAAGCATGGAAACCATGTTCTGTGATTGGTGTTTATTGATGCAACTTCAGGTCTTCATTTCATGGGATAGATCAAACAGCTCAAATAACACTGGGAAGGAATTATCAAACAATTACAGGATTAATTTGCCCTTTCAAAATTTGATTACATGTTTTGTGTCATCTTATCCTGTCACTCAGGGAAATCATAATTATGTTTCCCTGCAGCATAAATGTTAGTGAAATGTGCTGTCCAAGTCAATCAGTGTTATGAAGAAATTAATCTAACCCAGTTCCTGTTGCTAATGAACTTTTCCATTAGCTTCGAGCTCTTGTCTGTGGCCTGTGCTGGTCAGGCAGAGCAGCTTCAGCAGCAGTTTTGCTGCCTGTCTCTCATGTGGCTCTGTCAATGTGTCCCCATGAGCAGAGGGCACGGAGTGCATGTTTCTGTGGAGAGCTGTGTTCCCTGGCCATGGATCAGAACATGGGCTTTTGGTGTGATGGATCTGCGGGTGCGTTTGGGCTGAGTTAGAATGTAATTACCTCAAAATGAGACAGGCTGAGCCTGGCACAGTGACAGCAGCACAGGGTTTGCCTCTCACAGTCCTACCCCGGTGCATTGACAAAGGGTTTATCTACATAGCAATTAGAGAGCACAAGTTCACCATACCAAATAATTTTGATAAGAAATTTGTTTTCTATTCCTTTTGCTGGATCCTTTTAAAACTTCCATGATTTGCTGCCCCAGTCTCCTAGACATAAGTGACTGGGGAGAGGTGGAGGTGGAGCTGCAAACACAACAGTATTATCAAGGGGCAAATGCTGTACATTTGAGAGTCCCTCCCCTTTCTGACTAAGTTAAAACAGAGTCCATATTAGATTATACTGGTCCTTTACGGAAAGCTGTAGGATAAATTAAAATTTGTATTGTATTTGATAAAATATGATAGAAGATACAATGTAAGAAAAAGTGAAGTGCTGAGATGTAGCTCTGTATTCCTGCTCATTACCTAGCTCTTCATTCTTCTTATTGTAGTTCCTTTCTGGAATTACTTATTCAACCATTCCTCCACCAAAGCACTCGAGTGCAGAGACAGTTGCTTAGAAGATGCTTATTTAGGTGATAACTCTATGTGGCAATTAAACATGAAATAAATAATACTGTGCCATCCATCCTCACCACAGCTTCCTATCTGAGTCAGTGAGGAGGGGGTTGGTCTTTATTGTTCATTTATATGATTAGTATTGAGTTTCTTTTTGAGTGCTTTGCTCGTGGCTGTTTCATGTTGGAGTTCTGGTTTCCAAGATAACATTCCTCCTCACTGAAAGACAACATAATTTTTCTGACTTGTCTTTTCATCAGTTATGCTGTGACTTCCCCCTGATAATACAGGGGGAAGATATTTAATTTCCATTTTAATAGCAGAACTCCCTTATGTACAGTGATGAATGGTTGAATCCTAACCTGACCTGAAGTCTGCTGAAATCAATAAGTACCTTCTCTCAGCTTTTGTTGTCTTTGGATCAGGCTGTGGAGCATGATCCTGTCCACTGAAGTCAGTGGGAATTCTGTCTTTGATTTCACTGGGCACTGATGAAGACAGTTAATGAACAGGGCATTTAATGGTGGCAGGATGTTTCTCTGGTAAAAAGAGCTACTTGCAAAATACAGGTTTCCTGGAAACATGGTATTATAGAAGGAGAAAGGAAAAGTCAGATGGTCATGTCTTCCAGAAATTCACAGGGATTTTCCCTCCTGTGTTTAGTGTTTCTTTATGACCAATATGACAGCAACTGTCATTCCAGATATTATTATGATAAAGCCTCATGTGCCATTCAGCAAACTGAATACCTCGTTCCTCTGGGACATTCAATTGCCACTGAAGAGTCATTACAAAATATTTTGTTGGCAATTTGAATTTGTAGATAATTGTTAATTTTATGACAAATACAGTTTTTCCTTTCCCTTTCCCAATCCAGAAAGGCTCATTTAAAGTTTAGGCACATGAGTTTTGTGAGCCTGAGGAGCACAGAGCAGGTTCTCAAAGCACTGGTTGTTTCCCTGTGAACAGGAACCACCATATCCAGACCACAGCTCCACCAAAAATGGTGCAGAATGGCTGTAAGGTCCACTCTGTTTCCTCTTCAACATGTGGGGAGCCTCCAACAAGTCATGAGGTCATGAACTCCCTGTGTCTGTGCTATTCTTAATTGTCTTCTACTAGGTTACCACATTGTGTATATGTGGCCCTTGGCTTTGCAGCCAGCTCATTTCTGAGGAGCTTCATGAGTAGCAGGTCACAGACAGCCTGACCTGGGCCAGCTGCTTCCTGAGGAGTCACCCCTCGGGGCTCTGGGAGGCTTCTCTAGGGAAGGCTGCCATTAGACTACGGCAACAGGTTCAAACTTTGTACCTTGTTTTTGTATTTAAAGTTAACATGTTAAAGTCCCAGTTGCAGGCATACAGACATGGGATTTTAAGACTGTTCCTCTGTTTAGGCACATGGCAGGGTAAGTATAATGGCTCCCTGTAATCTGGAGCAGCATTTGTATGAGAGATACATCATCAGCTGAGTTTAACTTGGGTGTGCCTCAGAGGAAGACAAAAAGCATTTAAATAGGCCAGCTGGAAAGCACGTGCTGTTTCATTTGCTCTGCCCCAGCCCTGACAGTCCCACAATGTGTGTCTGTGTAGGACTCAGGGTGTTCCAAGGAGCAGGAGGGCTGTGTGGCCCTAGGCCTGTTAAGCCATTTAGGCAGCCCTGGTGTGTCCACAATCCCCTCCTGAATTAAAGCTGGGCAGCAGCTCCTGCTCAGCCTCCTGAGGGCTCCTGCCTGCTCCATTTGATTTGCTCGGGGTTAGCAATGGCTTCATTAGGGGAGGAATGCTTTTGGGACTAGAACTCCCTGGCCAAAGCTGGTGGGAGGCTGCCAGGCATTAGTCCCACCTCCCTATCTCAGGAGCATCTCTGGATAGTGCTTGGAACAGAAGTCACTTGCCATTGAAACAAAGACATAACCAGTGACTCCGGTTTAGCCTACCTGCTGGGCAAGAGCTGCCTGTTCCCTTTGGGTGCCCAAGCCCTCCTTTGTGCAGGCTGGACTGGGAATGTAGCTGGGGATGGGTTTATCCCACTGCCCCTGGAGTTTCAGTGGTGCCTGAGGACTAAGCCAGTCTGGTTTGCACCACCCTGTACCCAAACAATTCCCATGCAAAAGCTAAACTGAGGGGGGTGTGCTCCGCAGGCCCGAGTCCCTGGATCACAGCTGTCCTTGTTTTCTGGTTCAGCAGGAATACAGACAGATACATTCCAGTGTGGGCTTGCTGGTCCCTGCCAGCTCAGCCCCAGATGTCAGCCCTGCTCTTGGCTCCCTGCTGCACAGGACAGCCTTCACCACTCCAGCTCTGAAAGCCCCTTCATGGGGAATCCATTTGCTCCAGCAGTATTAAAGTCTGAGCTGTGTTTTGACATGAGAGAACCCCTTGTTTTCTTTAGTAGGTTCAAGCAACTCCCAACTGTCTGCAACTGCTGATGACAAAACCCCTTTCCCACTCCTCTAGGGATGTAAGTCCTATCCTGTCTCTCCAAATGCTGGTCCTGAACTTTAGGAGTGGATCTGCATGTTCATTAACTGCTTGGACAGTAAATTGAGTTTAAGCATCCAGAGCACTATTCATTTTTGTCTTTAAAGCTTTGGAAATCCATCTTGCTCTGCAATGACTGGAGAAAACAAATGAAGCAAAAGGATGCACATTTACAGAAATGTAGAATATGTTGTACCTAAAAATACATTTAACCTTGGCTGAAAAATCAGAATAATATAAGCCAAGATCATGCTTAATCACTGAGAATGGGAGGATAAAACATTCTCGAGAGATGAAAAGCAAAGCCTTGTCCAGTTTTGGTCATTGTTTGGAACTGTCCAGAAGTGGCCAGTAAGGGCACACACTGCTGGGATGAATGGGAAGCAGGAAAGGTGTTACAGATTAACATCCTGGTGCAACCAGAGGGGCTCAGCACTCTGAGTAATTGACTGCAAATTGGCAGATGGCTGTGGTAAAAGGATTACCGTGAATCAAGTTAGATGGCAAGTGTAACACAGCAATAGCAAGCAAAAAATAACATTGCTTTATTCATTCCAATTAAAAACTAAGTGAACACCAATAGCTTTGAAGTATACTGAATGACAGCAGCTTTTGATGTCAGCTCAGAGCTTCCCCAAAGCTCCTCTTCCCTTTCTCATCTCCTGTCCTGACCTCCCTGGGGCTCTGTCCTTGCTGCCTCCACTTGGGGAGTGTCTGGAAATTTTTCCTGTTTTCCCTGCCACGTTGGTCTGACAGCACCTGGCTGCGGACTATCACAGGCAGAACTTGAGGTGCACCAAGAGAAGGACCCCAGCGTCCCTTGTTCTTTAGAGCATCACCAAAAAGCCTAATGGATGCAATGTGTCAGGCCTTGAGCAATTCCAGTGTCCCAGCCTCTGAGCACGTGGCACTGGGGCACAGGGATTGTTCATTGTATGTGTTTGCTCTGACACCTCTTCCTGGTCCATTCAATGTCTTATCCCATCTCCCTTCTGTTACCAAGAGATGACACAGCCCACTCCAGATGGATCTAAGACAGCCTGAGTTAAGTTTTAAAGAGCTAATCTCCAGGTTGGCAAGAGAAGGTGGAGTAGAAATCATCTGTCTTGTGCATGTCCCACAGGACACCCAGCCTTGGGCAGGTCATGCCAGAACCAGCTGCTGGTGGAGAGGGCTCTCTTCCTATGGGTGCTATTCCCAGCTCCCCTTCCCCAACATCAGTTGATCCAATCAGTTCCTGAAGCTCTTTGCATTTTACTGCACTTCCAACTGCAGGAGTTTCAGAGGACATAAAGCCATAGAACCATGGAATATCTTCCCTGTTTGGGAGGCAAACGTTGGTAGCTACAAACAAGACATTCCGAAAGTCAGTGTGTGTGCTTGGTGCTGAAGGAAGGCCCCCAGAGTCACAGTTCCATTCCCACTCCTCTAACCAAAAGAAGACTGTGGAAGGAGACCGGTTGGTAAAAAGCAGAAGGTTTAAGGTTTGCTTAGCTCCACAGACCCTGAATTTCACACAAACACCCAAGATGGCAAAACACCTGCCAAAGAACAGATCTGTTTGGCTCATCAATTACTTGATTTTTATTTAGGTCAAATTATTACCCAAGCAAGGCCACATTATGTGCCAAGGCAGACAAGTTTTCCTACGGCTCTTGGTGCAGCGTGGAGTCTCTTCATCACATTAATCACCTGCACAGTGCTTACGTGTGCACTGGTGTCCATGTCACAGGCATGTCTGACAGAATGAAATAGGTGCAACATGCAGAGGTGCTTTGCTCTTGCCTGAGAGAGCTCAGAAATAACAGTCTGCTTCCCTGTCCCCTGGTTATTTGCCCTTCTGGTTTCCAGCTTAGGACTCATTCATACTGAGATGCTCTTTAGTGTCTCTAGATTCCAACAGCAGCACAGCAGGGTGAGCCCACACCAGGTGTCTTCTCTCTCAAACACCTGGGCCCTTTTGATGTGCTACACCCCAGATGAATTCAAAGATGAGCTCATATTTTTCAGAGCAAGCTGACACATTAGAAGATTGTGACGTGTCATGAAGTCTGTGGCACTGTGTTGATAAGCTCTTTTGGTTCCTTTGTTCTCTGAGTCTCCCGCTAATTTTAGGCCATTTCCAATAGTAAGAGTTTCCCAAGAGTGTCTGGCTTCCCCTTTCTGTCCCTTTTCTCTATTCCATTGTTAGTCCCTTTAGCTCTCACTCCATTGCTTACCCCTCCAGCCGGGGGTATTTCCTGGTGACTGCAGAGGGATTAGGTCTCAGGAGCACAACTTTCCCTGGCTGGGGTCCCCAAGCCAAGCCCTGATGGCACCACCCCACGAGGAGAGCTGGCTCCAGCTGCCAGAGAGGGCTGGCAGCTGCTGAGAGCAGCAGCACTTCAGTGGCAACAAATCGTCCCAAACCAGTCCTGCGATGAGAGGGAGCCGATAACTGCAGGCTGGCAGGGAAGGAGGTTTGCCAGCTGCCTGGGCAGGACTGCCAGAGCCAGCTCTATCTCCAGCTACCCATAGTAAGGAAGGCAGCAGAGGAGTGTGTGAGCCAAGCCAAGAAGATAATCCTTGCTGTGGCAACAAAGCATGTCTGCACGCAGGCGGGGGAGCTGGCCTCTCTGAGGGTAGCTGCAAGGGGGTAGATTACCCAGGGATGTACCATTGGCTCCAAACTGCCATAAACCTGGGACTGCTGGCCAGCAGACAGCTCAATTATAGCCTTGAAACTGGAGAGGAATGAGGACAAAGGTATCATTATAGAAAGAAAATATATATCATTATATACAGCTTTATCTGATGCTAACATTAATAGAGATCTTCTCAAGAGTTTCAGTGGGCCCAAACCATTCAGTCTTCAGAGGAAGAAAGTGCTTGAGATTTTGAAGGACTTTCTCCATTCCTGGTTTTCTCCTTGAGCTGTGTTTCCCTTCAACTGGCATCTCTGATACCTTGCATTTCTGCTAAAGAAAATAGATAATTTTGGTTTTTGTTAGTTCAACGTTGGCAGAAGTTGGTAGAAGGATGAAGCAGAAACCATGCAAGAGGTTTCTGCCGGGGAAACGAGGCGGGAAAACTCCTCTCGAAATGGCTCACGCAAGTGCAAGGAGGTGTCACCAGTTCTTCCTCGGGGATGGATGGCAATTGCTACAGTGCCACTTTGTGGTGGGATTGAGAAACAGATCCTCAGAAAATGTATGCTCACCGGGTACAGTTGAAGGAACGAGGAGCTGCAACACTGAGCTGTGGTTTAACTTGGCTCAGCTCAGGTCGGCTCTGCAGAGAGGAGGGTCACGGTCTGACCTGAGGGCGAGTGACCTCCAGGCCCTTTGGCCAAAGCGTGTGGGTGTTCCCAAAGCACTACTGACCTCGCCAGGATGCCGCTCTCCAGCCTCCCCAACCTCCAACGTGGACCGTGGGTACTCAACCTCTGGGCTGTGTATCCGTGTCTGAACCTTCCTTGCAGTGTTTCCTACACATCTGCTGAAGCTTCTTTCTGCCTTACACATTTTCTAAACCTCACTAGTCCTTTGCCAATGCCCAGAGATTATCAGAGGAACTAACAAAGGGATCATTTTTCTTTTTCTAATCTCTACATGGATATGACCAACCCCTTAATTCTTTCAAAATTCAGCAAGAAGAGAGGAGGCCATAGGTGCAAGAAATGCCACTGAGTTCAGAAGATTTACAACAATAATTAGTACTGGGAACTGCAACTACTAAATGACCCTGGTGTCCTGCGCTAGCGGCTGGGCCGTGGCTCCGCTCTTTGCCCGGGGCAGCAGGAGCTGCTCGGCCCTGCTGTCCCAGCGGGCAGGGAGCAGCAGGAGCTGCTGGGGCTGCAGCCCCGCTCCGCCCCGGGGCCGGCCGTGCCTGCGCAGCACTCCGGGCTGGGCACGGCCGCGCTTGGGCAGGGCAGGGGTGGCGCTGACAGGGCAAAGCCAAAGCGTGCATGCTCCGCCTGCCTCCCTGTGCAGGAGCCGCGAAGCCCAGCGCAGCCTGGGGGCTTTTACCTCACCTCTAGTTGCTGCTGAGCATGATGTAGTGCGACAGGAGGGTGGCTGGGGGAGAGCTCGCTGCGGGAGCGCCGGTGTGGGACCCGGGCAAGGGCTGACAGAGCACGACTGCCAAAGTTAGCTGAGTAACTGAGAAAAAGGAGCCACAGGCATGTTCTTGGGCAATAAAGACATTCACTAAGGGCCCGAGGTGTGGTGTGGGGGCAGTTCCGGCCCTGCACATCCTTAGAGGGTCCCTGCCCGGCGGGGCCGTGCGCTGCCCGCACCCCCTGAGCGCCCAGAGCCGGGCAGCGGGGACACGGACTGCCCCAGCCCTGCTGTGCCGATGGGCTGCAGGGGCTGTGCCTGCACGGCTGCGAGCTCCAATCGCCTGGGGAGACCAAGGCCGCAGCTACCGCTGCAGAAATTCCAGAAATTCCTGCTTCGGGTTGCCTGTGATGCAAATCAGGGTGTGAACCTGGGAGAACCGGTGCTAATGCTGATCTCTCTCTCTGCTTCCTCCCGAAACGACGGTTTGCTTTTCTTTAAAGAAAATGTAGTTTACCCCAAATGTATCAGAAAAGAGCAGATAATTAGATTCTGTCCGCCGGCACAGCTCGAAGCATTTAAGTTCTGAGTGATTTCTGCATTACCTGGTGGGAGGGACCGGGCAATCCTGCACCAGCTGCAGTCAGGCATTACCTAGTGATTAACTGCAATATTGGATTTGAACAGCCTGCATTGTTCTAATCATTGAGTCCATCCACTGGACTGTCTGAATGCACCTTCCCTACCTGGAATGAAAACTCTGTTTTCCAAAGGTACTGTTGCTTGAGCCTTTTCCAAATTCTGGTAAAATTTCTTTGACAGTTACTCCACAGCCAGGGACTTATCACAGCACTTTTAGATCTCCAGGTGTATTCTTCATTTTCAAGTTCAACACATATACTGTAGTTTAACCAAGAAAAAAAACAAAACAAAACAAAACAAAACCAACAAGAAACAACAACAACAACAAAAAAAACCAAACCAAAACCAAAACAAAGCAAAAAACAAACAAAAAAAGAAAAACAAAACCAAAAACAAAACCCCAAAAACCGAATTCGTTTTTCTCTGTTATCTCTTTATCAGTCACTCTTGGTGAGTGACCAGAAAATTCATGAGGGGCAGATGCAGCTCTCAGCTCCAGTGTGGAGATTCTTCATAGTGTGTGCCAAAGCTACACCGTGGCTGCACATGCCTGGCGGTTGTTACAGGCGTGTGCCACTTTTCCGAAGGAGTCTGTAATACAAACTCCTCCTGGATTTCTAGCACTGTGCTGCACTCATAAATATTTCTGAGGTTAGAAATCAGATGAACAGCTCTGTCTAGTGGCACTTGCAATAACTACATGAGAAGGTTGTCATTTCTAACAGAATTCAGTCCATATGTTGAATCAAGTGAGTCTAAAAATAGCTGATTGGCTTACTTTTCCACATGGCAAATGCTCCGAGTACTTTGGAGACATGGGATAAACATGTGAGGCCACACTCTGCCATGAGCTTTCTGTTCTTTTAAGAGCATTACTGCCTTTATTTAGTTTTCACCAAAAGCGATAAAAATCCCAGAGGCTTTGTCTTTCCTAAAGCTGTGAGTGTGATTTGAAGGGTGCTGTGCTTCTCTGCCCCTGAGGTATTTGGTGCTGGTGTCCCAAATCCATCTCAGCTCGCCAGCCTGTTATATGGCACAGTCACTTTGGGTTGGGTTTTGGGCAACTTCCACAATACTGGTCTGTGCAGTTCTTAAAAAAACCATGCAGCTGGGGAAATTATTCTGGACCGTGCCAGAACCCAGGCTGGGGGATCCCTCACTTGACCGGTTTTAAGCCTGGACAGGTCCTGGTCCAGGACCTGGATATGGAGGGTGAAAAAGCCCCAGTTACAAACAGGACATCAGTGTGCCCCATCTGTGTTTTAGCTCCCAGGATGTGGCCAGATGGTGAGTTACCTTTGGGCTGGTTGTTTTCTACAGAGAATATAAGATGTATGATACTGGTTGTTCCTTACAGCAACCCTCTGGACAGCTTGCTACTGTCTGAAGTGTTCTAAAACCCTGTAACAATTCTAAATACCTTCAAATTTTCTAAAAAAATAATAAATAAAAAAAATTAAAATATGGAGGATGGGAGGGTTAGGGAGTTTTCCCCCCTGAAATATCAAAGTTAATTATAAAAATATCCTTTTAAAAATTTCCTTTATTCTTATGATTTTGGTACATTAAATTCATTATATATTGTACATTATGTATTCATTATGTATGAAATGGGAGCAGCACCACCAATAGCAGCTGGCGGCTATTCTGTAACAGCTTTGGGTTTCCTGTGAGTGTGCACAGAGCTGGTGTTCCACATGGAGAAAGGGCACAGCAAGTGCTTGTCCTCTTTTCCCGAGGTTTGGATGCCAACACTGCTAGCCTGAATGTCCTGAGGCTCAGGTAAATGTGCCGCGTGTGCTCCCCATCCTCACAGCTCCCAGCCGTCTTGTCTCTGGCAGGTCTGAGCAGTCTGCCACCCACCCACTGGGTCTGGCTTTTCCGTGTCACACTGAGCCGTGAGCTCAGCGAGCTTTGGGAGCCCAGAGCAGCCCACCTGCCTCCTCCGTGCCCGCCCACCCACTCACTCTTATCCACCTCAAAGGCTGCTTAGAGAGCGATTCAAGTGCATTTGTGTGTAAGATGGTGATGGTAAAACAACACCTTTGCATCAAAAGGGGAAAAGGTGTGAAGGGAGAAGGCAGTGAAGTTGCTGGGATTAGAACTGCGTGGTTTGTGTTGGATGTGTGCCTCCGTGTGCCTCCGGCTGGGTTTTGCTACAGCCAGCCGTGT
>VWZN01018884.1:208912-224339 GCA_013396955.1 Regulus satrapa | reverse complement strand
CCGTGTGCCTCCGTGTGCCTCCGTGTGCCTCCGTGTGCCTCCGTGTGCCTCCGTGTGCCTCCGTGTGCCTCCGTGTGCAGGCTGCTGGGTTTTGCTACAGCCACCCGTGTTATCTGAGTAATCAAAATTAGTGAGCACGAATAATAAAAGAGATTGCACGGATTATTTCAGGGTACAGATTCGGCATGTATCCTTGTTGAGTGACTTCAGGTTACGGGGCACCAGAGGACAGAGCCTAAAGAGGGAAGGTGAGCACACTGGAACTTGCTCAAGATTTCGGGTGAGCCACAGCACAGAGCACCATGGGCGACCTGTGTGCCCAGCTCACAGCTGAAGAGCAGATGCTGCAGAGATTGCAAAGCAAGCTGCACATTATATTTAAATCTCTCTTGAAACAAGGACTCTGCCTTTTCTTAGCAGGCAAGGCTCTGTTCCTTAACAGTAGCTAGCAGTTAAGAGACAGAAATAAAGCCGTGACTGGCTGAGAGTCATGTCCAGCACAACTTTCATATGGAGTATAAACTTGCAGGCTTTTCTGAAATCTCCAATGAAGCCAACAGAATTTCCAAAGGAATGCATTCCTGTTAAATCTGCTCCTCCCTCCCTCCAGCAGCATCGCTGCAGCCCTGCCTCGCTTTGCATAGCAAAGCCTGGAGATAAGTGGTCACAAAAACCAGCGCCTCCCCTGCCCAGGGGGATTCCGGGATTCAATTCCAAAAGTCCTTCTCTGGACTTTTGTTTTATCCCTGTTCCCTGCAACCGCTTTTCTCCGTGTGCCCCATCACCGCGGGCTATTGCCTTTCTCTGCCACAACCCAGACTGAATCTGGAGAACTGGAGTTTCTCAGTTATTTCTGTCTAACATTTTGAAGCTGCAAGTCCTGGATCGTGTCTCCTTTCCCTCCTTCTCCCTTGTGCTGAGTTTTCTTTCTCACATCTCCTTCTCTAGGTTCTGACTCATTTCACTCTTTGTGAGCTCTCATTTGGCATCTCCCCTGCTGTCTGCCTGCCAATTCCTTGCAATCCCCACTGTCTCTCCACTATGTTACTTGGATGTCTGCCAATTCTCAGCCTTTAAACTTCAGTATTTCTAGGATCTGCTCTTCTGAGTTTTTTTTTTTTTAATTTCCTCTCCCTTTTTAATATTTCTAACAATTTCTCCTTTGCCCCTGTGCTGAACTCTCTCTAGGCACAAGGAAAATAAGGAGGTTCTTCTGCAACCTGACTTGGAACAGATTGAATTCCGAAGGGTGGTGTAGAGATTTGTTTCAATATGCTCCCGAAGGCTTTATTCAAAGTGCAAGGGCTCTCAGCTGCCTCTTTAAAGGGATGGTCTGTAGATAAACCAAAATTCACAGTTTTAATATGCCCCAGTGATCTATATATGCTAAACACTTCAATTTTTGACAGCCTTGGGAAAGGCAAGAGTTGACAGACAGCGTTATTCTGATAATTTTATTCAGTGTTCTTCCTATTTGCTATAAAGGGCATTTCCCACAAACAATCAAGTACAACTGAATGAGAGAAGCTTGCTAATTTACAGGGGAGAAGAAATTGTGGGATGTTTTTCCATGCCAACCCTTTGATCAGTATTGCAAATTCGTAACAAGTTTGTCAGTTCCAATGTGTACATCCCTGCCCCTTTGTGGAAGGCAGCTCCTCTGTTCTTCTTACAAACACATCTCGGAGTCTTCCTTCAATCTCACACCTGCTCTGAAATTCTGCTGCTGCTCTTGTGGGTGCAGTTCCTATCAAAGGGCTGGTTTGGTGCTTTTTGATATGATGAAGAGTGTGTGATGTGTTATGTGTGTGGTGTCCCTCCCAAGCTGGAGCCTGACCAGGAGCTCAGGTTTGTGCTGGGCCCGTCTGGCCCCAGCATCAGCCCAGATTCCCCAGCAGCTCTCCCAACCTCCGGGACACACGGGTCGTGCAGGCAGATCCACACCCCAGCTCCCAGCCAGGAGGTTTATTTATCTTTGCCCGAGGGTTCGTATAAACTCCAAGTCCAGTAATAAACAGTGCAGCTTTCTCTGTCACAGGCTCTTGAATACTCTCCTTATGATTTAGTGTTTCTACAAATAACTGTTTTCTATTTACTCTCCTGAGCTTCACCGACAGCAGTGGGACTCTTGTTACACTCTGTTGTGTTTCTTATTAATGCCACATGTGTTCATCACAGCTGAAATACTGCAGTGAATACCAGAGGAATTATGCGTTAAGTGGAGTCTGAAATGTAAATTTCAGGGTACTGCTCTCCAGTGGGTCATCCGGACTGCCTTTCATCGGTTTGCTCCTTAAGTTCTTTTACGAAGCCAGCCTGCTCTGCAAGAGCTGTCACTGAGCTGTCACTGAACAGCACTTGTGCTGAAAGCCCTCTGCAGGGCTCCTGCAGCAGCCTCGGGGCAGGGGGCAGGAAGGTCCCCGAGCAGACACGGGGCTGTGCTGCGGGCAGGAATCGGCCACAGCCGCTTCCTCCTGCAGGGCTTTGCCCGTGGATGGCTTTCCAGAAGGGAACGGGCACCAGAACTGCCGCGGATGGTGGCTGATTGCTGGGGGGGACAAAGGAGAAATGAGGAAAACGCCTCCCTGTGTATGCAGTGGTCGGCATCAGCCTCGGGAGCAGGAATGCAGGATGGAAGGCTGGAGCAGATAAGGACTGTGCAGAGGCAGCTCAGGGCTCTGAAGTAAAGTGAGAAAAAGCCGTG
Source organism: Regulus satrapa (assembly GCA_013396955.1). Lineage (NCBI taxonomy): Eukaryota > Metazoa > Chordata > Aves > Passeriformes > Regulidae > Regulus > Regulus satrapa. Next base: position 221,635 of record VWZN01018884.1, on the reverse strand, counting down.
TCTGGAGCTCGGGGTCAGTCAGTGTCTTTGCAAATCGATCACGTGTTGCTTGGGGGATCTGTTTAAACCGGTTTATCTCTTATGAATTGGGGTTTTGCAAGTTATTTAATTGCTGGACGGGTAAATGCCTGTCCCTGCAAGACACTGCAAAATGGAACCAGCAAATAATTAATGTCTAACAGCAATTATTGCACCGGGTGTCTTTGCTGCAGCTCTACTTCATTTGGGCAAACTGAAATGGGATTGGGTCAGCAGTAATTTAGCCTGCTTAGGAAGGTGGGTTTTGGATTCTTTGATGGACTTTTATTTATCATCTGTCCTGAGGTGAGATCAGTCAGTGCAGAATTCAGATTGGGTAGCTTTTGAAAGCAGATGAAAAATGCTCTTAGGAATGAGTCTTAAGTTTCCAGGGAGACTAAGGAGAAAGGCTTATCCGTTTATTATCCAGTACTTTAACCAGGGTCACTTTGGTTTTGCTGGATTTTATCTCCTCAAGGACAGAGAAGTGTAACTTTCTCTATTTGCTTTTCACATTTCTCCTGCTGCAAGGCTCTTTACAATATATTTTTGAAATATATTGTAGAATAAGGTGAAAAAAATATTGAATGTAATTCTTCTGTTGCTACTAAGAGAAACAATGACCAAGGTCAAACACTTTCACACTTTTTCCACCTTAGAAGTTTTAGTCACACTACAGTTTCATCTGGAGACTTGTAAAGGTTGAATGGAAACAATCTTATCAGTCTAGGAATGTAAGTCATGAACAACTTCAGCTTCTACAGAATTTGACTGCAGAGGAAACAAAGGATTAATAGACCTTGGATTCTGGTGTCCCAAATGTCACAGTGATCAGGAGGGGATGGGCAGTGCTGGGGAGGGGATGGACAGTGATCAGGAAGGGATAGACAGTGATCAGGAGGGGATGGACAGTGCTGGGAGGGGATGGACAGTGATGAGGAGAGGATGGGCAGTGCTGGTGCCCTGCAGCTGCTGCTGGAGCTTGTCCTGCTGCCCTGCAGAGCCCTGTGCGGCAACACCCAGGGCAGAGGGTAAAGCAAGGAGCCTGACAGGAATTTTCTCTCAAGTTCAAGTTCTCTCAAGGGGACATCCAAACAGAGCCCTTATTTACTGAAGTGATTAAGTCATCTGTTCATTTTCACTGACTGGGGTTTGGCCTGTGAATACAGAAATTGGAACTGCCTGTTCTCCACTTGTTTTTCCATGTCTTGGACACTCTCTCCCCAGTCATGTTTTGTTCCATCTCATCCATTTCCCTGTAAGACACAATGTCTGTTTAGCAGTGACTTTTAAAATAAATGGATCTCCAAGGCAGGATATTTCTGTTCTCTGTCTTACCCTTAATAGGTATTGAAATGCATTAAATAATTCCTAAGTTGTATAAGAATCAGAGTAATTATCCATACTTTACATGTGATTAAAAAAAAAAAAACAAAAAACAAAAACCTATTTTTATAATTTACTCTTTATTAAGTGAACAGTGTTTAACAATGTTTATCACAAAGGTATATTTAAATCTATTCTGATCCATTTTGGTTTCTCAGAACAGTCTTTTCACTTCTCCATAGAAAACAGGAATGGACAAAATGTGAAGTATGTGTGATTGAAATGATGGTGCATGGCCTGGTGGAGCAATGGATCTTTTAAAAATAGTATCTTGCAATCTTTCTCCTAATGGATTTGGAACAGGCCTCTTCTGAGCTCGTTAATGTGGAGCTGGTGTAGCTGCCAGCTCAGTTGCCTCCTTTTAGCTTTGTGAAGAGCTTTCCCTGCTGTATTTTTTAAATACAGAACTAAAACCATGCTGAACTTTCCTTTTGCCTTTTATGTGTGAGTAGTGTCTGCTTTCCATTTGCTGTCCTGTGCTACAGCCCTGTGCAAAGCTTGGTGCATTTTGGGAACAGCTGGCCTGGCATCACCTCTGGTTACTGGGAACTTCTGAAGGAACAACCCATATTGGGATTCATTATTTGCCTGTCCTCCCTTTGCATAAATGAGGGAAATTGTCCCTTTGTGAGGGAGTGGGACAATGGAGAACAGTCCCCGGAGTAAAGGGGCCCCTGGCCCTTGTCAGTGACAGGGTGTGAACACTTGTGTTTCCCCAGCAGCCCCAGCAGGCAGCTCAGCTGGCCAGAGGGCAGGGCTGGGACAAAGAGCCTGGCACAGAAGGATTCATTTTCTGATGAAGGTCTATGAAAATGTGTGAGCACACACAGGTATGAGACTCATGAAATACATGTGCTAAAAGAAGGAAAAAACCTGCACTAAGTTTCCCTTGCTCAGCCAGGCCTGGCACTGCTGTGTGCCAGGTAAAGGAAGGGAGAGCTGAGTGGGCACAGAGCCAGAGCTCCCCTTCCAGTTCTGCTTCCCTCGGGGACTCCCTGATCACACGGGGGACTAACCAGTGCTCTTACAGCCCCGAAGGGTCTCCCGGATCCTTCTGTACAGATCCTTCACAGCTTCTCCACCAGCCCTGTTCCCGCTCAATGGGATGTGTGTGGTTCTGCCCTTCCAGCTTTGGGGGCATGTCTCAGTGCAGTGGCACTGTCCTTGTCCCTGGATCCCTCTGCGTGCCTTTCTCTCGCTCCCTTTTTTCTAGGGAAAACAAAATGTCCATTTGTACATATAAACACAGATAATGTGCTTAAAATGCCCAAGGAGTTCTTTAATTGAATCATGTAGAGTAAAAGCAGTGTTTCCATATTGATGCCCAAATAATGCCTCCCTCCTGCCTGTTTCTGTGCTGAATGGCAGGGTGCAGCACTCCTGGTGTGAAATGTGGCCACATTTCCCTTACACACTGACACAGTGAGGATGGGAATTTCCCCTGTCCTTGGCTCTGCTGACAGACTCAGGATAGGGACATTCTCCTGTCCCGAGTAGGGTGTGGGCTGCCAAGGCCTGTGTTAGCACACCGGAGAGATTCCCGTGGCAGGGATGGACCAAGGGCCCACCATCTACAAATGTGATTTAAGGCTTTTAATGGGTTACGGATTAAGCATTAGGATAAAGGATTGAGCTTCTATTGAGCTTTCCACCAAGGAAGGAAAGAACTACAATTGTGCTTTATGGAAACAAGGTGAGTGGGCAGATTTGGGACAGCCCAGGTTGATCTTGTTGAACAGACATGACCTGTGCAGGAGCAGAGTGACTGCCAGCTCTAATTCATTCAGAACTGTGCAATTCATTGAAGCATGGTGAGAAGGAATTATTTGTATGGGGTTTACATGGGATCCTAAAGGACTGAGATACATGAGACTAGGAAAAAAAAGGGTTTCCATATCATTACCTTCTCCTTTTCTGTAGCACTTTCCTGTGGGTATAAACCTCCACATAAAAACTGCAGATATTTAAACTGAAATCTTATCTCCTTGCTGTGTATGACCTGTATATGTGGTGGTATAAAAGACATGAGAACTGAGAAACTCATATTTTTATTAGTTTTCTTTTCCTCCGCAAACCTCTTTGGTTCAAAATAGAAGCAGTGTAAATAATGCCAAATATATTGATACATAAATCCCTCCAGATGCAATAAAACAAGAATTTTGTGAAACCAGGTAGGGACTGCTGTTAAAACACACTTTTCTTCCTGAAAACATAACCATGAATTAAATCAATTTAGTAATTAAGAACTGGAATTTGACTGTGCAAATGAAAAAACCCACCCATATTATTTAATATATATTAATTTTAATTAACAATTTAATTATTAAATATATATGCTTTATATATATTGATATATTAATATATTAATAAATATTATATAAATATTATGTATTCACTCAGAGTAGAGCTCTGTGAGAAAGGCTATTTTTGGACTGAAATTTTGGAGCACACCTCCTTTGCTATAATACATCATACTTCTAGTAAACCTCCTGTTTTTAAAAGATCAGCTTTCCAAACTTTGTGTCCCAGGAGCTTGTTCTTTTTGGGCTTTTTCCCCTATGGAAGTGTCTCAATTTTTGCAGCTTTATTTTTGGATGGACAGTTACAGTGAGGGAGTTTAGTCCAAGAATATCAGTGTGGTTTTTATCATTGTGATTGGGCTGCTCTGTTAATGGTTTGCTTAAAACAAAGAGATCTTTGCCGTGGTGTTTGCTGCCCAGTCATAACTATCTGGAGTATTTCAAGTATTCCTAGCTTTTCACTCACAAGGATAAGAGCATCTGCAGCTGGCTGTCCTTTCAAACATATCTTGCTTCTGCCTTAAATATTTCCCTTGGATTTCTCAGGAGCTTTGGGAATGGTTTCTTAAAACTCTCAAATCCTGGCTCTCAATCCCAAAAAAAACCAAACCAGACTCTCAATCCCTGGCTGACTGTAGCTGAACACCCAGCAGGCTGCTGTATCCTGTGCTCCAGGCAAAACCTGTTAAAATGATTGAGATGCCTCCCTCAGAACAGCTGGATCCTGCCCTTGGACAGGCTGGATTCTGCCCTCAGAAAGGCTGGATTCTACCCCTGGAAACAGCAGATTCTGCCCTTGGAAAGCTTGGAATCTGTCCTTGGACATCTGGATTCTGCCCTTGGAGGAAGCTGGGTGCTGTGCTGGGCCCTGTAGCACTGGGGACACCGGGCAGTGGCCGAAGTGCACAGCATGGTGTCATTGTGGTGTTGTCACTGGTCAGTGTTTCTGCTTTGTTTTCTGATAGAACCTGAGCATTTCCAGTTCTTGTGATGTTTTAGGGCTGAGGACTTTCAGCAATACAAAAAATGGCTATTCCAGACTCAGTTTCCTTCTGCCCTGTGGTCCTGCAGTGAATGTAACTGGATAGAAATTAAGTTAAACATCAACAGCAAAGTAAAGAGGACCAGGGTACAGGCTGAAGGGTTGTGTGCCTGTTTCATTAAAGCATACGCATGGTTTTATGGTCTGAAAACACCCCATTTGATTAGTGTTTTGTTCTTCAGATCATTGGTTTCTCTAAGAAATTATTTATTTTTATCCCACTAAGAAAATGAAGCAATAAAAAAAAAGCTGTTTCACTGTTTCTAGAGGTGACAGTTTCCACTGCTGTTGCCCTCGACAGCCCAAGGTCAGTGCTGAAGCTGCTAAAGAACTCCCCTCACATCCCAGCCAGCCACAATGAACCTGATTTTTATTGTATACTGATTTAAACTTGTATTTGGCATTAGCTTAAAAACTAATTCTAAATTGGCAAACTCCTTTAGGAGCATTTCCAAAGGAGCTGGGACATTAGGAATCCTTCTTTGCACAGCTGGAGAGCTGTGGGTTGTGCTGGGCTCGGGCTACACTGTCAGACCAAATTCCTTTCCCGGGAGCTTTATTGTGCAGTTGTTGCCACGTCACAGGAGTCCACAAGGTACAACAAAACTGCACCCAGGGAAATCCATAGAAATATAGATGGAAAAAATCTTGTTTGATAAAAATGAACATTCTCTCCCCTCAGTACACGATAGCTCACCTCATGAAAGTATTTCTATCAGATTTTTAATATCTCTGAGCTTAAAAAATTGGTCTCTTCAAAGAGGCCATGTAACTCACAGTGCAATGACTAAATAATGTACTTTGGTTATTTTGCTACTTGAAGAATTGATTAATTATGATCCAGGGCAAGTAGGTATTGAGCAGAGCAAAGTGGCTGGTAACACATGCTCTCTTCTGTCTTAGAGGGAAAAACATGTTCTCTATTTCCTTCTAGTGTCTGGCTTTTATCACTGAAAAACACCGGATGATAAAGTGCATCACGGCATTCCCAGGGAATGTTATCCATGACTGACCTTGCATGGGGAGGTGCTGAGCAGGGCTGGGCAGTGCCAGCTGAATTCAGCACCCCGGGGCAGAGCATGCCAGCAGCTGATTGTCCCTCTTCTTACTTGTCTAAATTCTTAAGAGAGAAAGAACATGCAGAAACAAGAACAGGAAGAATTGAGTCTCACAGCAAACTGCTCCTTGCAGTTCTCTTTTTGGGGTTTCCAAGCAATGAAACAAAAGGTTTCTCTTGCTTTCAGACTGCATTTGAAAACATTTTCAGTCACTTTATTTCCCTTTCATCTCCTGAGAAACTGAGTAAAACTGTAAATGAAACAAAAGCACTTTGACACCACAGATGAATCCAGAGGTATTTAACAGCACAGAACTTGATAGGAAGAAGCCAGGCACATTTTCTGAGAAAGAAATGCTCTTGCTGTATGCCTGGCATCTTAATCCACTCCTACCTTTTGTGTTCTATACCCCAGAGGATCATAACTCAATGTTAAAAATCCCTCCTTACAAAATATACAATAGCAGCCTGTAAAAATGAAATGCAAAGCACAGTAAGACTATATACAAATATGAGCAGTGCTGAAACAGGAATCACAACCCACGGGCTCCTTAGAAGGCCACTCCTCATCACTTAGAAGGCCACAGAGGCTGTGCCATGGGGGCCTGTGGGGGTTCAGTCCTTGCAGATGACTTTCCCAGCTCCCTAGAGACCACAGACGCTGCTGGTGCTGCTCAGCCTGGGGGATGCTGTGGGCACGGAGCTGCTGTCCCTCCTTTGTTTCCTCAGCCACCACCGGGCTGCTGCCTTCCCTTCCCCTTCCAGGTACTTGCAAGGTCTTTGCAAAGCTGCTGGAGCTTGGAGCAGTGTGTCCTCAAGCTCTGAGGGAGGCTCTTGCCTGTGTCAGCTCTTCCCAACTAGGTAAACTATGTGCAAGGATCCTGCCCAGCCTCTGCTCCGTGCCAGGCCCACGCCAGCCAGCTGACCTGCTGGAAGAAATCATTTTGCATGGCTCTCATGCCAAGTTTTGTCAGAGTAACCTGAAAAGCACTTAAACTCTTTATTAACATTTATAAACCAGTTTATTCTCCACAGCAGTGATGCTGGGCAAGGCTTCTGCTTATTTTGGGTTCAATCCTGCCTCTCTGGAAGAAAGCCTTTTGCAAGGTCTTGATCACCTTCAGTTTGATTTAAGGAATGAAATCAGTCCGTGACTAATTTTGAAACCAACTAAAAAGCAATAAAATTGTTTTGTCTGTGGGGACTTGTTTTACTGATAAAATGAACAGTCTCAGCCAGACTTGCTGCACAGGCAGAGTGCCCTGGCCATGCTGCTGCATCAGAGGCCTTGGCAAAGCAGCATTTGCTCTATCCCCTCCTTTTTTCCCTTCCTTTTGAAACCAGAGTTCCTTTCTGTTGGGAATCTGGTTTTGGCTCAGCAAGTGTCTCTGCCCCCTCGTCTCTCTCTTTTCAGCCTTGTTAGAAGTGCTGTATGAATTCTCAGACTCTCACTGCTCCTGACCTGCTGCTGTTTCAGCTGAAGGGCTTTTCTCTCCTGCAATATCCTCGTTTGCACACCCCCTCTCCTTTTGTCCTCCTCAGGACTGCACCTATCAGGTCTAGAATTTCAACTCTGTTCTGTGTGGTAGACCAGGAAATAAGTCACAGTAAGGAAGGTGAAGGACGAAGGACTTAGATAATATGACAGAAAATATTCCCAAATGAGAAGAACAGTGAAGTGACTGCTAGAAAATGAGAGCTTGGGTGTGACTGGAAAGGAGATAACTCATGAAACTGAGCTTAGAGAAACCATAGAGTTGAATTTTGGCACGTCAAACAGAAAAAATCCCACTAATTAAAATGTATTTGAGCTAATTAGTAGGATCAGAGTTGAATTAGGAACACTTTTAATAGCTTGGAGAGGAAAGATAATAAGAGAAGTGCCAATTTTTCAAAATGTTTAGGGAAGGTGCAGGGGGATGGGGAAATGAGAGAGAGGCCTCTCGCTAAGCAGATCAGGAATTGGGTCAAACTCGTGGTTATTTAGGTCCAATTAGGCCTAATGCAGTCCAAAGGCCGGGCTTGTTGGAGTGAGGCACGAAGGCCCCAGCCCCTGGCAGGCCCAGGCTCTGCACGCATCCATCCGTGCACAGTTCCCAGAGAAGGACTGCAGCCAAGCGAGGCGTGGAGCCTGGCTGTGGGGAGTACCGATGGGAAACTGGAACCGAAGGGGAAAAGGCACACTTCAGAGCTTCAGCTCATTAGAGAAAAGCAGACACAAGCTTCCCTGCCTCGCACTCCCGGTTTCCTCACTTTCTGATTCTGTTGCTATGGCATTCACTAAATTCCAGCATTTCAATGCAGCAAGGGGGAAATCTGGCACATAACTGCAGGTTAATCACTTGTTTGAAACTAAATCAGGTTCAGCATTCCTAAAGTTACCCCAATTACAGAATCACAAGACCAGTTAGGTTGGAAAAGACCTCCAGGATCTTGGAGTCCAACCTTTGACTGACCTCTGCCTTGTCAACTAGAACAGAGGTGAGCCATGCGGTCAAGGCAAGCCGTTCCTGGAGGCTCGTGTATCTCACCTGGGAGAGTCAGGGCTGAGAAGTCCCAGCCTCTGTTCCCAGCAGCTGCCCCGTTTGTCGAGCCAGAGGGGCCTGTGAAGACCCCAGGATGTCCAGTCAGCTGTGGGTACCTGGAACCTCCCGGGAAGGACAGGGCTGGCCGAGCCCAGGGGCTCCACAGGGCTGGGAGTGACAGCCTGAGAGGGGCTGAGAACAGGTGACTCTCCTGCTCCACTGCAAAGTGGCAGTGATGTATCACTCCCAGAAATTACTATCTACCAACAAGGAAACAAATAAAAAACATTGGGGTTCTCTTTTTTTAAAATATTTTTATTACTGTATGGGCAGAATGTTCATTCCTTAAAAAAACCCAAACAAACAAAAAACCCAAACAAACAAACAAAAAAATAAACCAGAGAAAGCAGCAGCAACCAAACGTAGGGAATAGGCAGCAGCTCTTTGGAGCCCCTGTCCCCTTGCTCAGGCATTTCTGTGCAGAGCTGACAAAGGGAGAACAAAGCAGACCCAGCAGTCCAGGCTGGAGCTGCACAGACTGTCCGTGCAGCTCCCAGCTTGCCTGAGTTTCTAATGGCAACTACAAAAACTCTTCAGCTATGGCAAGCAGTGCCTCCATCCCTTTGACAGGTGATGTTTGAAATCCTGAAAACTCCTGAAAAACCAACATCTTATGAACTACAGTCATCAGATTAAAGAGCTTTTATCTACTTTTTCTAGCACTTTCTCTTAACTCTTCTCCTGTGAAAAGAATAGTCTTTGAATCACTGAGAGGAAATTCACTGTCAGAATTTAAAATGGAATTGTAAAGCTGGAAAAAATAATGTATATAACTAAACTGGAGGTGAAGGGACACACTTCCCAGTTTCACAATTCTCCTTTAATATTCATATTAATTTCATATTAACTGAACAAAAAATAGAAATAGGTGTAATTTATGGAAAGTTTGATAACCTTTGACAGAAAATACCTACTTTAATGTTAGACTGACCTAATCCTGCATGGCCTGATTATCTACCTTGAAGCCTGTGGGAGTTTTATTGGTGGAAGTATTGGGAGATATAAACTGTGTTGGGAAATTAAAAGCAAAACCAAAAAAGGAAATTTAATTCAAACAAGGCGGGAAATGTTTTTCACATTAAAATATAAAATACCCATACACAAAATATGGTTAACATATTGAAATCTCAAATATTTCCTGTTGGAAAATTCCCAATCAGCTCTATAAATGATGGAGCTGCCAGGTACCCCCCTTCTCTAACAGAGGAGACAATCTCTGCACCCACCTCTGAGGCAGTAAAGAAAGAGACATAATCAGGAAATAGTACTGGTAAATCAGCTGGGAAACAAGTAATATCAGTCTAAATATTAGCAAATTCAGAGTTAATTTTACAATCATAGACAAGAATTTGTAACCTCCGTGACAAGACTGACAGAGGCAGCAGCACCTCAGTCCTCAGTTGTGTTTCTTGGGTACACATTCTTTCTTACTCTTTTTCTTTTAAACCCAGTTCAGCAGTAAAACAGCATCTTGTTTCAACTTTGATGCTCCATGGGCATTACCAGGTCCTTTATTCCTGCAGTACAATGAGATGTGTTTTTCCCCTAAAAGCTTTTAGTTAATGCTGCAAAGCTTTTTATTACTGCTGTGTATTTTAGCAACAGGAAAAAAAAAAGGAAAACAGGAATAATTAAATGTATTCTGACATCTTGGATTGATTTACAGTTAAAATTTGGCTGAGCAGTGTTCAGAATAAAGTCTCTCACAGCCTGCATACGGTTGCAGAGGAAAGAAAGAGGGGGCAGGAGGTTAGAAGCACGACCCTTCCTGAGTGCTGTGGCTGGCAGTGCTGGGGGATTGCCTGTGTTGCTGGAGTAACTGTGTCCTCCTTGGGAAAATCCTGCTGCTTGCATAGGAAAGGGCTCCACTCCCTTGGTTCGCGTCCCTGGAAAAGCAGTGAAACCAGTGACAGAAGGATCTCACCAGTGCCTGGCTCTGTCACACTGACACCTCGTCTTTTCTTTGCTTGTGGTGACCCCTGTCACTCCTGTGCTTGGGAAGGGCTTTTGTGGGACAGAGGGAGCCTTATGCCCCCTGCATGCTAATTCTGGGACAGAGACTTGCTCTGAGCAGAGCATGGCTGGCTCTTCTTCAGCTGCCTGTGAACAGGCCAGGGAAACAGAGGAGCTTCAGAAGAATGTTATTTATACTGCTACTCCCTGGCTGGCAGTTAATATATTGAGATGGGACATGCAGTCGATTCCTTGGGGGATAAACCAGCAGCCAGGCTCTTCTGCAGCCATTCCACGCTTCACCTTTCTGGGAGGCACAGGGGGACAGATGTGCTGGGAATGCCTCTGCAGAGGCAGCAGGGATTGGGCCCCAGCCAGTAGCCAGGGCCACCTGCACAGCTCTGAAGCTGCAGGGCATGGCCAGGACCATCCCGAGGGACACAAGCAGTGAGCACTGTGTTTGAGACACAAAGCATTTGGGTCATAAATCAGGCCAGGTCTCACTGCTGGTTCTGCTCTGTGATTGCACCGAGAGGTAAAGTGTGCTTTTGATGTGGATGTAGGGAGAAGCTGAATATTCCTCCATTTTCCCTGGTAGATTTTCAGGCAATAACCATGTTCCCTACTGAATATACCTGTGCACACCCTCAAACCTCCACCTGCCTCATGTTGGTTTCGATAAACGGGGGCTTCTGGATATCACAGGGTGTTTAGCAGCAGGGGGTATCTAAATGCTTCTGGTTTGGTGCCAGTTCCTGACACCAGCTTTAGGTCTTGTGCCTGAGAAATGGGAGGTTTACTTAGAACTCTCCCTCAGAAATGCTCAAGGTCTGTATCTGGGTTAACTGGAGTGCTGTGAGGATGGGTGGAAAGCCTCCCTGCAGGCTCCTGCCCCCATCCCCGGGGTGCAGCATTGCAGGCTCTACACTGGGCAGGGATCTGCCCCGGGGAAGGACACACTGCCCTGCCTGGGCTCTGAGGAGCTCAGGTTTGGGCACTGCTACACAACAATCCTGGTGATGTTACAGTCACCTGGCTTTGTAGCAAGGCTTAATAACCACGTTTACATTTCTTTCTTCTCTTAAATTACAGAGTTGATTTTACTTATGATGGCAATTTTATTGTAAGGTTTTATTTCTTTTACTGTGCATGAAATGGAACACTGAGGTGGCTGTTCAGGAATCAGAATTACTCCTGTAATTGCAGCACAGTGAATAAGTATGTGCAAGAGAATAATCTCGTAAAAGCCGATTACCTCGGTCATTAATAATTAGGATTTATGAGTTAAGTAATATGCTGCAACTACATCCAATTCTTTGACAATTTCACGTGGAAAGCTGAAAGATAACTTTAGAAAGAATTCATTGAGAAATCCCAAGTGACAACTAAACCAGCATCTTAGGTTCTGCCTGCGGCTTCTCCCTTCAGCTCTGGCTGTTTGAATCTGGAGTGGCAATTTACACTCTTGTCTCATTTGTGGACATACACATTTGTTCATTTTTAATTTTTGTCTTATACTTAATTTGATTCTTAGCAAGATTTTTGTTGTCCTCCGTTCTCCTGGCAGAAGAATTAATAATACATCTGAAGTTTAAGTGCACGTACAGAGTTGTCTGGTCCTTACATTTTCCTCTATATTTTTCTCTGATTGTTAAACAGACTCAGTATAAATTAAATTTTTCATATCTTTAAAAATATAAGAAAGCACTCTCAATCTACTCTGAGGGTTTTTTTCCTAATTCAGTGATATATGAAATCTGTCAAATTCAAGTCTTGCAAGTATTTTACATTCCTAGTCAATGTGGCATTTAATAGTGGAACTAATTTCTCATGTAAATGGTCCCTGTGCTGTGACAAGATGGCTTTTAAAACACAGGGATCCTTCTTTCCAGTGGAAGAAAAGGCAGATTTTAACTGTAGAGGAGCAGATAGCAAAATAAGGGCACGTTGTAATTATTACTGAATGTAACAGAGCAGAAAAACGCTCGTGTCACTTTATTTCAGGACTCTGAGCTGAAGTTCTCTCTTCCTGCGAGTACAGGGACCCTTGGCTGGGCTGCTGGAGTGGGCAGAGCTCGTGCCCTGGCACAGAAATGAGCATATATTTTGTTTTGCTTCATAAAATCTACTCTGTTCTCCTTTGATGTACGTTTAAGCTAGATGTCGTCCCACAATCACAGCCAAGTTTCACCATTTTTACCGACACAGGTTTTTTAGGGTGATGTAGTTTGTCAGAATTCTCAGCAGACACATTATCCCATTTTTTTTACCACAAAGCGGTTCCTTCGGCGGCTTTCTCGGCGCTCGCTGGCGGGCAGTGAGGCAGCGGCAGCCGGCCAGGTGCCTCTCACGGACGGGCAGGGGCACAGCCGGGCCCCGCCG
>VWZN01018884.1:117593-208160 GCA_013396955.1 Regulus satrapa | reverse complement strand
GAGCCCGAGGGCGGCCCGGGCGCGCTGCGGCGCGGGCTGCGCTCCACGTCCTACCGCCGGGCCGTGGTGAGCGGCGTGGACCTGGACGGCTCCGCCAACTGCAAGAAGAAAAACAGAATGTCCCAGCCCATCCTGAAAGCGGTGGTTGAAGATAAAGAGAAGTTCTCGAGCCTGGGGAGGATAAAGGTAAGGTGTGCTGACGGGTGAGGGTGTTGGCTCCGTGGGTCCGTGGCCCGCTGATTCTGCATTTTCCATAAATGTTGGGAGTTTTCAGGTTGGTTTTTTTTTTTGGTTTGGTTTTTTTTTTTTGGTTTGGTTTTTTTTTTTTTTTTTTTTTTTTTTTTTTTTTTTTTTTTTTTTTTTTTTTTTTTTTTGCTAATGCAAAACTTTTCATAGTTACTGTGAGTTTTAAAAGTGCTGTTTTCCAAGTGAGGTGTGGGAGATGGCAGGCTTTGTTGAAATCCAGGAGGTTTCGGTGCCTTTGCTCCTTGCTGACTCCTGCTCACCTTTCCTGCCAGATTCTCCAGCTTTTACAAGTGAACCACGGGCATTAAACCTGTGTCTCGAAAAGGAATTAAACAGGAAAAAAAAGGGGATATTGTCTTAATAAAGTCTGCATGCTAGAACGGAGACAGAAAAATGAACTTCCTCCCTCACTTCTCTGTCTGAGACATTATTTTTAAAGCATTTTTTCAAATCACTGTCTGACTTTTAAATTATTTCAGGTGTCCTAATTTTAATGCCTGAAAGTAAAAGCAGCATGCATGCTTGTTTTTAAATCTTGGTTGTAATCCCTTAGAATCCCGTAGTAGTTTACACTGCATGTTAATGTATAAAATGATAAAGACATAGTGTTCTTTTACTTATCATAGTGTAGTGTTGTATTTCTTTATTTTAAATATAACTTGTTACTTTTATGAAATGTATTCATAGATCTCTGTGTAATAAAGTACACCAGACCAAGAGCTGAGCTTTTAAAATAATTATCAGCTTTATGGTAGTTTTCATCCAATTTGGAATTATGGTAGTCGAGGCTTCTGTGAAAACACTGCAAGCGGTGAAATAGAAATTGGTGAAATTGTGAACAGCTGCAGAGTGTGGGGTGATTTGGTTTGGTAGTAGGCTTAAACTTGTGTTTAAGATAGGAGAACACGACGCTGTCCCGTCCTTCAGAGTTCTCCGCAAGTAGTGTTTTACTAAATAGCGTCTTGGGCCCTGGGACTTGCTGCAGCAGAACAGCTGTTTTATTTCAGAGGTTTGTTGTGCTCTCAGAAGGCTCCTTTACAAAGTGCTCAGAGTGGTTTTGTTTGCAGAGAGTGGAAGGGCAGCCTCTCAGTGCTGCGCCTCTGCGGAAAGCCCTGGGACAGAGGGATGGGTTGCAAGTTCACTGAACTCCTCTCAAGCTAGTGCAGTGCGCTTTTGAAACACAGGGAAAATGCATCTAAACAAGGCATGAGAGAAAGGAAACTAGAGTAGCTTTTCACTTTCTCTGGTGACACAGTTGTTTTTACTGACCTCTTGTCCAGCATATGAAGTTTATGGATTAGGGCCTGTTGATTTGGTGCCCAAATCTTGAATAAAACAGACATTCTTTTTACTGTGATTATTTTGCATTCCCCTCCTTCTAACATATCTCTCTTTTCTGTTCAAATTATCTGCAGAAGATGCTGAAGGGACAAGGAACGTTCGATGGGGAAGGTGAGCCCTGTTCTGTCCAGACTTTCTAATAACTCCTCAGGGAAATGAACTTTAGGATTGTTTTGCACACTTCCTTTGTATGGAGTCAAAGACTCAGTACCTTGTTTTTCAGTGACTGAGATGTGGGACTATGATATTGGCAGATTACCTTAGGGATATTTTAAAGACTATGAAGTGGCAGGCTAAAAAGGTGTGTCAAGAGCTTCTTTTCCACTTAAGCTCCCATCCCTCCCAAAAAGTGAGCTGTTGGCTGTATTTGCCTCAGCCCTGACAGTTCTGTGCAGCTTCCACAGTGGGACTGCCTGCCTGCCTGTTCTGGGACTCTGCCCAGGTGCGGGACCTGATCCGTTATGGGTTTGGGGCCATCCTGCAGCACACACCTCAGTCGTTACTCTGGGCTGGGGGTTCCCGCAGCTCTTTCTGCTTTCTCATCAGCTGAGGATGGTGGGCTGGACCCTTGACTCTCTAAGCATTTTTTCTTGCTACCTAGGCTTTAAATTTAAGTGTCAGAAAAACACTATCTGTGTAGCTGTATTTTTGTGTTACTCATCAGTTCTGGGTTTTGCCAAGTTTGCTGCTTTTCCCAATATTTCAACAAGAAAATATCTATGATGAGTCCACAGAAGTTCTGTTACAGTAACTGCTACTCTCTTGTCTTTTCTCTGCTTAATGCCTTTGAGGTTACCTCAGCTGCTGTGTTACCTTCCTCTTGTTTCTGTTTTCAAAGCTTCCCACTGTGTTCTCTTTGCATCACTTTCCTACTCTTTATCTCTTCTCACACTATCTCCTGATGATGTTTTTTAGATTCTCTTCCAATGGGTCCTTTCTTGTCTTGGATGATCCCAGCTAATAACCTTTTCTGTAATGCTTCCCACAATTCAGCTGCTCTAACAGTTTCCTCTGTTAAAAGTGTACAAACTCCAGGGACCCTTCCCAAAGAGCTGCTCCAAAGGCCACAGCTGGTCTGGCACTGGGGCAGGGCTGTAGGTCCGAGCAGGTGGGACAGACCCACCCAGCCAGGTGTGGGATGCAGCAGTTGGGGCCCTGCCTTCCTTCCTTCCTTCCNTTCCTTCCTTCCTTCCTTCCTTCCTTCCTTGCTTCCTTCCTTCCTTCCTTCCTTCCTTCCTTCCTTCCTTCCTTCCTTCATTCCTTCATTCCTTCATTCCTTCATTCCTTCCTGCCAGACTTCCACTTGGGTTCTCCTTCCTCCTGTAGAGGAAGATGGGATGTTACCCAAAGCCTGGCCCATCTAAAAGTGCCCTTCAGAGCCTGCCTGCTTAATGGCTTTATTCATCTATGGGATTTGTGGTGTTGAATTTCTGCCCTTGCTCACTGCTGTTGCCAGGGTGTGTGGCCAGGGAGGCTGGGAAGCAGCGGGAGTGCTCCACGCCTGCGTTCCTTTGCCACTGATAGTGCTGAATTAATGATGGCACAACTCAAATACACCATGAGTGTATTTGGTCTTAAGGTTCATAGGTCTCCTGCTTACTCAGACAGGCTTTTTAACCTTCTATTTGGAATACCTCTGACCTCAGATCTCTGAAATTGGGAAACTGATTCACTGAAATGTGAAGACAGTATTTAGAGTTGACAAGACGAAGGGTTGGTGTGGGCAGTGTGCTTTTCCTAGACATGAAAATAGTGAGAGCTGCAGATCAGTGACTGCTCCACTGACACACAATCCCATTTTCTAATTGCTGATTAATTACAGAATTGGGTACAGCAAACCAAGGAAGAAAAAATTGTTTGCTATTTTTTTTTTCTTGACAAAGGCCACATCTGTTCTTTAATTCGGTCTGGGAGGATCTTTGGGTACAGTGATCCATTGTCACTGTACTGCACCATTGTCCAGCCCAAATCAGTTGCTATCTTTGTCTAGTGGAGTGTGAGCAGCACAGTGACACTTTAGTTTCTTTCATTGTTTAAATGTTACTTTAAATTTTTAGGAGAGCAACTAAACTAACTTTGTAGCAATGACTGACATACTGTTGTTATTTGACAGAAAATGCTGTATTATATCAGAACTATAAGGAAAAAGCTCTGGACATAGATTCTGATGAAGAATCTGAGCCCCAAGAGCAGAAGTTGGATGACAAGGTTGTTTTTCACTATAAGCCCCTGAGGTCAACGTGGAGCCAGCTCTCTGTGGTGAGTTGTGATCCTTGTATGGCCAGAGACAGGATCTCGGGGTGGGTTCAAGCAAAGCCTTCTCTTAATCGCTGCTGGAGTTTTTGGCTGGAATTTGTCATCTTTTTAATCTCTTAAGAATAACATGGACGTCCCAATCAGTTACTGATCTTTGTGTCACACAAAAAACAATGAAACCAAGTTCATTTTAGAGTCCTGTATTTGGCAAAGACACAACTTTACTGATTCATTGAAAAAAGGGTTGTATGGCTTCACTAAAAGGGTGAATTATACTAAAAGAAAGGCTTCAGTTAGTTACAAACAAGTTGCTGCTGAATTGTTCTAAATCACTGCACACCAGCTCTTAAGCTGACTAGAGTACAGATGTTTAATGGAAAGCATTTTGAGAAGTGGAGAGTGGAGCTGGTGGTGCTGTGCTGTCCCTTGCACAGGCTGGGAAGTGTCTGCAGGGCTTTGGCAGAAGAGCATCGTTAAACAAAGTAAATTCAGCTGTTGTCATGAGGGCTGCAGTCTCACTGCCTTCCTTGCTGATAACCTGACAAATTACTGATAACAGCTGATACTGCCACTGCTCTTTCTTGTAGAGGTGATTTTGGGACTGAAGGAGCCATAAAAATTCAGTGTTTATGTGGTTATTCTTTGATCATTTCTGTGGCTTCTGGAGGGATATCCCTAAAATGAAGGGTTTGGGGATGTTTTTTGTTAGCATAACTTGTAGTGTTGTAGATGCTCATCTCTGGCATTAGAGAGATTATGCCATGACAAGATCACCTGGAGTATTTGACCATCAGCTCTGTATATCCCAACAAATGAGGGATTAAGGCTCAGGGAGATCCCCAAAGGCTGGTTAGATGGTCTGATTAGCGGAGCTGTCTTACAGAGGCTGATGACCTTTTGCAGTTTAAAGTATTGAAAGATGAACCTCTCAGATTCAGTAATTATAAAGAAGACAAGACAATGTGGTTTTGAACGTATGAGCTTTATTTTTCTTTTTCCAACAATCAAATACTTAAAATACAGTTCATTTGCTTCATGTTGCAAAAGTGTTTATAATGAAGTCAAATTGTTTTTTCTGCCTTCTGGGCAAACTAGGAGTTCAATGTTCAACAGCTGAGGTATTTTGGAAGGAATGCTATTTAGTAATAATAATGTTAATTTCAAAACACTAATTTGCTTTGAGACAAAAACAGCATGATGACCATCTCAGAAGGAGAACTGTTCTGTGCTTCAGTTATAGAAACAAACTTGTTCTTTACTGCTCCTCTCACAGAGACTTGTGCACTGTCTGTGTTTGATTTACAAGATGGGAAGTGGGGAGTATATGGGAAAAGGTGGTGCATGGAGAAAACAAAATCTGGGAATCTGAGACTCAAAGTGACTGTGTTTATAACTCTGGAAAAATTACATGCTGTCAATGTGTGT
The DNA here is from genome assembly GCA_013396955.1 of Regulus satrapa. Classification (NCBI taxonomy): domain Eukaryota; kingdom Metazoa; phylum Chordata; class Aves; order Passeriformes; family Regulidae; genus Regulus; species Regulus satrapa. Next base: position 202,892 of record VWZN01018884.1, on the reverse strand, counting down.
TAAAAAGTTAAAAAGTCAGTCTGGAGTTGTTGCAGGAAGTCAGCTGGAAAATGTCAGTCCTGTGTTTCAGCATATGCTGGGAAAGGAGGAGGATAATGTCTCTGGTGTTTATTAGCAGTGTCTGTGCTGGGGAAGCCAGGGCAGATGCAGTGGGATCCTCTCTCTCTGCAGGAGGTTTCCCTGGCAGCTGATGCAGCTGCCACCATGCTGGGGTTGAAGGGTAGTGCCCTTCGGGTATGGAGTTGTCAAATTCTTTGTGATAACAATAATACAAAAGGATGTTTCTGTCTTCCTGAGGTTTATTCACACGTGTTGATCTTGGTTGGGACTGATTTCTCGTTCATGTAAAAATCAGCTGCTGTGAGTGGCTTTATGAAGTGTCCAGGGCTGCCTCCCCTCTGTGGTACCAGCCCAGACCCCTGGTGTGGCTGTCCCGAGCCTTCAGGGCTGATGTCTGCGCTGGCTCCCTTTTCTCTCCTTATATCAAAGGACTTATGGTTACCTTGGGTATGGTGCAGCCACTTAGTAAATCTCTGGTGAGTTCCCCCCCGCCCCTTCAGCACCTCCTTGTTTTGAAGGACTTTTTGTCCCTAACCAGTTCACCTCTCCTCCTTTCGTCCTTTGTTTCTCACCTCCATGAATCAGTCATTACTGGGGAAAAGCCAGTCCAGTGTGATGACAGCATTAGTAGCAGTGATGTTGGGCCCCCTCCATTCCTTCTGGTCATGTTCTTAGCTTAATTTAAGTTTTTGTTTGCTTAGTATCACATATGTGACTTTTTTTAGGTGATTTCAGCTTAAACATTTTGGACATGTCAAAATTAGGTATTGAATTTCTTTGGCAGAAAGGGCCAAAGCAGTCTCCGTATCTGGGCCTCTGTCTTTTGGAAGTGTTGTTGTTGATGGGGCGTGTCAGGCTGGGCCCTTGCCTGCGAGTTCATGTCCCATGAATTCCTGTGTGCTTTGTGGGGCACACCCGTGTGTGCCAGCAGGGAGCTCCAGCTGCAGTTTGGAGCCCGAGTTCAGCAGGTGCCCGTGGCCACCCTGGGCACTGGCAGTGTGTGTGTTAGCAGGGAGCGCTGAAATCCGGGGGATGTGTTCCCAGGGATTTCCTGTGCTGGCCTATTTTTAGAAAACTCTTCCACTGCATCCAGAAAAAAGTGACATCGCACCTTTCAGTGCCATTGCACTTCCTCGGGAATGTTCTGAAGCTTTCAGGCAGCTGATTAAAATGTACTTTAATTGTTTAATAGAAAGACACCTAATTAGCTCTTGCTCAGCATCCAGAAGTGTCTGCTCGTGATGCTTCGTGGGAATCTGGGACTTGTGTTCCAAAGGCCAGTGGCTCCCACACTGGAATGTCAACACGTTACTTTCATAGGCATTTACCTGTGAGTCTCTACGTTGGTGTGCAGAGCAAAGTGTGGCACCTCTGTTCCTGCTGTCCAGCATTGTGGGGCCTGGTGTGCAGGATTAAAATGAGGAATGGTATGTCCTTTAAAATTCCGAGGAACTGGTGCAGCAAGAAGAGAAAGCTGTTGGTGATAGTACGTTAGGGGCTTTTGGAGAAGTCTGGTGGAAATGGGTATGAGGTCTTGTGTCCGTGATGTGCCTCTGCTCCATGAAGAGAACAGGGCCCTTCCCCATGTGTGGCCCTTTTCCTTCCCTCGCCCTGGTGTCCCTCCTGATCTGGGTCCTGTGTTTAGCACTCCTGTAGAGCCAGGCCCTCCACAGTGCTTTGCTTTCTAGGTTTTGATAGTCCTGTACCTCTTTTTAATCACATTTTCCCACAAAAGGTTTTAAAATTTTTATTAATTTTTTTTTAGGTGAAGAAGAATGGACTGTCAGAAGCGATCAGCCAGGAAGAAAGGAAAAGACAGGAGGTACTCTGTGCTGTGGGGCTGGCTGCCCAGCACATGCATGCCTGGGTCTGTGATCTGTTTGTTGATAAGGAGACATTGATAAGGGCTCATTGCTTGGCTTCCTGCCCTCCAGTGAAGTGTCCTCTCTCCTCAGGAAGAAAAATGAACTCAGTCTGTGCTGAGGTGCCTGTGCATGCCAGGGACTCCTGGGGTGCTCCCTGCACCAGGGTCACGGGTTCCCTGTGCCAGGGGAGGGTTGAGCCTCCAGCTCACAGAGGGGAGACAGGGCACATAAGTGTAATAGCAGTGAGGAGCAAAGAGCAGCTTTTACAGAGCCCCTGGGCTGTACCCACCCCTGTGAGCGGTGCCGTGTGCCTGCTGGAGCCCAGCTGGTCCCTGTGCCCTGGAATGGGGCCCGGGCCTCCCTGCTGGCAGCAGCAGCACCGGGGTGCTTGTCTGTTCTCTCTCCCCTTTGCTCCCTGTGTCCCCTTCACCTGCTGTCCCTCCTCCCTCACTGCAGGGGCTGTGCCACAGGGAGTCAGAGGTGTGTCCCAGCACGGGGCTTTGCTGGGAGCCCTGCAGCACTGCCTGCCGTGGGACCTGGCCCAGTGTGTCTGCTCCTCTTAGCTCAGCCTCCTCCTGCTGGGAGGCTTTGGAGACAAGGCATACTTCAGTCATATCCTTTAGGAGCCTTTAGTCTGTATTTCCTGGAGCCATACTTGCATCCTTTCAAAAAGAACAAGTTCTTTGGATGCCCTTTAAATGTAAAGTCTTTAATGTTACCAAAATGTTTTAATGCCTGAGGTTTTTTTATTTGAATTTTAGAAGCCAATTCTTTCAGTGGGAACCTAAATAAATATTTTTTAAGCTGTAGTTACATTACCAGTTCATATTTTTGTTGTATTTCTTTTAAGCTGCCTTTTATAATTGATTCTTTCTGTTCTTTAAATTGCTTTTTTAGAGCCTATTAGATTATTTTTTAGTTATATTATATACATTGTCACTGCAGACAAATATATTTGTCTTCTGTCCTGTCTTCATCTCTACAATAGAGATGTCCTGTCTTCATACACGTCCCATCTTTCAGAATCTGTTGGTGAGATGCATCTCTGTGCATATTTTGCCTAAAGAAAATGTGCCACAGACTGATTTGAACTGAAATTACTTTCAGTAGGTCTTTCCTTGCAGGCCTACAATACCTGTGTATGTGTGTGCCAACTACAGGGTGCAGCTGGCCCCCTGAGGTGTTCCTGTCCTTGGCTTCACACTCTGCTGAGCCTGGTCTCGTGCAGGTGAACCCCAGTGGGGCTTCAGGTGCCATCCAGGAATGCCCAGCAGCCCCTGGGTGTGTCAGGCACCCCTCTCTGGTTTTTATTCTCCAGAATGTGTTGGAGTCATGGTCAGATGATTCTCTCTCCCTTCCTTGCACATCAGAAGCAAAATGTCTGCCCCGTTCCTGCCTGTGCTGGAGACTGTTCCCAGTCTGGGAAGAGCTCCACCAGGGACCTCAGCCTCCAGCCTCTTGGGGTCACACCTGCTGTTGAGTTGTCTTCAAACTCATGGTTTGCAGTTGCGTTGAAAATTCTGAATACAGACTTCTTTAAAAAGACTTTATTTCTAGTATGAAATAACTTATTTTTAATTAACAATGCAACTATTGTAGAGATGAATATTTAAATCATAATTTCTAGCTTACATCCAAAACTTTGATTTGCACCCCTGCTCAACATTTTCTTTTTGTATTTAAGGAAAAAAGCCCCAGTCACTACTAAGTCTCTTCCCCCTCCACTTTGCAGGCAATATTTGAGGTGATATCTTCTGAGCACTCCTATTTGCTGAGCCTGGAGATTCTGATCCGGATGTTTAAAAATTCCAGGGAACTGAGCCTCACAATGACCAAAACAGAGAGCCACCACCTCTTCTCCAACATCACGGATGTTTATGAAGCAAGCAAGAAGTAAGTGTGGCATTTCTGTATTTAACAGAACTGTGCATCCTTAAACATAACAGTGGATTTCTTTTTGGAAGCTGAGTTAACCATTTTAGTAGTGACCACTTCTTCCAAAACTCCTGCTGGTTTGAAGATGGAGAGTACAAGTGGCAGAGATGTGCACAGCAGTGTGAGTAGGGCTGGCCTGGGGTTTGTGTCTCGGGAAATGGGGAGGGAAGGAAAGCACAGAGTGGAAATCAGCATCCTTCAAACCTAAACATGTCTGAGCAGAATTTAGCTCAGAAATTCAGAACTAGTCCTTACAGTGCATCAAATAAAGCTTAGTCTGCCTTGCTGAGCTGTTAAATTTGAGCTGGCGTTTCACACTTGCCCTGGACAGCTGGCTCATGCCAGGTGATGCAGAGGGAGGTGTCCTGAGGCCTTGCAGTGCTCTGGGACTGTCACCCCTATGTGACACCAGGACCTGGCTCCCCTGCCATGGGGGTGAGCTGCTCTGCTGCTCCTTCAGTCTGGAGCCGGTAACAAAGGAAACAGACACACTACAGATAGCGCCTAAAGAGGAGGAAATGACAGATCTTACATGATACAAATGATACAAGAAAAGTCTTGTTCAGGACTGGTAATTACTGCCAATGTTATTTAATCTGGGACATGCATATGTATGTGCTCTCAGAGTACTTCACACTCTCTTTCAAAAAGTTGCTGAGTGTGGCTTTGCTTCCTTGCAGTTTGTTCTGCCGTTCTAAGCAGCAGGTGGATTATGTGTTCCACATTACTAAAGCGTCAGAATGTCTCTGTTGCTTTCCTTACCCTGATTGCCAGTCTGAAGTGAGTACAGTGGCTGAAGGATGCTCGTGGCCTCCTGAAGGTACTGAGTGCTCTCAGCTGGAGCTATGTACAGCTTTACAGGGACCTCTTTACCTGTGGAACAGAGAAATATTGGCCTCTTTTCAGAAGGGGGGCTGAAGGTTGAACAAGGATTCTGAACGGGGTTTTTTTGTTCTCCCTTCTTTTGTCTTCTTTGTAGAAGTTGCAAAGTTGTGAATTCTTTGGCATTAAACCCTCATTTACCTTGGTGAACCTTGCAAAGGTCCATGTTCCCAGTGGTAATTTCTTGGCTTTTTTCTCTGAGACACCAAAAAGTCTGTGGAATTTGACATCTGTTGTGCAGCAGTTTGACTTCTGTCTTCTGAAGTTCATGCTGCACCAAGATCTTGTTTTTTGGAGGCCGATGTGCTGTGTCAAGTGCAAGCCCAGAGTAGGAGCTATAGAGCAGGAGAACATTTGGGACCCTTCCTTTTCCCTCCCATTCCCCTTTCCTTGCCTCTTGCAGTTGAGGCTTTCAGAGCTTGGGGGTTGTGTGGGCCCAGAGCCACCCCAGTCTGACAGCACTGGTCAGGCAGTGCAGCTTATCAAAGTCTTCATTTTCAAGGAGAAGTTCCTTTTACAGGTACTCCTTGCACAAAGTATGAGGTATAAAAGTAAAGGACAGTGGGGGTGGGGGAAACAGACTGAAAAAAGACAGTGGAAAAATACCACGCTAGCCTAGGATTATATAATCTTGTTCTTTCTAGTCTGTGAAGTTTCATGGTTTAAGAACTTGGTTTTTTATGAGTCGGGGTAAAATCAGAAGTCATAACTCCTTTTTATACTTAAATGAAAGCAAAATTTCTTTCCCAAGTTTTGCAATACTGTTAAACTAAAACAAAGCTTTGCACTGGCTTTGAGCAAGGCTATTTGTGTAAATAATGGAAGTGATTTTAAACCAGACACCAGCTTGATACCTCCAAACTGTTGCTTTCCATTTTCAAGGTGTTTCAAAGTAGCAAAATCCACCCTTTTGTTATAAAATGGAGCATCTGTCCTATTCTGCTGTATTTTAAGTAACCTTTGCTTGGTACAAAACCTGAGTATGAGTGTAGTTACCTGTGGTTTTGTTTGCTTGGACAAAAGTTTGGTGAGCTGAAGAACCTGAGCTGATAAAAAAACTTTATAAAAACCTTTAGTCAAAACTGTTTAAAGCCTCTGTCTAGGAACTTTGACTTGGAACATGTTTAATGGAAACTCTCCGGCAACACCAGGATAGGAGGCCTGTAGTGCCTGACAGGGCCATTCCTGAGGGAACAAAGCTGCCTTTGTTGGAAGCAGAACGCAGAGAGCAGAGACCGTCTCTGCTTTCAGGAGCTCCCTGGAATGTCTCTGACAAAGGGGAGTGGAGGTGAATAATCTGTGCAGCACATGCTGTGTGTGTTTATGGAATCCTCCTGGAAGGCTCTTGGGTGATGTGCAGTTCAGAAGTGCTGGAACCCCAGCTCGCCCAGCCCAGCCCTGGTCAGGAGCTGCGGGACTGGGCAGGCGGCTCAGCCAGGAGTGAGTCAGGAGTGCAGGCTGAGAAATCATGGCAGGGACAGGCAGGTAGGGCACAGCTCTCCAGGAGCCTCTCTGGAGAAGGAGGAGTCAGGGAAATTAGGGAAGTGTCTTTAGGAACAGTTGGTCTGCCGGGTCGAATCTCCAGGTTTACAGGAGAAAGGAAAACTTTAGCGCTTGTGCCTTCTGTGCCATTAGGCCAGCAAAGGGCAAATGTCTTTGTGATACCAGAGCAGCATTAGCAGAAAAAGATCCCAAAACAATTTTAATGGATTCTGTCTGGTTTTAAACTGTGTGTTAATCACAGGATCAGAATATGAACACTTTGGTTGTCATGGGTTCATGACTTATCAAAGACGTTCCCATTTCCTTGTCCCAGCGTCTCCGGGTGCATTTATTGGCTGAAAGGTCATTTGCTGTCCTGCGGGTCCCACCTCTGACCAGGTGCTGCAGGCACCTTCCTGTTGTCTCAGGGATGTCTCTGGGATAAGATATCTTGGCAGGGCTGCTGTGGCTTTTCCACTGCCCTGGCTTTTTGCCAGAGCACTATAAATAGCTGGAAAGGCCAGTGGCTCCCCAGTGGGGCAGGCCCTGGGGCGTGGGCTGGCCCGGGGTTGGTTACAGAGGGATCAAACAGGCTGCAGGGTCAGCTTCTCCTTGCTGGGCTCTGTAGCTGCTCCCTGCATATTATCCCGTAAAAGGTGTTTTATGGGCTGTGAGTTTGCAGGGTTAGGTGTTAGATTTCTGTGTGTTAGTTTCCATTGTTGAGACTGTGGGAACTCACCAGACTGATTTCAGTTCTACGCTTTAATCATCCTCTCTTCAGCCTTTTTTTTTTTTTTTTAAACTGATTTTAATTCAGCATAAAAATTCTATGGAAATAAGACTATTTTTCCCGTTTTTACTATGTTAGATCCCCCTCCCCTTCCCTAAATAACAGTAATGCCACAGATGTTCAGATTCTGTTTCTGATGAGAAGGTTCGGATTTGGAGAGGTTAATCAAAAACCTCTATTACTTCTAGCTGAAGTTATCTCAGATTGGCATTTGTTACTCTGGTGCTCCTATCTCCAGGGGGAAGAAGCTGAATTTTTCTTGCTGCCACTCCAGTCGTTTCTGTCCCTGGATGGTGTCAGCAGCACCCTGGAGCTAAACCTTCGTTTTTGAATTTGGCCTTCAGGAATGTTGCAGAGTGGGTGGTTCTTTTAAACAATGTAAGGGCAAGATGAGGGAAAATAAATTCTGTCCTAAGATGCTGGTTGACTTTCTCTTAATTGGATATAATTTTAACCAGAAAAGTCCTGGATTTAACAAAGAGATGTTTGAAGTAAATCCTCCTGACATTCAGAAAAAAAAAAAAAAAGCTCCACTTGTGATAGAAAATTCCTTGTTGGTTAAATTAAATCGAATCATTCCATCCTTCAGTCCTGAGCTTTATGGCAGAATCTGTCCTAAAATTGTAAGTGAAAGAGTTTATGATGTGTCTGGTTCACTGATTGTAGATGTGGAAAACTCCAGGTTTTGATTCAAATTTTGATGCAGGGTTTCTTTATGGGACATACTGGGAGATGGGACTTCGATATATTCCTCCTCTTTGTCCCTTTTTTTTTATGTCTTCTACTCTCCCAAATCTTTACTGTTCCTACAGTGACTCTGATGATGTCACTGATGAGGCACCAGATAAATTCTAAAGGTGGAAGCTGTGGCCCAGCAGGGTCCAACACCTTGTCAGTGTGCCATAAAACAGCAGGAAATGCTGGATTTCCTCATTTCCTGAGCAAAGTGAACTGGCAGCAGTGGGAGGTTCTCCCAGCCATAAACATGTCTGAGCAGAGAGAAACAAATCCCAGTGTGGGATGGGGCTCTGCTGTGGCTCCTGAGACACTGCAGACTCCATACTTACAGGCTCTTTTTAATGTAATTTTATTATTTTTGTGCCCCTTGGGGCTGGTCCTGACACTAAACCCCAAACCACAGCACAGGACAAGTCTGTGACAGCTCACAGTGTGTTGTGCCTTGGAAGAGGCTGCGTGGGGGACAGAAGGGTGCTGGAGGATCTGCCTTCAGCAGTGACAGGGCTGTAACAAATTCTGCTCAGCGCTTGCAGGCAGAGCCCTGTGTAGCAGCCAGTCACCTGCAGTTACTATGTCAGAGCCTCACAGAAACAAAACCCAAAGCCACACCAAAATCCGCTGGATTGTCGTGGCTCTGGCTGACCCAGTGAGAGCCTGGCAGCCACTCAGTGCAGCAGCTGCTTCTAAGCACACCTGGAGAGTGCCTTTAGTTAAGGCTGCACATGTGGACGATCAGCTGCTGTTCGTCCTGTTCTGCTCCTCTCACATGTTTGAAGTTTGTTTGTAAAGCAAACTGTGGAGAAGATCACTTGAAAAAAGGTGGCAGATTTGAAGAGCTACTGTTAGTGATGAAAAAATGGAATAAAGAACTGAAATTAAATAAAGCAGATTTCAAATTATGGAGCTTAATGTGAGCTCATGTGTTCTAAGTATTCCCTTAATATTTTCTGTGCTATGAGAATTTTCTTAATGAACTCATTGACTCCAGGGAGTTGAGGATTCTTGCAATGATTGCTGATGTACAAAGGCTGCAGTCAGGACAGCTTCTCGTAGGCTTGTACTCCAGGGATGTTGGGAGTGCAAAAAGTGGGAGGCCTCCAGTGGTCAAAGAGCCCCACGTGTGGGACAGAGCGCAGACAACAGGGAAGTTGTCTGAACAAGCACGGTGAGGGGAAGAGCCAGCTCAGGCTATGGGTTCTGTGCCCATTTTTGGTGTTTCCAGTCCATGTTTGGTTCCAGTGGAGGATTGCAGGATGTAGAGCACTGTGTCCTGCTCCACCAGCACGTTTGTCCTTGGCTCAGCAGCCACACATACCTGTGTTCCATCGCGCACTTCTGGTGTTGTGCCGCCTTTAATTGCAACAGGAAATTTGTTAATGGGTGTTTGAAGTAGTTTCATTTCTTTTCCAGCCCCATTTCTGGAAATTCTGGTCTGACCAGCTCAGTGATGCCTTTTGGTTGTGGCAGTGGGAGAGTGGGAATGCCTCTGCCATGGCTGCTGCTGAGCTGCCAGGGGACAGCAGCAGCCCTGGGCCCGTGTCCTGCCAGCAGTGCCAAAGGAGGGATGGCCTCGCCTGGCACAGACCAGTCCAGCTGCCATCAGTTGGTAACTGTGGGCTGTGTCAGGTGAGTGTTGGGAGCAAAGATGATATCTGCATGTACAAGTGAGCAACTGATTTGAACCCCCCAGGTTCTTTGAAGAGCTCGAGGCAAGGCACCAGAACAATATTTTCATCGATGACATCAGTGACATCGTGGTGAGGCACACGGGCTCCACCTTTGACCCCTATGTAAAGTACTGCACCAACGAGGTGTATCAGCAACGCACCCTGCAGAGACTGCTGTGAGCATGGCTGGGCTGGGCTGGGCAGGGCAGTTTGGGGCTCAGCCTGCACCTCTCAGTCAGGCTTGGCTGTCCCTGAGGGGCGCCTTTCTCTGAGGGGACTGGGACCTCTGGGAGCTGCACAGTCCCCTCCTGCCAGGTCACGGCTCACATTCCCCTCCCTCCGTCAGTTCAGTGTCACACAGTGTGACAGTGGCCCTGTGTGGCACCCCTGGCTTTGCCCCCATGGTCGGGGGGGAGCAGCTCCTGAGGTTTAATTTTAATGTTAGTACTGGGGCTCATGGATCTGAGGGGATAAAGCTGAAGGCTGGGGTGGTCTGGCTCCTGCAAATCACCCTTCCTTTTATATGAAATAATGGTTTATTTAAAATATAGTAACTTGCACAAACCATTGAATTCTTTCATGCTCTTTCTCCCCAGAGCCACAAATCCAGCGTTTAAGGAGGTTTTGTCCCGGATCGAGTCTCACGAGGATTGCCGGAATTTGCCCATGATCTCCTTCCTCATCCTCCCCATGCAGAGAGTCACTCGTCTCCCCTTACTGATGGATGTGAGAACACCTACTTCCCTCTTTCCTTTGCTACTTGCTCTTGCTGTGTTAACATTCTTTCCTAATCAGTTCTGATTCTCCCCAGTCTCTTCGGGCCTTCTCCCTTGCAGCAGTCCTGGGCTGTGGATTATGGACTCTTGCTGCATTTCTTTGCTGATTGGGACTGGGCCCTCCTGCTCCCCCATTCACAAGTTAAATACTTGGATGTTCTAATAGGAAAATTGTTCAGTAAGGGGTCAAAATGGTTCTGAAACTCAGGAGGGACCAGCACAGGAATTGTATGTAGTGCTAGAACTGGAATGAGCCCTGTCACTGAAAAACAAGACCTGCTGTCGTGCAGGTTGGGTAAGGGCCCTTTGGCAGGGAACATGCTTGGGAACCTGAAAGATGGACTCCATTCCCAAGGGAGCTGTGTGTGAGTGGCACTGAGATGTCCCTCCTTTCACAGTGACCGGGGGCTCGGAGAGAGTGGTGGAAGTGCCAGAGTTTGTCAGGCAGAATTCTCACCAGGAGTTGGGGTGTTTCAGTTAGGGTGCCAGGACTAAGTGAGGAGCTGGACCACTAGCAGGCGTGCAGATTGTGATCAGGCTCAGATTCCAGCACTGGTAGGAGCCAGAAACAGAACTGATCATTTTGTTCTGTATATTTTTTTAATTGAGCACTGATGAATTTGAATTCTCTCTTCTCTGCAGTACACTTCTAGGTAAAAAAAAGGAATAATAATCCACTATTCCTGCAGTGTGTCACTCGGGGTGCCTCCCCCTTCTTGGGTCTTTCTTTCCTATACCTCCTTCCTCTCTTGGCTGAAATAATCTAAACAATTAAACATTTTATTTCCCGCTCTTTCCGTTTTGTTTTTTGCTTGGGGATGGTTGTCTAAACCTTGCTTTGAGAGGTGCAAAGCATCAGTTTGTTCCCAAACTTTCCCAGGGAGGCATTCCTTACTGTGACCAGTGTTCCCTCTCTGTCTCAGTCCACAGCCATGATTCATCACTGGATTTCAGCTAAGATGTGAAATCTCTGTGGGTTGCATTCTGTGCTGCTTGGTCCTCTGAAGTAACTTGATACTTTTTTCCAGACTATTTGCCAGAAAACCCCTAAGGATTCAGCAAAATACGAGAACTGCAAGCAGGCTCTGAAAGAAGTCAGCAAGGTACATTCTCAAGTCATTCCTGTGTACTTCCAGGGAAAAATGGATGCTTTCCATGCATAAATAATGCAGGCAGGAAGAGCACTGGAGCATAAAAGCTCTACATTGTTGTATTTAAGGAAGGGCACTGGAGATTGGGTTTGTGCAGAATTACTGGTTCCTTCTTGGGAAAAGATCCCAAACTGGCTGATACCGTGGTGGTTCTGGGTTTGTGTGTGGGAAATTAAGCCAGCTGGGAGGAGGGTGTGTGTTTGGAGCTGGTCATCAGCCTGGATCAGAGCAGTGGCCCTGCTCAGCCAGAGCTTGGGCTGAACCTTTGTTCCCCCTGGAGAATCACAAATGATCAGGGTCCTGTGGGATCACTGGGGTGAGTGGGATCTGGGAGCGGTGCAGCCGTGGGGCCAGCCCTGGTCACTGTGGCCCTGCAAACACCACTCTGGGGTGGACGTGCCCCTGCTGGGGGCTTTGTGGCCCCAGAAATGCCTTTCCCAGGGAGCAGCAATTTGTGCTGGAGGCTCGAGGCCACGGCCCTGCTCAGCCCCTCTCTCATTTGCAGCTCGTGCGTCTGTGCAACGAGGGCGCCCGCAAGATGGAGAGGACAGAGATGATGTACACGATTAACTCCCAGCTGGAATTCAAAATCAAGGTAGGAGGAGGATCATATTCCTGACCAGTCGGGATGGTGAACAGTGGAACTTTCCCAGCCTGGTCATACCCACAGTGATTCTTGCAAAGAAGTGATCTGCTCTGGCACAACAGAAATTAAAGCTTTTGGTCTAGTATTTTAATTTTATTAGAAGATGATACTACAACACAAGGGATTTTGAATAAATACAGACTGAAGAATATTCTTTGTCATAAATATAAAGCTGCTGTGAGGATTTTTGGCATTAGGAGAGAAGCCAAAGGCTGCTGCTCAGTGCTGAGATTTGCTTATGTACCTGATGGCAAAGGTAGGGCTGGGAAAACACTTCCAGGCCAGGGAAGGATCCAGCGGGTGTTTGTCCTTTCCCTTATGGGTGGGATATCACAGGTTTCTATTAAAAACTTCCTGTACAATCAGTCTTTTGTAGGAAACAACAGCAGACCAGTCATAGGTAGGGGAGGTTTATTGGATTTTTTTCAAGTACATTTATTGTTTCTGTTCAATGTTTGCTACAATCCTGTTTCTGTAATTGTTGTCTGATACCATTACACAATGAGGATGCTTTTGGGAGAAGATTGTTTAATTATCAGACATGCAGTGAGTGGAAGTTGGCTCGTGGTTTTAAAAGCACAGCTCTTGAAAGGCTCTGGGTCAGGCCTGGGGCAAATGCTGTCTCCAAGAACACATTTTCAGCTTGCCTAAAGTATTTTTATTCTCAAGCTTTGTCTAAAAATTGACAGTAATAATATTTGCTTATAGCAACAGCAACAACAAATCCAACACTTCTGGGCAAATGACAGCAGAGCATTTCCTGATGAGTGGTAACATACTCAAGTCTTCAGCAAGCCCAGCCCAGTGTCGGGGCTGAGCTGCTCTGTGGTTCCACTCAGATCCCACGAGTCCCTCAGGATCTGGGCCTGCATGGTCTGGAGTCTGGAGTCCCTCACCTTCCCTCGGACCAGGATGTGCTGGCTGTCCCTTCCCTGCTGTCCATCCCTCTCTGTCCCTCCTGGCTCTTGACTCCTGGGTGACACCACCCTGCCCTGGAACAGCTCGTGTTGGTGCTGTGGCAGCAACAGCAGCTTTGGGGGCTTTGTCTTTCTGTGCTTTTGTGTGTGATTCCTTTTGTGCATCCAAGCCACAGCCCTGCAGCCCCTCAGGGCAGGAAGCCCTGCTCTGGTTAAATGCATTTTTCACTTCTGAGAGCCTCTTTTCTGTAGCAGGGACATGGTGCACGTGATTTGCTCCTTTGGCAATTAAGGAAAAGCTAAAGTAAAACCAAGCTGCCTCTGGAAGAGAGTCAGTTAGGAAAATGGGATGAACTCATTTGGAGTACAGATTAGAGGAATTTTTTTGTTCATCCTCAAATAGAACTACTTCTTTTTGCTTGTAAACCAATCATTATGGGACTGTAATTCTGTTTTATAGCCACTATAAATTAGTTAAAGTATTTCTGTTCTTGCCCAGCCTGACAGAGTTTTGGAGATTTGTTTATTATTTTGTTAGATGTAACTGTGGAGAACTTCATGGGAGCCCAAGGGAAGTGACTCAAATCTCGTGTTGCTTGTGTACGTGGCTCAACTGTAGAATTAAATTTTTCATTAGCTTTCAGCAGCTTTTATGCTTAAATTCTGCATCTTTTGCATGAGAGAAGTTGTGGGGGATTGTTTTAGGGAGTCGGTGTTTGCCTTTCCAGCAGGGAGGTCTCAGTCCCAGCGCTGGGTTTGGGTTTGGCTCAGCAGGTACAGGCAGGCTGCAGCTGGCTCGGCCGAGGGATTAACGGGTACAAAAAGCCAGCTCATGCAGAATGGGGAAGGCAGCTGACAAACTGCATGAAGGGATGTTTTTTAAAAGCATGTGAAAGGTGCTTAAATGAGGGGAAAACAAGCAGTTGTGTTCATTATTGTGGATCTTGGTCTGCCTGGAGCATTTGTCTCGGGGCAGCCTCAGAGGGATCTGTGTGACCAGCACAGTCCCACATCTCCATCCTCCTGGCCCAGAGAAACAAAAGGCCCTCCTGTGGGCTCTGTGTCTCCTGCAGCTGGGAATAATTTGGATTAATAAAGGCAAGTCTTCACATCAGGCAGCTCAGATCTTCTGGAGCGTTGGTGCAGTTGCTACAGGTGGTGGCCCTCACCTAGGGAGAAAGTGAGCTCCTGTTCCATCCACATGAGCTGGATAGAGAGGAGCTGTAGGATCCCTAATGAGCCATTTGCAGTAAAGCCTGTGACAGGTAACTGAGACACTTCAGGAGCCCCAGTAAGAACAGCAAGGCCATGGAAACTTCCCCTTGTGCTGCCGAGGGAGAGCAGGGCAGAGGTGTGGAAGAAAGGAGGCTGTACGTGCACCTCCCGGGCAAGGAAGGTTTGTGCACCCCTGCCCACCTTTCCTGGGTGACACCTCTGCCCCAAGAGGAGCCCTGAGACACCGAGGACACTCCCATGTCCCCACAGGCTTCAGGAGCCGGTGTCACCCTGCAGACACATTCCTGAAGTCAAAGCTCTGTGCCCTCAGGAGGTCTCACAGTCTGTTCCACCCCCAGTGTGATCAGTCAGATCTGTTCATTTCTGTTTTCCATGAGCAGTGATGACAGGTGCCTGAATGATTCCCAGGTATTTGCAGCTGCTACCTTTGTGTTGTAGCAATGATGGAGTCCCTTAAACTTTGGTAACCTCTTTGTGTTTGTAATCTCTGAGTTTTGAGTTTATTCAAACATTTTTTTCCAAATGGATCATACTCTGTTGTCTATTTTAAGAAATTCTCTAATTTGGAAGGATTATAATGTGATTTTCTTGCCTTGCAGCCATTTCCATTGGTTTCCTCTTCACGGTGGTTGGTGAAAAGGGGTGAATTAACAGCATATGTGGAAGACACTGGACTTTTTTCCAAAAGGACATCTAAGCAGCAGGTGTACTTCTTCCTCTTCAACGATGTCCTCATCATCACCAAGAAGAAGAGGTAAGAGCTTCACCAGTATAAAACTGCTTTTGTATTCAGTCCTTGAATCACAGTGACTTCTAACATGATCCTGGCTGTGGAATGAGTTTAGGAGTTATTTGGGCCTCTATTGTGGGTTACAAATAACAAGTGGTTGTTAAATGGTATTTACTTTTCGCAAACACAGTTGAGATTCCAAATTGTCAGACGAATTAAAAAGCTGATTCTTAATGCCCTAGCAAAGACAGAAGTTTGGGAAGGATAAAGTATTGGTAATGTCCTTTCCCCTCCGCACTTCCCAAGATTCCAGGAGCGTGAAGCTCCCTGTGCCCCAGTGCCAAAGGTGTTAACAGTGCTGGAGCTCTGGGTGAGCCCTGCTCCCACCCACAGTGTTGCCATGGCACCACAGCAGCGGACTGAAATGTTTGTTGCTAGTTGGGGTTGAATGTTTGTGGTTTTCCTTGAGCAGCTGAATCTCAGAAGATTCTTAACATTGTACTAAGACATCTCTCCTCACTTCATGCTAAAAAAGGCCATTTCTGAGGCTGCATTCGGGGCTTTACCCAGCGTTCATCTCCAGCCCTGGCTGAGCAGCCACTGCCCAGCTCTGTCCCGGCTCCATGTGCTGGAGCTGCTCAGGAGCTGCGGCTCTGACCTGCTGGAGGTGCTGCAGAGGAGGGAGCCAAAGGGCTCTGCAGTCACAGGGCTGCTCCCCGGGACTGGGCAAGAGGGGCATGGGCACTTGGGATGTGCACAAGGCTTAGAACAGGGATAGAAATCTGCTTTTCCCCACTGCCCAGCTTTTAGTTTATTGGGAATGTTTCTTCTGCCAGTTGTCATTGTAGCCCCTGCTGTGTGTAGATACAATCTGATTTTTTTTAAAAAAATCATTTAAAATGACACAATACTTGCCAAGCAGTAACACAGTGTTTGAGAGGAGCAGTCAGTGCCAGCAGGGTGCTGGATCCTGGGGAGAGGCCAGGGGAGATGTGGCTGGTGCTCGGGAAGGGTCAGCCCAGTGCTGCTCACACAGACCTGTGGGTTGGGTTAGGGCGTGAGGTGAAGGATGGGGAAAATCAGTGCAGTACTGGCTACAGAGGACTCAAGGGAAATGCACTGACTGCTTTTACATTTGTCTGGCTTCCCTTCAGCAGGAGTCTGATCCAGTGACTTTGTGGGATGGAAGTGAGGATGATGAAGGATTTGTAGAGGTTTGTCTGTTAGTGTTAGTTAGTTAGTAAGAAATGCTGTTATGATTAGCTGTGCAAATGTACAGACTAGCTGATTAATTAATAAGAAATGCATTTATTATTCATTGCACAAATGCATAGACACAAGATTCCCAGGTGGTGATGGCAGCACTCCCAGCTGGGATTGCCAGTTCTTCCCTTGGTTAAGGAGTTATTCAGACTAAAATACTGAACTGACTTCTTTAAAAAAAACCCCACAGTCCCCAAAATCTCCAACTTACCCAAAAAACCCCAAACCTACCTCTCTCAAAAAACTAAGCCCCAGCCAGCCCTTTCCCTGGTTCAGACCATCTGAGCAGGATTGGTTCCATTAGAAGCATGTTTTGTGTCCGTCAATTGGGAGTGCACAAAGCTGTTCTGCAGAGAACCCAAAGCCGCCTCAGTGTCTATTTCACAGAACACGGGTGAAAATGTACCCCGAGAGCTGAACTTGGCCTTTGTATTATACCAAACCCACTGGCAGAAGCTGGTTCCCCCATGTGGATCTGGAGGTGCTGGAAGAACTGTCCGTACTGTGGTGTTAGATGTGTCTGTGACTGTGGTTGCTTCCAACACGGGGAATGGAAAACTAAACCTTGCCTGGTGTTTTCTTCCTTCCGGGCTGTGTCCTGCAGTGAGGAGAGTTACAATGTCACCGAGTACTCGCTGCGGGAGCAGCTGCTGGTGGTGGTGCCCTGTGACGGGGAGGAGCCCTGCTCCTCTCCCGGCAGGAACGCGGCGGGGATGCTCCACTCCGGACGCAGTTCTGCATCCCACCTCTTCAGGCTCGTGCTCCTCAGCAACCACGCCGGGGACAGGGTGGAGATGCTCCTGGGAGCAGAGACTCTGTGAGTACACTTACAAACCTGGTTTCTTCACCTGACCGTCTCCACAGGTCCTCCACAGGCTCCTCCCGCCCTGCCCAAAGTAGTGAATATTCATTTATTAGTTTATTGATGTTACTATTTTGGTTGATTAATTTAAACTGCTGGGTGAGGCCACCATTACCCTGCCTGCAGAGATGAGTGTGGCCGTGCCTCGAGCAGGTTCCTGTGCGGGTCCCCAGGGTCAGTGCTCCACAGCACCGGGCGTGTCCCACACACAGAGCGCTCTGTGGGGGTGGCTGGATGGTGCAGCAGCGGCAGCAGAGCAGGGCTGATGCTCACCCAGGCACCCTGAGAGCATCCTGCCTTAGAAGCTGGCAGCAACCAGTGCCTGCTCTGGGATGTGCGTGTGCCATCAACTTCCACACGACCTCCCAGCACTGAAAGAGTTCATTTGTTCTGGGGGAAGTTGGAGGCAGGACAGAGACGTTAGAAGAAGTGCTCCAGACATGGCCCAGCCTGGAAAAATCGATAGTTTTAGGTTGGCTTTCAAAGTTTAGAATAACCATGAAAGGAACTGAAGATCATCAGTGCTTTCTATTAAAGATCTCATTATGAAGGCAGGAGATGATTCAGACTTGTTTGGAAATGCAATTTTATTGGGGAAAAATGCAGGACATTTTTAGTTGTCTGGGCTGTGTATGAAAAGACATTTTGTTCTTTAGACTTATTATTGATTTGTTCTGTGCTCTTTGCAGTATAAATAGCAGTCCAGCTGATTGTCACTCAGAGCAAGAGTCTGAAATGAATTCCTGTATTTTAAGTTACCTATTTTTATAGTCTTATTCTTTGAGAAGGATGGAAAGGAATTTCCAAGGCCAAACAGTTCAGAGGGTTGTGTGTGCCTTCAGAATAGTTTTGTGCAGGTAAAACTGAAATGTTTTATCTGATACAAAGATTTCCAGCACAGTTTGATTCTGTTCTGCCACCTGCTGTGGTGAGTGATTCCCAAGGACAAAAGTACAGTGTCAGGTGAGAACTTTCTGTTGCCCTGTGAAAAAGGCAGAGAATGCACAGAGGTGATGATACACAGGGGTTGCTCACAGGTGCTGGAAGAAGTAAGGGCATTCTCAGTACTGACCATTATCCAGGGCATGAATTGGGACACTGGGTTCTGCTTTGCAGGAGTGACAGAGCCCGCTGGATCACGGCGCTGGGCCAGGACAGCGACGGGCAGCACATGGACAGGACCAGTAAGTCACCACTGCTGGGACTTGTGGGAGCTCTGCAGGGAGCAGCGCTGCCCTCACTGGCTGGGGCAGGCTGTAAGCACCCTAAGTGATGGGGGAGAGTGTAGAGTGGGAATTCTTTAAATAAGTGGTGCTGTGTTGTAATAAAAGCCCCTGCTCTGTGACCGGTTTAACTGAGCCTGGCTCACTCCTTCCCCAGCCCTGGCTCAGGTGGAGATCATCAGAACATACACAGCCAAGCAAGCCGATGAGCTCTCTCTCCAAGTCGCTGATGTCGTTTTGGTTTATCAAAAAGTGAATGACGGTGAGTGAGGATTTTGCTGTCGGTAACCATTTGTCCCCCGTTTGTAGCAGTGGGATCCAGCTACACAAACTTGTTTCCTGTTAGCACAGGGCTGCAGTGAGTAAAAGTTCAGCTTCCAAGCCGTGAGCATTTGGGTTCAGGTTTCTAAAGGAAGCAGCAGATACAACCAGCTGTAGAACTTGGCTGCTGGCCAGTTTTGGCATGGGAGGTGTCCACAAATAGGAAATTGGATTTATTGAAAACCACAGAGCTCAGATATTCTAGCAAGTGCCAGGGTTGTCCAAGAGAAACAGTCTTAGTCTGTTGTGCCATGGCCTGGGCTTTCCTGCTACAGCTCTGGCACAGGGTGGTTGCTGAGGTTTTCCACAGGATCACTGATTTTGCCTGGATCTGCCCATAACTGCAGTGCTAGCATCAAGTGCTGGCTCAGGGATGAAGGACACTGTCAGTACTTGAGTGACTAAACTCTAACTTGCTGCTGCTCAATTACCTGGTGAAATCAGAGATCCTGTCATTTGTGCTGCATTGCTCTCTTTGGATTATAATGCACTATAGCATTAGATTTGAATTACAAAAAAATACAGTGAAATTGTGCAATACTTTGCACATACCATTTTTTTCCTAGTCTGTCTGTATTAAAAACAAATGTCAAAGCTAGCCTAAACTGGTACTTGATTCCCAGATGCAGAATGTGTGTGATGACTGTCAGCTGTGTCACCTCAGTGCCACCAGCCGGGGTGGGGTCAGCTGCAGGTGTCACTCTTGTCCCTTGCCCGCAGGCTGGTACGAGGGGGAGCGGCTGCGGGACGGCCAGAGGGGCTGGTTCCCCTCGGAGTGTGCCAAGGAGATCACCTGCAGGGCCACCCTGGACAAGAACATGGAGCGCATGGGGCGCCTGCTGGGGCTGGAAACCAACGTGTAGCCTTGTCCTCACCCCACCCCCTGGGGGCTGCTCCACCGGGGGACAGCAGAGCCACAGCCCAGCAGCAGCACACCGGAGATCCGCGATCCCGTCTCCGCTGGCTCCGACAGTACCAGCTGAGCCCTGGCCCCACCAGCAGCACCTTGCAGCAGTGTCTTTTGCAGCTCCTGCCTCCTTACACTCTCGCTCCATCTGCTTTTGAGCATCCGAAGTTGTTTTCAGCAGCGGAACTCTCTAGGGGACTGTGGTGAACAGCAGTGCTGGGCTGTCCTGCTCCTGAGGAGCTGCAGTGCTACAGCCCCAGCCCTTGTGTTATGGGACACTTGCCCTCGTGTCAGCACCTGTGTGGCCCCTGAACTCGGGGGACCGGCTCTGGACTTTGTAAAGGCTGACCTACCTCTCCAGTGCAAATCCAGGGCTGTCCCAGCCTGGCACAACCTCGGTGAGCAAGCGGCAGCGGTGCCTCCATGAGGCTGCTCAGACCGGCTCCAAGTTCTGCTGTGGGCAGAGGATTTCTGAAAAGCAGAAAAAGGTACCACAGTGTGCAGAGTAGGTGCTGCTGATCCATCTTAATGCAGGTATTCCACTGCAGAGTAACTGCTGGAAGTGGGGGCAGTTGTTTCTGCTTTCCTTAGGTGTCTGCTGAGGTCTTGCACTTCACTTAGTGCTTCAGAGCAGGGGGGTGCTGAGGAGAACATGAACTGCACTCAAGGGTGAACAGAGTTCAGGGCAGGTGTCTGGAGAGGGGTGAGAGTCTGTGTGATAAAACCCCTCCCTTTCAAGGACCAGCTCTGCCTCAGCAGTGTGGAAATCGCTCACTAGAAACCGGGGACAACTCGTACTGAGGCTCTCTCCTTGTTGCCTTCCCCAGGCTGTGCAAAGGCCATGAATGCTGGTTTTTATCCTGCAAGATGCTGATTTGAGCAGAGAGTGAATTGGGTGTTTCTAACGAGGTCTAGCTCTAATAATTTAAACGAGATTAGGAAGGCAGTAATTTTGTACAAAATACTTACCTGGACAGCATGACAGTGGTTATGCAGCCTTGCAAATTAATTTATAAGTGGACTGTAAAAATAATAAAATGTAAATTGAACGAAGACTTATTTAACATAGTAAAAATACTGCTACGGTTTTAACAAATTTTGTTGTATACATGCAGCTGTTTAACACAACTGAATGTATAAATCCAGACATTAATTTTGTTCAGATTTTTTTAATACATTGTATATATTTTTCGTACCTAGTTTTTCCAAAAATGCTGTAATGTTTTGTAAAGACATTTTTCATTTTTCCTATTGTTGGACACAGTTCTTCAGGAATTAAAAGACTTCTATGATTTTATAGGACAACAATCAGTAAAATGCTTTTAAATCTTACTTTTAAAAGTTTTGATTTTTTTTTAATGCCATAAAGCTGCCAGTTGATAATGTCATTTTTGTCAGAGAAATTAAATCTCTTCAGTAAATGTTGGCATTTTAGATTTTCCTATCCTGTAAAGATAAATAGCACCATCCTGTGTCCTATCTCCTCTGTCATAGATTCCATTTACCTCTTGGACTTGGAGCAAGCAATGGCCTGGGGCAGCATCTCACAGCTGAGACATTATTAAGAGTGAGATGGGAAAAGTCTTCAGTTGCCTCTGCTAATTTTAGTTTGGCACAATTCAGCTGGAAGGGACCCGCAGCCCTGTGCAGTCAAACCCCCTCAGGGGTGATCCAGGTGTTAAATCCTGTTCTGAGTCTTCTTAAACACCCTCAGGCCTGGGCAATCACCCAGTGAAATTCTGCTTCCCTGGGCCCTGTCTGAACCCCAGCTTCAGCTGCTCTTGCACCCCAGCCTCCTGTCCCTGGAGCCCAGGGAAGGGAGCTCAGCCACTCCCTTCTAGCCACACCACGCTGCTTTCATTAGCAACAACAACTAAAAAGCCATTTTTAACACTGACTTCTTCTCTATTAGCACTCCTAATTAGCACTCCATCTATTGGAAAGAATCTAAAAACTCAACCCCTTCTTCAGCCCCTGTGCACTTTGCACACACACACACACACACACACACACTCTCCTTTTTAACTGGAGGTGGGCCTTACACCAGTACCTCCTTGAATTAGAAGCCCAGCAGTGATAGAAGTCAGCTGGGAGTTTGTTACTGTACAATCAGCTCCCATTTTTGCAGGGCCTGGAGCGTGTGTCCCCTTCCTTCTGCAACTTCCCTAATCAGGAAGCAAGTTGCCAATAAAAGACTCTCAGTTGCCCAAATGAAATTTCCAAGAGAGTTGAGGTCTCTCTGTGTGTCTGGTGGCTCCACAGGGCCATCTGTTTAGAAATCCAGTGCCCACCTGATTTGAAGCTGGCCCAGCATGTCTGCAGTCATGGCACACCTTAAAACAGTTTTTGGTACTGTCTTTGCTGCTGCTGTACAGCAGCCCTGCACCACAACAAATACAACACCTGTATCTGCTGAACGTTAAGGAATGCTGTAATGCAGTGTCGTTCTTGACTTCCACAGCAAAGACTACATTTGTTTCCACTATGCAAAGCTAATTTACTGAAAATAAAAAGGTAAAAAAAAAGCCTGACTTAAGTCACCCTACATGTGCTCAAAAAGCAGAGTCTGCTCAGCATCACACTGCCATGCACATACCTTAAATCTTGGATCAACAAAATAGATTGACAAAAGTTCTTGGGTAGCCCAGGTATATTTTGTTTCTAAAGTAACACACATAGGCCAAACAAGTGGATAGAACACACCTCTTGGAAATAAACAGTAAATCTTGGCACCAAGGTTGAGGAAGGCCTCAATCCAAAGTCCAAGGCCTTTTCTGCTGTGATCTGCAAATGATTTTCAACAGCTGGATCAAAACTTCAGCACTTAGGCAAACTGCAGATAACATGAAGGTCAGGCAGAATTTACTACATCACTGAATTGTTATATAACCCAGAGTTCTAGAAGGTGGTAGAAAAAGAGAAGCAGACTTCATTAAGTAAAACATGACCTTGACCACTCTTTGTCTCGGGCTGGCTGTTTAAAAACCAAGTTCCAAACATTACATCAGCATTACCTCTTCAACATCTTAATAACCTGATATGGTGGAATAAGCCTGGTTTGCAGCTCATCCCCATGGTGGGATGAGGAGAGATGCTAAGGGGTAAAGTGAGAGAAATCATTTGTTGGGACATATGGAATATGCTGAACTCATCTTCAACCAAAACTGCCATTCTTACCCAGTCTCTGTTAGCCTTCCTTTTGTGTCATTAATTAAAAGAATAGCCTTCATTTCTGCTAAGTACTACAACAATCATGAAAAAGGAGAATAATTCAAGTACCATGTGTGCCAGCCTGTATTTTCTTTGTTATATTTAATCCAGCTATGCCAGTAACAGCACTAGGGCCAGCTTTTCCTCAGTAAGGAACCCACCTGTGCCACAGAACAGCCCACCAGGCCCAGTGCTGCCCCTCAGGGCTGGCCGCCATTTTGTTCCCTGCTGTCCAGCAATGCCCTTTGTTTCCACCATAGAAATCCCCCATCACAAATTATTTCCAGAGTTATCATTAATTTGGTCCCCTTTTCTCTCACCTTTGGGTCTGGGGCTTACCTCCAGCGACGCTGTGGCTGCAGCCTCCTTGGCCCAGGCTGAGCCCAGCCCGGGCGGGCCCCGCAGCCAGACCCGGCCCTCACAGCCCGGCTGGCCCCCAGAGAACCTCCATCCGCACCTGCCTCCTCCCTCCCTCCCCTCAGCCTCTTCTCTCCTTCCTCAGGCTCCCTCCGGTATCCCCAACCCCCGGGGCAGGGAGATTCTCCTCCTCTGCCTTCTCATTTGAAATCCCTGAGGGTGGAACAGTCAACTGGTAGTGGGGAGGGAGGTTAAGATGTGTTTTGTGCAGCTGGCAGTGGCAATGAGGAGCTTGGCACCCTCCATCCCTTCTTAACCCAGTGGAAAGCATGCTCTCGCCAGTAACTTCAACCTATAAGTTTCACCTGTGCTGCTCTGCTTTCTTCAGGATAAAGCACATAAATCCTCCTGAGCTTGATGGTTAAAGTCATTTTTGCAAAGAAAAAAACCCAACAGAACACCAAGGAAGGGAGAAAAATTGTATTTCCAGGCTTTTTTTCTCAAGGATAAACCTCAAAATCCTTAACAAACTTGGTTATTCAAATAATCTTCCATAGCTGGAGATCATTCAAAACAAAACAGAACAACATTCAAAACATTGACTTGCAAAAAAAGACTCTTAATGGAATACTATAACCCATACATGAACTTATAAAAAGAAACCAAAACCTTGAATGCAATGAAACCTTAACGACATTACTTTTATCTAATCATGCTTTCTGTAATCTGCAATTTGAGTCAGTAGTGATGGTAGATGGAGACAGAAAGCAAAGGAAGATTAATTGAATGGGATGAAGTGCCATCATCTCCTTGAGAAGGAGAAGAATTTCTGAAGATTGTTTTCTCCCACCATACAAATTCAACAAGTGTTTTCAAGTTTAGTTTAATTAAGCTGTAATTACCTTCTGTGCAAGTGTTGGTGAGCAGACTGCTGCACAGCTGGAATAACACAGCAAGTTTAATTACTCACCACACCCCATTAAAAAAACCAAAACAGTTTAGGTATTACTAAGCAGTATTTTAGCAGGTTTTTTAAATATATGTTACCTGATGGGTAAAAAACCCAAAGAAAACAGCTACAGCAGGACAAGAACCGTACACCATCCAACAATCGCCTTTCTCTCCCTCACAAAGCTACACCGAGCACAGAACACATGCATGTACACATACTGCCAACTAGCTTCGAGTAACTGCTCCTCAGGATGAGGAAATCACCAGCTTACCCTACAAAAGTTGTTCCTCTAGCTACAGAAATGCTATAAAAAAGAAGGGGACTCGGCTGGCCTGGGTGAAATGTGTCAGCTGTAGCGCTCGCCCTGGAACCGCGGCGCGAAGTTCCTGACGCCCTCGTTCTCCTGCGTGGTGATTAAGTCTATAATAGCTGTCAGCACTGCTGTATCCCTGCATTTAATATCATTCCAGTCCACGGGATGGGGGTTTTCTATTTTTTCTTGTAGAAGATCATCAAGTTCTTGTCTCAATTTCTGGAAAGTGTTGTAATAAAAAGAAAAAAAGAAAAAGAAAGAGATGGGCAGTTAGAGCTACCTACAGCATCAGCAGAGATGTTCCAGTGCCTCGGGCCCTCTGTTCTCCTGACCCCTACACCTGCTCTTTTCCCATCAGTTCATTTCCACATTGCTATTTTTAGGATCAAACACTGTCTCTCAAAACCCATCTCACTGATGAGAGATGACCAGCTCTGGATGCGATGCCTCTAAGAGCCCACCCCCAGCACTTAGCTGACTATTTCAAGATTAAAGACTGGTTTTAAAAGAAAACAAAATTTAAAAAACAAAGAGTCAGGTATGATTTCTGGGATTTAATATTAAACAGATCTATGAAACTCATTCCTGTTAACTGAGGAGCCCCACTCTCATGTTTCCATATCCATGTGGATATTTCCTGGACTGACCAAGTCATCCTACAGCTTCTGTGCAAAATTAGACCTCTTTTGTTTACTTTGTGTGCTTGAACTGCTTGCTGGGAATGCATTTCAAACCTCATCTCCCTGACTGATGAATCAATAGGCACAGGAGAATTTAAAATCCAGAAATCCCTAAGCAGAACCAGTGTTACACAGAGCCTTCCAGGTACCTCATTTTGAAACAGTTACCTTGACCAAGTTTGCTATTTTTTCTGGAGACTGGAAAACAATCCACTCATCCACAGCGATGGTGTCCTGGTCCTTATCCTTCTGAATGGATATATCCCCTCCAAAGAACAAGAGGCAGTATGGAGACACCTCTGTACAATCATACAGGTAAATCTGCATAACAACAAAATTGTTTGATCACCCTCAAAATATCTCAAGTACCATCAGTAATCTTAATAAGACTACTACAGAATTCTAGAAGATCCTTACTCAGTTACTCACAAATTCTGAATACACAGGAAGCAACTCAGTTCAAGAAAAGGTTACATGAAATCAGATTGAACAAGGGCAAAATGATCCCAAGTCTTTCACACAGTGGTGAAATCAAACCACATGCTCCATATCATTGAGATGAAAAATGTCAGCATATTGAGAAGTGTTAAGCTGGATTGAAATTTAAAAAAAAACAACCCTAAAATATGAGAATTTACACCTGTTATTGCCAGACCTTTAAAAGCTCCAAATCCTCCAAAAAACCCCAAGAACTACACCATAGAAGTTAATTATTTGTGGTACAATACCCCAAGTATCACAAAGGACATAATCGGATGGTGCGTACAAGGAATGGCCCAGGACAGGAAGGCCCCAGAACAAAGGCTGCTCACATCCCCTCTGAACCCCGATGCAGCCTCATTATTCAAAAAGGGATAATAAATAAACCCCACAAGCACAGCCCCAACTCACGCTGCTGGTCCTCATCTTCAAATGGTACACGAGCCAGTTATAATGGAACTCGGTTTCCTCCACATTCACCGATTTGGGATGGATATTAACTGAGCCATCTGTCTTAGTGCAAACTTTCACCCTACAAAGAAAAGAAAACAACAAAAAAGAGAGTCTGATAATACAAGAAGTGATAAATCAACAGACATGGGTCCCTGGGGTGTCCTTCCCAAATAACTAGAAGTGACAGTGTTTGAACTGCTGCTGTAGAACCCCTTTAGAGCAGTGCTACTGAGATGTTGCAATATTATCCATGGCATGATAAGTTCACACAAATTATTTCAGGTGTTAGCAGGAATCCAGATCTTAAAAAAATCAACAATTCCACCCTTCTCAGTGGTAGTAACACACAACCATGACTCAAACTCTAAAGTGAGACTCAAGCATGCGAGTGCCACTGCTTCACCTTGACAAATTATGCCACGTAGAAAGCACCTTGAATACAAACCAACATTAAACCAAACCCTCACATTTTTCTCTTTTTGCTGAAGCTGGGCCGGATCTTTGCCACTTTGGGATAGAGGCCAGCACAGATGACTGCTTTGAGCAGCTTCTCATTACCTGCAGGAGACAGCAAAATAACTGAGGCAGTTCTGCAAGCTGAGATTTCAGTTGGGATAAATTCTCCCTTTCCCTCCATGGTTACCTGAGTTGGTGTTAGATTTGGGATCCTTGGGGTTTCTGCTATTCACAAACCCAGCTGCAAGGAGATGCTCAGCAAACTGCCCTTTCATATTATGCAGCATCTAGGAAACAACAAAAATTGTCCCAGAATGCTGCTGTGCCAAAGGCTCCTCGTCTTCCCCGCACACAGGATCCTGTTTGAAGCTGGCATGTTACCTGCATGGTATTTGGGGACAGGAAATATTCCCAGCAATATTCTTTCTCATTCCTGAAACCACAACTCCGAGCCTCTTCCCAGCCCTAGGAATGAAAACCAGAGTTCCAAGGTGCTTGTAAGTGAACACACACTACAAACTTAAGGACAGCGAAAACTGGAGGTCAACAAACAACAGTCACATATTCCCTACCAGGGAAAAACTGAATCCTTTGATTTCTCTGTATGTGTGCACACACCACAGCATAGAAAAACACAACTTCCAAATATGTGGACTCACAACCTTCCTTTTTCCCTGGCGGGCAGAGCTACCTGGCTGTGTTTGCCAGAGCACCCTTTGTTGTAATTAACAGTTCTGGGCACTAACTGCATTTTCCAGGTCATTTATCTCCTTCTCTCCTCACCTCAGAACAATACAGCACAACGTTCAACACTTCTGAAATTGGCTTCAGCCTCTTGTAGAGAAGGACAGAAGGACCAGAATTAACAACTTCAGCAAGGGAACTATAATACTATGTTTCCTTTGTCTTTTTGAAACTTATCCACCAGAAATCAGGTTACTGAGCCTGGCCACAAGCTTATGAAACATTAGAAGGGTGAAAATCAGTTTGCTTTTATGTTTCTGTAGAAGACAAACAAGAAAGCCCACAGTGTAAAAACAGATCAGCTTTTCCCTTAGGATCATCTATATTACTCAAATTAAAATTCTAGAAGAAAAAAAAACACATGAAAACATGCTTACAGTGAAAGCATTCACCACAGTCAGATGGTCACTTTTTGAGTTCTTTGACAGCTCCTTTCTTCTTGCATCTGCGATTTTCTCTTTGCCCTAAAAATTAGAACCTATGTAATAACCCAGACCGACATGAGAGTTCTCCCTTCCAAATTCAGGTACATCTGTAGTACTGTAGAATCTGCAGTACTTCATATGTAACACATGAAAATTATAGTTATTTCCAATATTCCACATGAAAAACGATAATTCATTACTCATAGCATGCAAAGGCAATCTCACTAATAAAAATGTAATTACCATGGCATTAATGAAAGTGCTTTTAAACTGTAACATCTCACTAAGTCCCAGCATCCTCCTGAGATTCTTTAACTGCCACATGCAACTGTTGTCTGTGAGACTTTACCAGAGGGATGACAAAAGGGTCCTTGAAGCTGAGGCTGGCTGCAATGGTCAGCACGGGGTCCAGGCAGCAGAACAAGGCTCCAAACAGGATCATCTTCCCGATGTGCGGCTCCACGGGCAGCCGTGCCAGGTGGACACCCAGGGGAGTCAGCTCCTCCTGCCTGTCCAGAGCATTCTGCCAGGAACGGGGCAGAAAGGAAAGAACAAACACATCATGTGAAATGTGATTTCCTTGGAAAAGCCACTGGGACATGGATATTGCCCACTAATATCCAACCCAGGTGTTTCTATTTACAGCTACAACTCCGTTGTATGAACATCACCAGAGCAAAGAGTCAGCAGAACAAACGTGCCATGAATCTCTCCTTCCCCAGCAGCCAAGGGAACAATGACATACAGGGTGCTTCTCCCACATGCCTCATTTGTCTCCAACCCCTCACTGACCCACTTGGAATGGGAAGGCTAGGAGGCATCAGGGGAGCTAAATCAACACCTGCAGGGAACCTAAATGCAGGGCCATGTGTGTGTTTGGAGTCCTTTAAAAAGCCCCTCAGAAGCACTCTGCAGAGCCCATAAGCACCATGGATTGTGTGAAGTGCCCCCTCTGTGCAGTGAGGGTCCCTCAAGGCTCTGCACAAAGGGCAAGGGGCTGCAACGCCCAGAGCTGGGCAGTCAGAGCTGCCTGGGAACGCACACACTGAACACAAAGCAACACTTTACCAGCTCCATGAGGTGATTTATGGCCAACATCACAGCATCGCGAGATGGGGGGTCCATCAGTTTGCTCAGAAAATAGGCAATTCCACCAAGCTTCAGGATCTGAAAGAAAAATCACAACAAAAGCCTACAGCAACTGGAGAAAGACAGCTGCCTAAAACTGGTTAGCAATAACCACATTCATTGAAACAGGGTGAGTAATTCACAGCTCCAGTTGGAATTTCTTTAGTTAAGAATTAAGGACATAAAAAATGTATTAGTGATGAAATTTGTAGCAGAAGGAGCTATTCTTCATTCAGTTCACATACACATGGCATTCCTTCTGCTTGCATAAGGAATTCAATACAAACTGACAAAAAAGAAAATTCACACCAGTTCTAAAACTACTTTGTAGTAAAAATCTTTTTAGAAATCATAAAAATTGACTCACTGAATATAAATTCTCACTGAAGCTTCTGACTGAATAAGATGTGATATTTGGGGAACAGCCCAGCCCAAATTTTTGTTAGTGGACTTTGCCTTTTATTGATACCAGACAATTCAGTTTCCCCCGGGTTTGATGCACCCACCCTACAAATGCACATTTACAAAAGCTGCTGCAATTATTTGCTAAATACACTGCATTTCTCGTGTACCAGAATTTTGGTTTAACAACCCTAGGCTCAGAGTTGCATTACCTTATTCTCTCAACTGCTTATCCCAATTGAAAAGTAGATAATAAACATGTTTGAAGATCCCTCCATTTACCTTGATTTGTAAGCAGAGTTCTTCCAAGGGTGTCCTCAGGATCTCTGGTAACTGATAATCATCCAGAAGGCTGGCACGCAGTCCGTTGTACAGATGGTAACAGTGGCCTGGCTGAACTCTGCAAGGATTTAAAGAAACAATTCTTTGGGTTTGGTCGCTTGTTGTGGGTTTTTTCTTCCCTCTGAAACTGTGATGTTATGGTTCTGTTTGCTTACAAAGAGCTTTCCAAAACTCCTCAAGGAATTAGAACTGAAGTGTATTCAGTTGTAGAAGTCACTTCAGTCTTCTGAAACACAGACCATCAGCAGGAAAAAGGCACAAAGAACAGAGAAATTAATTTCTACGCCATTTCCACTTTATCAGCCTCATAAATGAGGTGTGAGGGCAGTGAGAAAAATTTAAATAAAATGCAGGACATTCTTCTATATGAAGAGAGAAGCTCTGGAGTTAAACACAGCATGAGTTAGTTCAGCTTCCTAGGAAAACAGGGAAATCATTCCTTGCCCAGGAATAGGGGTCAGCAGTGCCAGCACATGCAAATAATAAAGAACCTTCAGCACTTTGGAAACTCAACATCCCCAAACTTCCCTAAGCACCCCGCTGTTCCTACCTTCCTGCTCGACCCTTCCTCTGCTTGGCATTGGCTTTGCTGACCCACTCTGCTGCCATGGTGCTGATGTTGTTCTGGGTGTCAAAGTGAGTCTCCTTTATTTTCCCCCCATCTATAACGAACACGACGTCATCAATTGTGATGCTGTTGAAAAAAAAAAGAGAGAAAATAAAAAGCAACTTTTCACCTTTGCAAGTGTGATCTAGGATTGGGTTTGGCCTCTCTTTATTCTCTCCCAAACAGAGTGAGCAATTAAAAAAATATGTCTTTGGAATTTCATTAAGAACTATGTTACTGAACAGTTCAAGAAAAAGATGATTTATTCTTCTCAGTCTGGCAGAAGTCCCCACTTGGGTTCTGAAGAGAGGACAGGCAGCTCAGATTATCCTCTACATGACATTCTAGCAATTGTTTAGCATTCCTGTAGTTTAATTGTTCAAAACAATGTAGTTGGTTGAATTGTTTAAAACAATTACAGGAAAACTGTTTAGTCTATAAATATTTCTAAAGACAAAGTGTTATAACTGAATGGCACAAACACAAAAATGTATTTTCAGGAACATGAAATGGGTTTATATTTTAAATTACCACTTCCATTTCTTTTGTTAAACACACAGCTTTCCTGGCTCTGGGCAGGCAGGCACTTACCTGGTCTCTGCAATGTTGGTTGCAATCACAATTTTCCTCACTCCTGGCGGGGTCTTCTTAAACACCTGTAATTATCAAAGGCCCATTTACGCCATTGCCAAAACCCAACGCGTGGTTTTTTTGGGGTTGGTTTTTTTTTTTAGCAGTTGTGAAATATTACAATAAGAGAGAAGCATACCTGAGTCTGGTTAACAGTAGGCATCAGTGAATGCAAAGGTATGATAATAAACCTATCTGAAAGTTAAAAATCATTAAAAGATAAGGTGTAAGCACAGAAACTTCCAATTTTACAGGAAAATCTATTAAATCAACTATGCAGAGCAGAGGAAATAGACTGCAAGTCAGGCTACTGCTTCTTGCTCTGAGATCACAGGTATTCGTATCATAACAGCAAATTCTAAAGTAAAAAGGTATAAAGGCCTTTCTTATGATGCTAGGACATGACATCAAGAAAATATATTAAGTTATATATAGTAATTTAGACTTCATTTTAAAATTCAGAAGTTATTTAATAATTGGTTGAGTTTAATACACAAACTGACACTCAATCTTTCAATAAACCGAATTCTGCATGTATGGAATGTTCACAACCACACTGCAAGTCACATCTGAACAGTCAAGAGCCCATCTACGACAGGTGAGATGGAAATATGGGAGATGCAAAAGGACAAGCTGAAGTGTGTCAGACAGGCACAGACAGGCAGAGAGTACTTGAGAGTCTGTAAGAAAGTTTCTCAAATGAACAGCATTTAAGGGAACTGTCAGCAAAGCAAAGCTGCTCAGGGATGAAGTGCAGAGGAAGTGCACACAGAATGGAATTTAGTTTTGGATAGGACTGCTCCCAGGTACAGGAAAGGACAAGAGGAAGATGCAGGTCAGGTGGTTTTTCAGATTATCACTCACACTGAGAAAAATGAGTTGTAGTTAGCAGAGGAAAGATACCACAGACACACAAAAACTGCAGAACACCTTGGAGAGGAGACAAGGGAAAAAGTGGATCCAGTGCAATCACAGCAAGCCCATGCAAAAAGAGTCTGCCCCAATGCCACTGCCAGAATTGCCACAGAGAGCTTGGGTTTTACCTGACTTAAACATGACTTGAGACATCAAGATCTCATGCAAAGTGCTGATGTTATCCCAGCCTGGCAGAAACACCAGAATTGCACCATCCTACAGGGAAAAGAGGCAGTGAAGGGAAGAGAGGTCAGAACACATCACACACTGCACAGAGCCAGCTCCTGCACTGATACATGGTGGGCGTGTGAGATCTGAGACCTCACTGACCCAGTTTGGAACAGTCTACCAAGGGGTTTTTTTTCTATAAAAGAGCTACCAGCATGTATTTATCTGAATGTTAAGAGTAATTTAAAGCTGTTCAATTACTTAGAAGAGCAAACAAAAGTTTCTCTTCTTTCTGTGTGACCAGCCAAAGTCATTGCCAGCTCTGGCACTGCCCCCAGCTCAGTCCTACTGTACCTCTTCTTCCAGCACGATGTGTCTGATCAGTGCTGCTATAAGGTCCAGGTCCACCTTGTCATCATCCATCATTTCCAGGGCATTGACTGTACTTGCTGAATACCTGCAGCAGGGAAAGCACAGACACTGGTCCCTTGGAACATGCAAAGCCAGGGCTCCTGCTCCTGCTGCCTGGCTCTGAGTGAGCCACCAAGCCATGAATCCACCTCCAATCAGCTCAGTTCTTTGAGCAATTCCTGCACCTTCAAAGTATTCTCCACATTACTTCAGTGTGATTATTTGTCAGTTCAGAACAGTTGAAGAATTACCATGTCATGGCTGAACTATCTTTAAGGCACTTACACAACCTCTCTCCTTCTCATCAATGAGCAATGACAATTGTATTTTGGTAATGAACTGAAATTTATCTTGAACAACTCAGAGGCAAAGGGAGCTAATCCTGCTGTCTCTAGAGCACTCCACTCATTGCCAGCCAACTGTAGAGGCAGTTCCATCATCATTTTCCACAGCAGCCACTACCCCTCTAAAGCCCAGCAACATAATACAGCACTAATTTATGGCTCTCACATCAGAGCTGTCTGAAAACTGAAAGCAGAAGAGAAATTTGGGCCCAACCTGCCCTGCAGCTGCCTTAGGTAGCCTGGCCACTGCTGCCTGTAGATCTCCTCCTTCTCCTCCTTCTCTGGCCTGCTGACATGGCCCTGCATGAAGCCCTTCCTCGAGTGCAGCCGACCGTCCGTCTTTTCCGGGGTGTACCTTTACACAGGAGGAGCAAACACAATTCCATTTGAAACTGAGGGAATTCAGAGCAGCTGCAGTTTTCCAAACCATGGACAATATGCTGTGCTTTAGCTAGACCATGTGAAGAATCTTCAGTTTTTGTTCTGACAGAAATCTTACAAAAGCAGGGACTAACCCTAGTAAGCATGGGAACATGTATTTAAAAAAAAAAAAACAAACAGTGAACACCAAGAAAGACTAGTTTGATTTAGAGACCTGAAAATTCACCACAGCAACAGAGAAGCCCCCTCAAGCCAACATTTCCAGGTAGCTGCATGCAATCTCTAGTCACTGTACAAGGCCCCCCCTTAGAAGGTTTTCTGTTGGAAAGTACAGACAATTCTTCTTTGTGCCAAGTTAATCTTGAGCATACATACACTAAGCTAACCACCCCCAAAATACTCCCTGAAATGATGTTCAGAAAAAACACTTGCCTCAACTTCTCAATGACATCTTCGAGCAGATATTCTACCACTGGGAAAGTGAACCCAGGGATGTGAATCATTGGGCAATGGTCTGTGGAGGGAGGCAGAACTCAGTTTTAAAATTACTGATTAAATACTACACTGAAGGAATAGAAGTAATAAACATTCCTCACTACTTCTGCAATATATCTGTGACGTCTACAGGACATTTCCCACTGTCAGGGAAGATGTCAAATTCACCCCCAAAGAAGAGTGGTGAATTAAAAAAGCACTGCAGGCAGCAGGCAGCATTCTGCACTCCAGGATGTCCAGCTGGTTCCAGCTACTGGAAAAAGCTGGGAGACTGAACAACTCAAAGTTCAATCCGCTTGCCCACCCACCCACAGCAAGAATGCTAAAGCATGGTAAATATGTACTAGGAAAACACTCTGGATCCACTTTCCATACATGTCTGAAAAGCAAACCCAGAAGCAGGTTGTAGTAAGATAAAACTGAGAGAAACTGCATCTCCAGAAGCTGGCAGATATTTGTAAAACTGAATTTCTTCTTTGCACTGGAATCAATTGTATAATTCGAGAACTGCACTATACTGTAGAAGTATAAATTACATAAGAAGAACATTTCTAGGAAGCATTTCACCTACCAAAGTACTCAGAAAACTTCTCTGCATTTAAAGTAGCACTCATCAGTATGACTTTCAGATCCAGTCGAACATTCAGAAGATCTTTAATAATGCTCATTAAAACATCTGATTGAAGATTTCTTTCATGAATTTCATCAAGAACAACATGACTGACACTAGACAAGTGTCTAAAATAGAAGGGGAAGAAGTTAAGCTTTTGTTTTTAGGAAAAAAACAAAAAAAGCAGAGCCGTGACTGTTTGAACAGTTCAGGACTCATTCCATAACTGCATTCAGTGTCTTATTAAACAGGAGCTCTTACTTATCTGACTGGAGCCACTGCAGGACAATTCCCGTGGTACAGTACAAAATTGAACCTTGTTTCCTTGGCAACCGACTGAAAGAGACACAGTAAGACCTCCTCAGTTCTCTTCTGCATTTAACAAAATACTTTAAAACCTCCAATCCCAACTGCAGGTGCCATTGCAGACCTGCCTCACTCTGCCTCCCTCACTCACAGCACAAGGGCAGGAACAAGGAATTAGGAGGAATGAGGCCACTGCTGCATCACTTTTGTGGATGGGGAATGGACCAGGGAGAGGCCCTGACTTCCCAGGCACCCTTTGCCATCTCCTGCACACTGAGGTGCTGATCCCCACCTCCTGCAGAGGCACAGCACTGTGAGCAAAGAGGAATAGCAGAGATTCTTTGAACTCCAATTAAAATGCTGGGAGGGCTGAGCTCTCCTCTGTCACCAGCAGTTTTGCTTTAACAATAGGGTTCCATTATGTGCTGGTACCACTTCAGATTTTTAAACGATAGCCAACTACAAATGTAAAAGCTTTTGCTCTGCTAGCTCCTGACACTGCACCTATTACATGGTTCCAGGGAATTAGTCCATATATATGTATAGCAAATACACAGCTTTCCACAGAAATATGGTTTGGAGCATTCTCCCCTTCAGCATTTTCACTTTTCCTTGAAATTCATAGATTAGGGACATCAGTTTTATTTCTGCCCGCAACAGAACCTTTTATAAGAGCTGGAAACAGGACTTATTAGACAAAGCCTAAACTTAGGCTAGTCACTGTCACATGGGGAATAAACACAGTAACTGCAGTCAAACGTTCTCCTAAATTCAAAAACCTCATTCCTTCCTCACAAGAACTCCTTCAGGGGAAAATATCAGCAGGAAAGCAGTTATGTCTTTTTAGAACTACTTTTCAAATTGTCTCCTTTGGATAACAACAGGCCCTTGCTCACCTCTGCAGGCGGATCTGGTACCCCGTGCTCCTGCCATTGCCACAGCCCTCTGCCCTCTCAACTGCCACTCTCTCAGCCACCTGAAGGGGAGAAAGAAAATGGGGCTGCTCTGTGACCGAGCTGCTCCTCAGGAGGAACACCTGGAACTGAGATGGTTTGTAAATAACAAAGAAATGCCCCGGAAAGCACCTTTTCTCCTCCCCTGCGAGCAGCAACACAGGGAGAAGACTTCAGAGGAACACACCCACTCAGGCATGAGCAGCACACTCCCCTTTCAGCAGGGTGAGCTTTGCTCATCTGACACCAAACTAATCAAGGAGAGTAACTACTGAGCACTTGAAAGCCAGATGCTCTCCTTCTCATTAGCACACCTCTAGAGGGCCTGACACAACATTAGTTTTTCTCTTAACTGGCATTTGCACTGCCCAAATGCATTAAAATCACAGCTACAACCCATGACTGAAGTCAGGGAAGCACGAGGCTGCAGCGCCAGGACTCCATCGAGGGCCAAATCTTGGGAGTATCGGCCGAGTGCACATCACCAGTCCTGTCCCTGGCAGGGAGGGAGGGAAGGGGCGGGGCACTCACGGAGATGGCGCTGATCCTGCGGGGCTGGGTGCACACGATCCTGCAGGTGGAGCCCAGGCCGCGCTCGATGTGATCGTCCAGGATGAACTGTGGCACCTGCGTGGTCTTCCCGCAGCCCGTCTCGCCGCTGATCACCGTCACGCGGTTGCTGTTGATCAGCTTCACCAGCTCCTGGCCCGCACAAGGACACAACAGTTACTGGGGTGCTGCTGCAAACGGGTTGCAGAGGATGCTGAGAATTCTCCGCTCCTGTGGGATGAACTCTGAGCGTAGTAGCAGCAGCTGAAGAAAGGCTCAGCTGCTTCTTGTAATGCTGCAAAAAAATTTCGTCTAAACCTCACCAAAGTCATTCCTGCACACTTGCACTTCCCATGTGTAGGGTTTAAAGCACACCCAACCTCAACACTAGCTTTAAATACTTCAGATCCTGCATGAAAACAACAAAGAACTAAAATGAAAGCCTGAAATACATTTTTAACCCTTCTGCTTCCTGATCTTCAGAGATCTTTGGAGACTGAACACAGAGTTTGCCCTGTTGGACTCCAAGACTGCACAAACTAGAAGTTCTCAGTATTTTAACATTTCTTGGACTAACAGCAGTTTCCCAGCCTCCTCCTCCCCACCCCAAGGACTGTTAAGGGGAGTATGACTGTTTTAAAAAAAAAATGCTAACAGAAGGGACATTATGGCAAACAGAGGAACTGAAGGAAGGAGCTCACTAATCAGCCACCAAGCCTGCAAAAGCAAACATATCAGAATACTCCATTTCTACTGCATACAGGGGATACCAGCCTAAGAGTTAACATCAATTAATAACAGCCCCTACTGTCACTGCCCCTATCCTGTGACTGGGAAACTAATGGCACTGAGGCCCAGCAGTGCAGCCATTAAGTCTGTGGTTAAAGCTGAAAAGGCTTAATTGGCATTATATTCCGTTCTAAACTGGCTAATTGTTCAACGAGGGGCACAGTTTTATACGCAGAAGAAAGCATAACAATCTGAGTAACCAGGAACCTTCTAGAAGATTAACTGGCAGAAAGAGAAGACTTTTTATTAAATGGATGTATCAGCCGTGTACTCCCATGCTATTTCCAGTTACGTTCCCATGAGAACGCTGTACTGAGCCCCATATCACAATCAGTGAGCCCCTGGTACTGTCTGGAAAGAAATCACGCCCCAGGGTCAGAACCTGGGAGGTTTCTCCCCTTCTTGAAGGCCACAAAGGATTGCTGCCAGTCACTGGGCACTACTGCTTTCCCCTCTTTTGGAGCACAGCACCACAGAGTCTCTGTCTTTAAACACACACTCACCTCTCTCATCCCGTATGAGGGGAGCTTCTCTCGGAATCTCTGAGAAAAAAGAAAAAAATGTTTCTCTTTAAATACCTTTTCAGCACTGAAGTAACAGAACAGATTTCACCTCTAATCTGGGTTAAACTGCAAAATAATGACAAACTCCCCAGCAACACTTGCATAAACACGGGCCTGTGGGGAATAACTTTAATTCCATGTGTGGTTTCAGTTTTGTTCAATTTAGAAAAAATATTTTAGCCCAACAATTCAGTACATGAAAAGAAAGGAATATAAAGCTGCAACAGCAGGGTCGGGAAGAGACACCTGGTGTTCAGGGTAAGAAAATTTTGTATATGTGGCTGTTCAAAATAAAACCTATGTTTGCAGGAGGCCATTCCTTCAGAGCCCAGTGCTGTGCTTTCAGTTGCAGACATAACTGCAGGGACACAATCCACAAAAAAGAAAGAGAAACCCACCCAATGAAACAACGTGTCAGCTTCAAATTTCAGATTTTAACTGTTTCTAAAATTTGTAATTTTCAGTTTTTAATCACTGTTCTACCAACAGGCACGAATTTAATGAATTCTAAAGACAATTTTTAGCAAAAGTAACATCTTGACAATTGTTGCCAGGATGTAACAAACAAAGTAACAACATGACAACTTTCTAGTAAATTGCAAGATACCACACTTTCAGGTTAGTTTAATTTTTTAAAAATCCAGTGAAAATTTTTCAATTTAACACAAGGAAACTTAACACAGTACCTGCATTTCAATATATTTGGGATCAGATCTCTTCTTCATTAAGTCTTCTTTAAGTTGCTCGTCTAAATCAGCATCCTGCTCAGTTTTTTCACAGAGATATTCCACATCCAAATCCAGGGATGTTTTTTTCCAGGCTGGTCTCTGTCGTACAGGAGCTTTTTCAGCCTCTGGTTTCCCTTTGGCAGGCTGTTCTGGAGCAGGGCTTGAATCACAGAACAAGAACTTCAGACTCCCCCAGCTATGCCTGGCCACATGCAGAGGGCAGGTAATTATATCCAGCAGTTAATGAACCAATAGTCCATGGGAATAGAGAAACATGGAATGGTTTGGGCTGGAAGGACCTCAAACCCCACGCAGTGCCACCCGTGCCATGGCAGGGTCACCTCCCACTGTCCCAGGCTGCTCCAGCCCCAGTGTCCATCCTGTCCAGCCAGGGATCCAGGGATCCAGCAGCTCTCAGTCTGTCACTACAGCGAAAGTCATTAATCCAAATAAAGTCTCAAACTACCAACCACCAAAAACCTGACATCAGGATCTAAAAAATAACACATTCTTTTGTACCAAACAAAGCTACAAAGCAAGAAAACATCATCAGAGTATTACCACTGGATCCACTGCCCCTAACTGGATCCCTCAGCAAAATGAAGCCCAAATCCCCTCATTTCAGCACGCTGGCTTATTCCAGAAAATCCTTAACGAGTCCAGAGCAGACCCCGCTTCAGACACTGCGAAATGTTCCCAGACTGCACAATAACTGAAAACAAGCCAGAAGCCACCACTGGAAAAGCAACTCCAGAGGCCAGGAGAGCTGAAAAATCTTCTAAATCTACTGTAGTAGCCTTGCGATAAGTTGTAAGTTTTACAAGTTTTAAGTAGAAATGTAACAATCCAAACTCAGCGACAATGAAAGAGTTTTACAGCAATGGCTACAACCACTTCAGTGTGACAATACACGTGGATAAATAACTTCTGACACACCTTCCTGCCGGCTTATGGAAAGTTCGTGCAATTCAAAATAAATAAGAGAACTAGTAATTATATCTCCTTACCCTTCTTCATCCCCGGACCACCAGGACATGGCTTCTTGCTCTTTGTCGTTTTTAGTCTGGACAGAATTCAGCAGCTGCACGATCTGCTCTTCCCTGCGCTCGTCCATGCGCACGACAGCTCTCTGGGGCAGCAGGCAGAGCGTCCCTCAGCGCGGGCCGCGTCCCGCACCCGCTCCCGCCTCCCGCCGGCACGCACGGCTNGATCGGCCCCGCACGGCCCCGCCTCATCCGCCGGCACCGCTCGCCTCATCCGCCGCCGCACTTCCGCCCGCCCGCCCCGCGGCGCGGGGACCCGGGTTCGAGTCCCGGCCCCGCCAGGGGTGCGAGTCCTCCTCACACTGACCCGCCCCGCAGGGTTCGAGCCTCCGAGCGGCCGGTGTGCTGCGGAATGGGGAATTTGTATAGTTTTCTTAATGTTTAATCTTCGTGTGCTTTCAGGCCTAGTCAATAACAAGAGATATTTAATGTGTGAAACAGAGATCAGCCAATGAGCTTTAAGTGATGTCCAGGTGGTAGAATAGTATTTCTAGTATTATGTTGATTTAGATGTCAAGGACTGCAAGTGAATCAAAATTGCTGTAACTTCCCACCTGTGGAGCTACTCCCTCATTTCCACAGGTTCTTGCAGACACGCCACCCAGTGCCAAAAACCACCAAAGCTGGGGCTTAAGACTTTATTTAGGATTCCCTTTAGACACACGTGTTCCTCAAATAAATAGCTATATAAATAAGTAACTTAAAATCCACTATGGAAAGCTGTAAAGCACTTGAATATTTGTTATCCCCTTGATAGAGCATTAACAGTTTGAATTGATTCAACAGTGCACCCAAAGAAAACTGGTATGATAGGAAAAAACACTAATACTCTATTTGCTTGGGTAACTTGAGCCAAGGGGAGCACTGTCTGCTAGAGCTGTTGAGGTGTGTGGATTAAACACCTTTTAGCTGCTGTTGGCCTGCTCCTCCCGCTCTCTGTAGGCTTTGTTCAGCAGCTGTATCTCCTCCTGGTACCCAGCCCTGGCCGAGTGCTGCTGTTGGCTGTTCCGCCGATGAGCCTCCACGGTGTCTGGGATGGAGATGCTGAAGTCGCTGCCGGGGCTGTGCGAGGGGATGAGCAGGGAGTAGGAGGCACTTTCTCCCAGCTCACAGCACACAAACCTGTTCTCCTTGCGGGAGTAGCGCAGGGAGGGCGACCGTGCCTGCGTGGAGGACTGGCTGATGTTGCTGATGATGGACACGGTGTCCAGGGCCTCCTCGTTGTCACAGATCTCCAGCACCTCCAGGTGAATCTTCACGCTCGTGTCAGCGAACGTGGCCCGAGGCTCGCCGGGACTCGGCTCGTGCCCCACGCTTTTGGAGCGATACACCTCGATTTTCTGCGACGTGGGGCTTATTTTCTGCCCCTCGGAGCTGACCTCGTAGGTGGACAAGGAGAGCGTTTTGCCGGTGGGGGCCTGCAGAGACACAGTCCCCTGGAAGGCGCAGAGGGGCACGGCCAGGGCTCCTCCCGCACGCTGCAGGGGAACAAGCGCCATTAGTGCTGAGCACTGCCCAGAAATCCACCACGCATCAGCCAGGTATGCTCTGCTTGTTAGCTCCTCTACTGCCTGTTCTTGCAGAATTTTAGACACCCAGCATTTATGACTTGAAAGAGTAGCAAGAAGTTTTTTGTGTTATTATACATCTTGGTCCCAAGTGACTGCGAGTCACTGTGAAATCTACAGAATATGAAAAGTGGAGTTTAAATAAAAGCTGATTCCATCAGTGCAAAGTTATGTCCTAATCAAAAAGTTAATCAAACTCTTTAATTTGTCAGACTGACTGTAAGGCACCTGGAGGGAGAATGAGCAATCTCCAATTGCTGGAATGAACACTCCAGGTCTGGAGAATGAGACATTTCCCGATCACTTAGTGCCTCTTTCTGAAAGTCTTCTCAAGTTTTCTCTTGAGAAATCAGTATTTACTGTTAAAGTGAAAAAGATCCATCAAGTCTCCTATGTCACTGCCCAGCCAGGAACCAGGGAGACACTGAGTGCTGTCATTTCCCACTAGAAGAGTTCCAGAGGAAATGTTGTTCAGCACCAGAAACCTTTACCTGTTTCTAAAGTACAGAATCCATTTGTCCCTGCAAAGCACAATGCTATGCTCTGGGGAGCACTGTGGATACAGGTGCTGGGACTAAACCCATAGTTATGGGGCCCAAGGGAGGGATAAATGCATTTATCCTGGGTTTAGGTACAGCCAGGTAACACTGATTATTACTGGAATTACTTTCAGTATAAATTATTATTAAAGAGAACAGAAAGTGACCTTTATCTTGTCCTTGATACCATTATTAAATATCCATTTTTGCTTCTCATGACACTTCCATGGCAATAAATAGGAGTCTACCAGCAGCCCAGACTCTACTGGCACATCCTGTGAAGCATTTTGCCTCCCACTCCCACAGTTCCCTGCAGTTCAGCTCTTTGCCTTCAGCTCCTGGCCCTTCCTTCACCAAGATCCACAGTTCAGGGAGAGGATTTCCCACCTCATGGCATCTCCCCATGCAGCCCCTGTCCACAAAAGCTGGAGAACATTCTGGCTGTTGGAATCTGGGACAGGGATTTCACTGGGCAGCTCCACCTACCAGCGCAGGCATTTTTTTAAAAGCAAAGAAAAAAATCCTAGTGAAATAAATCACAGCTGTCCTTGTTCCTTATGAAGTGCCAATGCATTCTGAGCAGAGAAATCTCTGCAGAATCGATCAAGCAAATCCCCTCATTATTTAATTACACATCCACCTTCCAGAGTTCACAAAAGACAGGAAGCAGCTTTGGTTGCCAAACCACATGCGGCCAAACCTTCCACAGCATCCCTGTGGGTCAGGACCAGGTTTCCTGTCCTGTTTCTGCTGTCTGAGCAGAGTCTGGGCTGGATTCACCAGGAAGGATATTGTCCATAGGGAAGGTTGGGATGTATCTGTGTCCCACAGCAGCTGGAACAGGCTCTGACAGAGAGATTTCCATTTGGAAAGGGTCACAGCTGGGGCTGGGGGGGACACTGGGACACCATCCCAGCTGGTTTTACAGTGCCTGATGACTGATAAAAGCACAAGGCACTGTGTAGAGTCTCCTCCACAATTTCTGATCTCTCAGGGCTGGCATAGGCAGACAGGTGTGCCTGCAGTGTCCCAGTGAAGCACAGGTGGGCTGGAGTCTGCTCCTCCTGCCTGGAACGGGTCTCTGCACAGGGCCAGCACTGAGAGCACACACAGGTTGTGCCATGTGCGTGCTGCTCCCACTGGGCCATGCTACCTTCCCAAACAGAAAACCAGCAACCTAAAACAACTCTAAGGAGTTTGTATTCCTAATGACTTTGGTCAAACACAGCTTGAGATGAAAAGGTCTATTTTTAGAATGCTTCCGCTAAGGATCCCGACTTTTTCTTTACAGGGACAATGAGTTTTGTTTGTTTAAAATAGAGGCTTAGTCTTCTACTTCCCTACAAATGCAAATTAGCTGCAGTGAAATTAATTAGTGCAATGATTTGCCTTTTCTGAGGCTGACTGCAGTAAATGTAGAGCCAAGGGGTTATGACAGGAAAAGAACAAGCTCATCTCAGATGGCCTGAGCCCAGCACTTGCCACTGGCCTGCCCCATGCAGACAGGCCTGGATTTGTATCAGTCAGTACCAGGAGGTTCAACAGAGCATCCAAGGTCAGGACACCTTGGAGGGAAGGGCTATAGGAGCTCTATCCAGCCTTGCCCTCCTGGGCAAATGTTTCAACTCTCACGATTCCTCTGCAGTTCCAGAGAGAGCCAATGGCAGTGGAACTGCAGCAGGGAGCCAGCAAGCATCACACAGAGTACACATGCCTCTGGCAGCAAAGTGAGAGGATGAAGGTGAAATGTTACATTGATTTTCCAGCCACAGGAACCTCTTTGGAAATCAGGAACAAGTCACCACCACCTGAGCAGGAAGAGCCAGGATGGGAACAAGCTCAGCACGTCAGCAGGGGTGTGGGTGGTACAGATTCCCACCAGCCAGTGGGAAGCAATGAGAACCTTCAAGGCCATTCCTAACTCAGCTTCTGTGCTGGGCCTGGTGCTTAAGGGAATGTTCTTAACCTTCCTGCAGCGAGTGAGATGCTGTGTATTTATCTTGTTAAAATACTCCTGCCTGTGCTGGCTCCTCCTCAGCGAAGTCACTTGCACAGTGACCTCCCCCTCTCTTTCCTTGCAGGGCACATAAATAAGTCCTGTGCAGAGTCTCTTCAAAGAGTTTCCTTGAGGCAACCCACAGATGAGGTAGAGGAAAATAATCAGCAAGCCTGAAACAAACTGCCAGCCTGGGAGATTTCTGTTGCCTGAGGGCACTGAAGCATAGACAAAATAAGACATGACATATTTACACTCAATCTCTTTAGGAAGGGAGATACAAGGGTATTTTATGAGTTGTTAAAGGCATTTTTCAAAAAGGTAGCTGAGCAGGAGTTAGAAATGACAAGTACAATTTTCTCTCTCCCTCTCCATTACAGCCATCCTATCATGTATTCAATAAACCCTGCTGCCTCATTCTCTCATGCCACTTTCATTCCTGAGAAAACACTTTGATGGAGCAACTCTTTACTCACAGAACAGACAATGTAGAGACAACCAGCTCCACAGCCATTACTGTCACCCCAAGGAAGTGCCACTCTCCAAGCCCACAGCTTCCAGAGGAAACCAAAGGCATCCTGGCTCCTGTCTGG
Source organism: Regulus satrapa (assembly GCA_013396955.1). NCBI lineage: Eukaryota > Metazoa > Chordata > Aves > Passeriformes > Regulidae > Regulus > Regulus satrapa. The sequence continues at coordinate 159,311 of VWZN01018884.1, read as the reverse complement.
CACCCTGCTCTTCAAACAGCTAAATCAACTCACTGATCTCACATCCTTGAGGATGTCTGTTCTCCCTCCTACTGTCAGTTCTTACAGCTTCTCCTCTTGAAGAGAAAATCAGCAGCACTCCAATAAGAGCCCCTGTATTTATGGACTCTCAGAAGAGCCCCTGTATTTCCTGCAGAAGGATGTGGCCAACCAATGCCAGGGGGAGTCTCCTTCTTCAACACAAGTGGGAAATGCAAAGCAATGAGAACAGAGTGACTTTTCTTAGACTTTGGAACTTCCAGACAGAGTGAATAAAAGATATGGCTTTCAGGTTATTAATGTGTGGCCCAAATTGATCCTTCCTCCAACATAAACTTGAGCAATGCATTAAAGTTATTTTTACAAAGCTTGCAGGGGTTTCACACTCTGGCCTTTCCTAGCTGCAAAGCAAATGTCATCTGTGAAGCTCTGGCAGCTCCTGCTGAATGTCAGAACCAGGCAGAGCTGTGACTCCAAAGCCTGGAGCTTTCATCCCATAGGAGCTTTAGTGCCTGGTGCTGAGTTATACCTGGGAAGGTATATTCAAAAGTGGATGAGTTGTGCTTTTTTGTAATGCGAGAAGGAAAGAGTATGTCCAAATGTGCTGTACAAGGCCTCAGGGCACATAAAACAGCCCCAGGCAGTCACTGCCAGCTGCTCACAAAGAGGTGCTGATACCTGCTGCAGTCCTGGAGCTGCAGCTGAACTGGCACCAGGGGACATGGGGAAAGGAATTTTTACCTTTTCTTAAACATCAACTGGAAATTCCTGCAAGGAGAGTCATGGTTAGGAGTCTGATACAGTGATTTTATTCACCAAGCTGTTCATGGCACATGAGGCCTTGGCAAGGGCTGGTAGATTAAAACCAGGCTGAGTCATCAATTCCTTTTACCCCCAAATGCAGGAATCCATCTCTGCGTACTGCAACAGAGTGAGCATTGGTTTTTTATGAAAGGGATGATCAGTCACATCTGAAATATCAGCCAAATTCCTACTGTGACTCAGATGATAAAGTTGTGTTTCTCAGATGGAGAGAGATTCCCATATTTGAATACAAAATACATCTTATCCATCTCCCGTGTGTGTGCAAAGGCTGAGCACCAGCTGATCTGGCTCGGCAGTTGTCCCACTTGGAGCAGGTGATACCCAGAGATCCCTTCCAACCTGAAGCTTTCTGGAGCTCCTGTCTCACAGACTTCATGTGGGCTCTTACCCCACTCCCACCTACTGTAATGCCCAATGGCCACTGCATTCCACAGTGGAATTCTCTGGAAAATGTCATCTTTTGGAAAGAAACTTTCTATTCATTAAGATAATGTAACAAAAATCATACTTACTTCTTACCATATATAAAGCATGCAGGTGCACACAAAATTTAAAAAAAAACCCCAACATGATTAAGAAGACAAGTGAGAAATTATTGCAGGATCAGCACCTGTAAATATGTCTGTGGTTATTAAACGTTATACAATGCCATCTATGAGTTTTACTAAAAAAGGGACTGATAGAAGTATCAGTGTCAGCAAAACCCATTCTTATTTCATAAGGAAACTCTTACTATCAGAAAGAATAAATTCCCCCTTTACCTGCCGAGGGTTCCTCTCGGATTTGCTTCGGCACCACTCCCAGTCCGAGAGCTCGGGGCTGCGGCTCTCCTCGTGGGACAGCCTCCACTCTGGTCCTTCAGGGAACGCCGCTGGGTTCCAGCCCGTGCCCTCCTGGCCCTGGCAGGCCCCTGGCCCAGCAGGAGGGGTGCTCTGGGAGCCGTGTCCCAGTGCCACGGGCGGGATCCCGGTGCCACTGCCCCTGCCAGGGCCCCGCTCCTCACCGCCAGAGCTCACCAGGGTGTGGTGGGAGCTGGATTTGCCATCGCTGCTGGGGTGGGGAGGGTTCTCCCGGGATATCCTGTAGATTCCATAGCCTTGCTGGAATGACAGGTTGAACTGAAAACCTCTGCGCTTGGCTAAGCAGGAAGGAAAGAAACTGTGTTAGGAGCGACCAGAAAGAAAAATGAGATTACAAATACAATGCAAACGACATGCTAAATCATGGAATAAATTATCCAGCTCCTGCTGGAAATGGGCAAATTTCCCTCCATTAAAGAAAAAAAAACCCCAAAAAAAAAAACCAAAAAAAAATTGTTGAGAAGACTTCTGAGAAGGAACTGCCTTCTAGATGAACTGCAGTTGTTCTCTCTGGGAAAGTGGCTAAAAGGGCAGCAGAGGCAGCACAAGCTGTTCTGCACCTGGATAATGTGTTTGAAGCAAGTGAAAGCCTTCAGCACTGAGGATGGCTTTTCTCTTAAGATTCAGGAGTTCTTTCTCTCTGAACAAGCAGAGGATGTCAGGAATTCATCCACTGATGGTAGAGAATGGGAAACAACTCCCACATCCTCAGAAATATTTAGCCCTTAACATTTGCAGTTGAGACTAGATGATCCCTGTGAGTCCCTGCCACCTGACCCACTCTATTTCTCCAGCTATTTTTACATAAAGCCCAAGGCAAAGCAGGGCTCTAGAGATGCCAAAAAGGTTACCAGGGAAGGTCTGGCAACCGCTGTTGCATCAAGGCAACCCTTCCACTTACTTTTGGCATCTTGTGAAGACACTGCATAGGAGTTCCTCCTGCAGTTGATGATGCAGCCGCAGGGCAGGTGCAGCCAGTGCTGTGACAGGACAAACACCGGGGTGACGGTGGCAGCCAGCACGGTCAGCAGGAAGCTCAGTGTCTCAAACGGAAGGCTCTGCAGCCCAGTGATGTACTGGACAGCCGCCTGTATCTGAAAGGCAGAGCATTTTGAAATTTAAATCACTCTGGGCACATGAGATGCTTCCAGGAACAAAGAGAACATCTCGCTATGAATACACCACTGTAAGACAGAGATTGTCATTAGTGTTTGCTGAGGACAACAATTCTGGCTCTAACAGACAACCGAGGAAACATGCTGACTGCTCTCCTCTCATGCTGCATTTCCCAGAAGAACCCTCACTGAAGCTAAATGCAGATGCTCAGCACCGTTGAACAGCTCCCTGTGTCAGCCAGTCCCACATGGACCGAGGAACCCCAGCCTCACACAGCCAAGGGCAGGGGTAACTGCCCCAGAGCCACGTTCCCTGCTCCCAACAGGTCCCTTCCTCAGATTCCTGTTCCCAAACACACACACATGCACACGACAGCTCTCCCTCCTCTCCCAGCACTACAGGGTTTACAAAGGTGCAACCAAACTGCTTTTTTCTACCAAACTCCTATTTTTTAACCCAAAGGACGTGTCTCAGAAGACAGGACAGAGGGGCCCTTAGAAAGGAAACCTAGAGGAAACCCTGTCCCACAGCTGGCAGTACCAAAAGGGGGACCTTACTGCCCTAACTGTACTGTTCATGTAGTACGTGATATGAATGATGTGATGAGAGAGTGCCAGAGCAATGAACCAGGCTCTGCCAAACCCACTGTGCACCAGTTAAACTCATGCAGTGACACAGACCTGCTGGACAGGACATCTTCTGGCACAACTACACTACAAGGAACAACTGCAATGCCACTGTTCATCTGTTTCATTGCACGGCCCACAGGTGACATCCCACTGACATGTAAGTGAGCATTGGAAAGTGAAGCCATCTGAGAATTTACCATCATTGGGAGCCAGAGAAGGACTTTGGTCAGTGCCAGGATCAGGGAGAATCGTTTCTGGGCAAAGCCCGCCATGAAGCTCCTGCTCCGTGTGCTGCTCTCAGCCACACCCTTCCCAAAAACTGCCTCTGAGTTTTGGAAAGGCTCTAGGGTTTTATCCCCTGGGTCCAGCAGTGCCAGCGGAGGGGTAGCAGCACCGCAGCCCCACGGTGTCCCGGGGGAGGTGAAGCCTCCAGAGCCCTGCAGGTGCTCGGCGTGCAGCAGCTGTGGCTCACCCGAGCACAGCAGCCACCGAGTGAGGGGAACGGCCAGCACCGCCAGGAGGGAGAAGCACAGCGAGTACACAACGAGCACCAACAGGATGTAGGAGCTGGCACAGTCGGCGAAGCAGCCCCAGGACGTGGGGATGTACCTGCCCCAACCACAGAGGGGCAAAATGCACATCAGCAAACTGATAGTCCAGATGGTGAGGATGGCCCATACCACACTCACGCGGCGCTTGGAGGAGCTGCAGCTCAGTGTTCCGGTCGTGTTGAGGGTGTAGAAGTTGTAAGAAACTATAAAAGACCCTTTCAGGTTGCTAGAAATGCCCTGGAATAAATACAAAAACGCTGAGGTGGTGCACAGAGGCTGGGGGAGGGCTTCGCTTGACCACTGCATGAGCATGAAAATAATCACTGGCACGATGCTGATCAGATCATCTGCTGCCAAAGAGGTCACAATCATCGAAACTGTGGTTTTGTTCTGCAGTTTCAGCAGGGAAACTAGTGAATAAATGCTGCCCAGAAGGGCTGGGAGTGCAATTGCAAAAGTCAAGCAGAACAGAAAGACATTCCAAGTTCTCTGCTCGCTGGGTCTGTCCATAATGCTGTGATTCTCAGTGAAGAAGCTCGTCCCATTGAGTGACAAATTACCAGGAGTTACCGACATTGTCCTGGGCATTTTTTTTCTTTGCCTTCTCACTGATTCTGCAAGTTTTGACCAGCTGAAACCAGAACTGTCAGCTCCACATCACAAGTTTCTTTGTTTTCCTAGACTCTCTTTTGTGGCATCTGAAGAAGAAATATTCAGGTGGCAGCACCCCGAATAACCACAACTCATGCTCTCAAAAAGCCAGGCAACAACAGTGAAGTAGCAAAGGTGTTGGGGGAAAAAATAATAATAATAATTAAAAAAAGAATTCTTCAAAATCGTTCCCGTGCTGGCAGATGGTGAATTAGGGCTGCTCGGGTCCACATGCCATTCCCCTGGCGGATGGCAGCGCTGCCTGGCTCGCAGCTGGCGGGAGGCGGGCGGAGCACGGGCTGTGCTCGGCTGCAGCAGCTCGGGCAGGCGGGTCCAGGAGAGGCNCAGCCAGGATGCTCCCGGCTCCCTCCGGCTGGATCCCGAGCAGCGTCCCCGCCAAGCCACTCCTCCGGGCCGGCCCCGGAACCCAGTGCCAGCCCTGCGAGCTGATGTCAGCCCCGGCTGTCGCTCCCGGGTCCCCAGCCGCTCCAGGGCTGCCGCGCTCCCGGCCGCGGGCGGGATGAGGGGGATGCGGACGGGCTCTGCGCCGCCTCCAGCATTGCCGCTCCCCGCGGGCACACGGCCGCGGCCGGACTCGCTCGGGGCCGCCTCTCGGGAACAGCAGGGAGCTGTGTGAGAGCCCGCTGCCATCTGCCCTGGGGTCTGAAAACTTTCATTTCTCGCACCACCGCAACCCGAGTCTCACCAGGTGCTGACACAACTGCTCTGCTCTGCCCTCAGCCATCACCGGCACCCTGTCCTGAGGGCAGAGCAACACGAGCTTCCTGCAGGTTCCCTCAGGATTTTCCTCCTCGCTCATTTCCCTGCCCCTGCTTTCTTTCTTCCCCTGCCTTCTGCAGCTCTCTGACACAGCGGGCAGAGCAGTCCATCCTGTCTGTGTCGGAAGGAAATGTTCAGCAGTGTTCTTGGGAAGAAAGGCACTTTTTATTGCCTTGGCATTCAAGGCAGGTGACTTATTACTTCAGTTTGTCTTCTCACACAGTGTATCTGTGATCTGAACTGCACCTTGCCACTCTCTGTGGCAGCTTTCATCATAACTTACAATAAGGTGAGATCTCCTCCAGTTATCACTGCCCCCCGTGTCCTGAATTTTCTAAAGAAACAGGGCTAGAATGGAATAGCACAGCTCTGCCATAAAGGCGCAGATAATGATGGTGCAGAAGCCTGGAGACAGGAGGAGGCACCTTTCTGTGTGTCCTTGGCAGGACTGGAGGCAGGAGGGAGGCTGGAGATTCCTTAGTGCCTGTTCCTTCCTTCTCTGTGTGATAGGAGGTCCCAACACCAGAGCTGTCCTTCACTGTGCATGCATTTACTCCTTACCCTGCTGTGAAGTCTCCTTATTCAGGAGCGGTCCCAAAGAGAAGATCCATTGAGATGGGACCTCCCCTCTGGCCTCGCTTCACACAGAGCCCAGCAGGCTGGGAGTGGAACTCCTGGAACTGCATGAGGTAAGCAATTTGGGGGTTGCTGTGTCATTGCAGCAGCAGTAGAACACCTGTAATGCAATGTATCAGGGAATAAAAAAAGAAGATGGCATATGCTTGGAGTGACCCAGCTGTAACCCCATCTGGAAGCAGCAGAAAATCAGCTGTGTATATGGAATTTTCTCCAATAATGATAAAATTAATCACTGCAAGAGCCATGTGTAAAACTGTATTTCCCTGCCTGCCGTGTATTCCCAAGAGCTCTGCCGTGGGTTGTCTCAGCCCCTCCATTGCTCCATCTTTACTTCCCCATCACCTTCTCTCTCCCTCAGCTCCGAGGAAGGCAGAGGGAGCAGATCGGAAATTCAGCCCCAGGAGCTGTGATCAAATTGAGTTTTAATGACAGATTGAAAGCTCTGGAAGCAAGTTCTGCCTCTAGAAGACCAGGAACTTGTGTAAGAACAGTGTTGGTTAGCACTGCTCTTACCTCCACCCTGCCTTTGATGGGGAACCTTCAGCCCAGGGCTCCAGGGCTGCCACAGCTGTAATTCCTGGGAATCTGGGCCTTGGCAAGAGCCCTGGCACGGTCAGTGTCTGCACTCTGCAGAGTCCCCTGTGGGTCTGAGGAAGGGAAGCTCAGGGCATGAACACCTGAGACAAAGCTCTGCCTGAGGCTGTGCCCTGGTCAGGAGGTTTCAGACTGGGACATGTGGAATATTGAAAGAGCTGTCCAGAAAAGAAATGCAGAGTTATGCCACTGACATCAAGCATTTATTAATGATTCCAGTCAAGAGAAAGAACTCATTAATATTTTAGTGAGATTGTGAGGGGAAGCCTCCCAAACACAATAAAATCACACTTAGTAAACAGCCTTTCATCTGCAGTGATGGTTGCAGCCTCTCTGATCTGCAGTTTCTGAGACTCAGATTGTGACAGACACTGCAGAAGCCAGGCTTAGTGCCAGCACAAGCTGGACAGAGTGTGTCAGCAGGATACCAGGGACTATGGAAAGCCTTGCCATGAGCATCTTTCTTCATTAGCCTAGATGGAAACCATGGCTCACTGCCTCAGACATGAAGATTTCAGAGAAAGATAAAAGAAATCATGATTGAGAAGAAGTCAAAGTATTTTGAAACACTGAATATTTTCAATTCATGTGTTTATCTTATTCCCTAGGGCTGATGACAAACTGGACTCTGTGTTCACAGAAGTGGAGTTGCCATCAGTGTCACTGTTGGTAAAACAGCTGTCACTGGGGACCCCCAGTGCCCCAGCCCTGGGCACACCCAGCTCCTCCAAGGGAGCCCCAGACCCCTCATGTGAGCATTATCTGGGGACAAAGAGGGACCCAAGTGCTTCTGCAAATTCCAGAGGCAGGGAGCAGCAGCTGTTCTGGGAGCAGAGTGTCGGTGTTCCTCACTGCATGGCTGCTGCTCTATTTCATTCAATCCAACATTTCCCACATGCGTTAACAAGCATGGCTCCCATTTTCCTGGGCTTAAGCAGAGCCAGCCTGGTTTGTGCTGGGAGAGCTGAGGGGATGAGAACTGGGGATCAGCAGCCCCTTACACAGCGTTTGCTTTGCAGAACGTGTACTTATGGAATGTGCTGAGAGTGATTAGGATGCAATTCCTCATTTTGATTAAAATGCTGCTTCCTTTATGTTTACTGAGCTTCACAAAACAGCCTGATTTGTATGCTTACATACTATTTTTTGGGGTTTTGTTTTGCTTTTTTTTTTTTACAAACTAAATTTAACTTCACTGCTATGTGTGCAAAAATGAATGCAAATATGCAACTTTGTTTAGCTTACATTAATTAAGCTAAGAGATAAACTGTTAAGTCCAAGCCCAAAATGATGGCTTTATTTTTGGGCTGGGGTGCTGGGGGGCTGGCATTATTTTTAATCACCTTTTTGTCCAGGATTACATGCCCAGATGTTGCCAGATGCATTGGGTGTGGAAATGTAGGCTACTGTTAGACCCTGAACCTAAGTTAGATAACCCAATTTTTAGTATCCCATCAAAAGCCATTACTACTGGAATTTCTGAAGTTGTTAGGATCTGCAAAAAATTTCATAGTCTAGAGAAAATTAAAACTCATTTGGAGTGAGCTGCATTAGATGGCAAAATGGGCCTTTCTTTCTCACAAATGGCAGAAAACAAGCCTTAGGGGCCAGAAAAGATATCTTTTTCATAGGAAAAGATGCAGTAAATCTGTTTTCCTGGTCATTTTACCAGTAGTTTTATTACAGATTTTGTATTATTCACTCCTGTGCCAGCACTCCACCAGGGCCTGACAACATCCCGTAGCACAGTGTTCTGAAATTGAACTGGCTCCTGAATCAGATTCTGTTATTATTTGAATGTCTCATATATCACTGCCTCTGAAAGACCTGCCAGAAGCCTTTTCATAGTGAAGATACCACTGGTCTTTGAGCCCCTAACAGTGTCCAACGTGCTATCCTGCTTTGAGACAGTAAAGTTCCTATTTCTTTTACGATGCCCAGCCTCCCTTCAGTCCTCAGTTTCAATTAAAAGAGAACAAAGATCCTGAGGCAATGTTCTGGTATCACTCATTGGATATCTCTAACCTTCAGCAACAGGCACTGGGAAAGCTGGGAGCTGGTCAAGTTTGGCACAGCTCCTTGTTCAATGAGAACACGTCTCTTAAACCCCCCCAAATCTGTTCAAACAGAAGGTGTTACTGAATTCTTCCTACAAGAAAATGTCTGCCAGTGCCAGGATCCCTCCACTCCATTTTGCCTGCTGATAAGAGAATTCATGGGAGTAACTGTGTGATTTCATTCACCACTCTTCAGTGAAATATTAATGAGCCTTTTTTATTCTCCTCCGCTTCTCAGAACTGTTCCACCCTTTATCTCCTGCCAGATTTGAATGAGGATGACAGCAAAGGTCACCATGACAATGGTAACCGTGAACTGCTTAAGCACAAAATGGATTTAGCACTTAGCATTGCCAAGGCCACTCACAGATGTAGTAGGAATCATAAATGCCTGCTTATCTTCCATTGAAAATAATTCAATCAAACAGCAAATCATGATCAGAGCAGTAACTCCCTGTGGGGTACCTTGGGCACTTAATGCAAGTGCAGCTCTGCAGCCAAGAGCAGACAATAAATACCGGTCTGTATAAATGTTCAGAAGACATTTAAGAGAAAAGACATTGGAGTAGAAAAAGGAAACAAAATGACTAAGCCAAATTCCAGTGGAAATCATATCACAATCCAGAAAAATTGGAGTCAGTGGCTTCCCAAAGGCACGGAAAATGGCATATGCTGTCCCAACACAACTTCAAGTTGCAAAACAAGTTGCAGGTGAAACAACAGAAGGAACATCTGCAGTGCAAATGAGCAAACGCTTGTCTTCATGCTCAGGGCTAAGAGCAAAGCCTTTGCCCGTTGCCAGAGCAGTGGTCCCTCCCGTGGGGGTAATGGCCAGCAGATGTGTCAGCGAGACATCCGTGGGCTGACGTCAGGGGCGACTTCAGCGCTCCCCTGAGAGCTGCACCCCCAGATCTGCACTCAGGGAGGGAGCTGCCACACAGCCCTGCTCCCCACACCTCACAGGCTGCTCCCCTCCACCTCCCTGCCCAGCAAAACCTATGTCAGGAAAATTCCATTTTCCACAACGTGCTAAGAAAAACTGAAAGAAAGATCACTCACTCACTTACTGTGTTCCCAAGAGAAAACCCACCCTGCATCTATAAACTGCATTCTCCAAGCTCAACAATAAAATGAGTGTCCTTGCATCATGGATAGGAAACAATGAAGTAATTTCCATGGATATTTCCTTCTTTCCTCACTGTTCACAAGCTAGATGGGAGCAGTCAAGGCAGTCTCTCCCTACATCACCACAATGCCCCAAGGAGGGCTTGGATTAGGGTAGAAAAAATATAGGGGAAGATTTTTACTTCTTCTTAACTTCTACACATTCATTTTCCCACAATGGATCCATTTTCTCTGACCTGTTTCCAGATAAGATCCACTCAGGGTGAGGACAGTCAGTGGCAGAGCTGCCATGGGCACGTGAGGGCACTCCATGAGGGCACTAGGCCCTGGCAGCAGGGGCTGCCTGAAGCCACAGCTGCTGTATGGAATCTCCTGGAACAGGAAACTGCCCTCAGAAATCAGCATTTCCACTTTGGCCCACTGGATGAGAAGTTTTAAAGACCTACTGTCACCTCTGGCAGTCACACCCTCCTGCTGAATGCAGACCTCAGAGCACCTTCCCAAGCAGAAAATCTTTCTCTGTCAATCACAAAGAGCAGAAGGAAGAAGTACCCCTGGTTGTCTTCTGTACCATAACCCATTCAGAAAGCCCCAGAGCCCACTACAGCTCAAACTAGTGCTCAGAACAAGCTGACTGCTCTAAATGGGACATTGTAGAACATAATGAACTCTCATTATTCATTCTCACTCTGAAATCTGCCTGAACATCTGTGCTTGTTGGGATTTCAAGTGGGATTGTTCAGACAAAATTACAGAAGAATTTACAGTGTGTGAGAGGAGATTGTGGTATGATCAAAGGAAGAAAATCAAAGCTTTACAGGGTCTCACATGACAACACTGAAGAATCTGAACTTTCATTCTGCTCATATGCACCTCATTTGTTGCTTTTATGACTGTTCAGGAGTGCCCAGTTCATGGCTCCTCGTTTTCACCCATGTAAAACTTCCCTGAGTTCAGAAAGCAAGGCTGACATCACATGTTCGGGCACTTCTCAGTAAAGGATAAAATAGAACAGTTAAAGAGAGATTAATCTCCATCACACCCAGTCACCTCTGCCAAAAGCTGGGATCAGTGAGGACTGGGGAGACAGGACTGGGTTGCACTTCTGCCTTGCTCAGTCCCAATTAATCGAGTTTAGTCCTTCTTGACAATCCAGAGCAGCTTTTGTTCTATTTTTACCTCCTCAAACATAGGGTAATGTCCCTAAGAGCAGAGTGAGAACATCAAAACAACTCCTGGAGCCAAAGTTCAGCCCCTGGAATCAAGGAACCCAATCTCTGACAAAGCTCCCAGAACATGCTGCAATGCCAGAAATGGCTCCCAGACCTCTATCTTGCTCTGCTAAGGCCTGGAGCAACCACTCCAAAACCTGCATCCTGTCAGGAGATATCACACTGCTAAAAGATTCCAGGGAAGTGGAGCCAACATTCCTGCAGCCAAGGAAGGGTTTCCTCTCAGGAAAACAGTTGGAGATAGTCTTGAACTAATTATAACAGAATTTGGAAGAGGCCATGAGTTTTTCCAGAATAGGAAAATCCTTACTACTTAACTTGAATTTATTTAGGAAATAATAAATAAACCCCCCAAAATTAAGGACAAAGCAAGCTGTAATTGGGAATATGGAAGAATTTTCCCTTATGAAATTGCAGCCTTGAAGCCCCGTGGAGTTGCTCTTAGTGCATGACCTGTTCCCAGGCGCTGGCATTGGGGAGCTCTCTCTTCCAGCAGAGGGAGGGAGAAGGGACACAGGTGAATGGACATTCAGGACAATGGATCAGGTGTGACAAGAACCACCACAAAGACTTTTCTGTTTGTTTGGATTCCTGGCCCAGTTTGGTGGCTGATGAGCATCAGGGTATTGCAACATTGGTCCTTGTCTTTATGCATTGCCAGGGCTCCTGGCACAGAATAGGGACCCATTTTCCAAATTGCATTTATGGTTTGTTTGTTTTTGGTTTTTTTTTTTCTCATCTCCCTTAATTACCTCGATATTTATACTGGTGATACAATTTATCCACTCTAAATGTCTCTGTTCTTTCTCAGCTACTTTGAGCAGAAAGCCTGGCACCAGAAATATGCAAGATAACTGCATATACAAAGAAAAATAAATATATATGAGTCACAAAAAACACAGCTCTTGCTCACATGCTTGCACTAAAAGAGCCAAGTTCTGCCTTCAGTCACCCCTTCAAAGGGGTGAAGAAATGACAGCTAAGGTTGGGACACACCCAACCACTGGATACAATGGAGCTCACATCCATTTTCATGATGAAGTGGTAAAATATGGATGTTCCATGAAGAAGCTTCACTCCCAAGGCCCGGAGGACAGGAATGACTGAAAAATTACAAGTAGGAATTGAGCTGGAAAAGCTGCTCCCATCAGCTGGCTGCTCCAAGCATGGGGCTATTCCTCCACACACAAATCCAGGGACATGGATACCAGAGATTGTCACCTGGAATTGTGGAAGCTGTTGATGGGAAAGCACAGAACCTCATCTCTCAGCAGGGAGAAGCAGCACAGGGCATGGATGGAGATGGAGAAAGGGTGGCAGTGGTGGCAGCAGAGCCCCAGGCTGCACTGTCCAGCTCAGTCAGTGATAATTCACTACCACGCCTTGCCCAGACTGACAGAGCATGGTTCCTTTGTTGCTGTACAGATCTCATTACAGTAACAAATCAGGTACACTCCTTTCCAGACTGAGCTGCAATCACTGCTGATTACCAGCCTATTAAACTCCATGGAATTACTGAAGTGCTTCCTCTGGAATTAGTGCAGTTATCAGCATGGCTAATGGCAAGTGGTTTCAGTAATTTCACCACACACTTCTCATGTTCAGCTTTATATAATGAAATAAAAATGACATTTTGACACAGTGGAATACCTTCTTTCTCAGTGTCTGCTCAGTTCAAGTATTTCTTCTGTGTATGTTCCGGAGCGGGTGTTTGATCATGATTTTCCTGCACACTTTCCTGCTCTTTAGCAGTGAATCAGCAGCTGGAATGCCACAGAAGGGGAGCAGCAAGCATATCAAAGACTAATGGGGCTTTAAAGGACTGCTAATAAATACACACAGTGAGAAAAACCTGCATTGAACTAAAGAAACTGCACTTAGGACAGACCAGCACCTGTGGGTTTTAGGCACCCATTTTTTCTAGATATGCCACCAGTGTCCATGACAGGACCCAGAGAAAGGGTCTGGAAGCACTCAAGAGTTTCTCATAAATTCATTTCCATCTGTATATGTAAATTTAAAATTTCATGTAGTGAAATTTTATAGTTTTCTATAACAATTAAGTTCATACTGCAACTGAGAGCAGAAAAACACATGAAAATAAGAAAAAAATAGGTATGATAAGACCAAAGCAGAAACCTGCATATTCTTTATAAGTGCATTGATGTGAGTTTGAAATATAAAGGGGGAAATTTACTGTGCAAATTGTTTTGGAAGCCTCAGAGAGGTTAAATTAATGCTCCTAAATGCCAACATTAAAATAAATTTTAAGAAGCACCAGGTTCATTCTCTTTGCATAAGGGGAAAATTATTTTGGAGGCAAGAACTCTGCTCTATCCATTATTAATATTATTTTTTAAATTGTTAATCAGATCTCAATTCTTTATAGACTTTAAAGTCATAGAATCACAACATTGTTTGGGTTGGAGGGACCTTAAAGCCCACCCAGCCCCACCCCTGCCATGGCAGGGACATCTCCCACCGTCCCAGGCTGCTCCAGCCCCAGTGTCCAGCCTGGCCTTGGGCACTGCCAGGGGTCCAGGGATCCACAGCTGCTCTGGCCACCTGTGCCAGGGCCTCCCCAACTGCACAAGGAATGATTCCTTCCTCATATTTAACCCGAATTTCCCCTCCTTGAGTTTGAAAGAGGAGGGAGAGGCAAGCACAGGACCAAGCCAGCTTTGGTGGCTTTGCTGGAAGCACATGGAATGCCCAGTGACTTCAGCACCAAGTCCTCAAAGGTTTTGTGGCTTTTCTAAGAGTCCAGACTAGGCTTGTGCTCCGTGGAAAATGAGGAACTACAATTACAGGCAATTTTAGCTCAAGCAACACAATGAGTGAGAAAGGAGCAGAACTGTATTGGTCACTTCTGCACTATGAGGTGCTAAAACCACCGGGGAACGGGGGAAGAGTAGTACAAAACGCATTACAGATTTTTGTGCTGATATGAATGCAGTTCGAATTCCATGTGGGTGGTTTCCCCAGGCAGAGCTCTGCGGGCTGCGCTGGGGAGCAGAGGGGAGCGGAGCCCCGGCCGCAGCCCCGCCGGAGCGCAGCCAGGGCTGGCCCAGCGCAGCTTCTGCCGGGGACCGGGCAGCGTTTCCTGCAGCAGAGGGAGCTGCAGCCCCACATTTCCATCTCCATCATTTCCATCTCCATCATTTCCATCCCCATTTCCACCCTGCGAGCCCCGGCAGACAGGCACGGACACCGGCAAGCCCGCCGGTGCCAGGGCCGGGTGAGCCCGGCCAAGGACAGCGTTGTGTCTCTGACCCAAAAGAGGCTCCGGGTAGGTGAAAGCCGGGGTTTTACCTCCCTCATGTGGTTCCTGGTCAGGTTAGGCCGGCAGTGAGCCGGGGGTACCCTCAGGGTCCCAGGGCAGTGCTGTGCCCGGCGCCAGGGGAACGCCACACTGGTAAAACGCAAAGAAATCCGCCACTTATTTACTGCCAAACATCTCCTGTGACACCTTCCTAATTCTTCACGCCTTCTGTGGGTCGCCCTTTGGGGCAGATTTTTGCCTTCCCCGGTGCAGCTGAGCCCCCGGGCCGCTCTGAGGGGACAGTGGCAGTGCCCGTTCCCAGTGACACCACGGCAGGGGTCCCCTCGGACAGGGCGGCCAGCGCGGCACACAGAGCTGCATTCAGCACGGCTGCTGCTGCTGCTGCAAAGGGGGGTCGTTTCTTCACCCTACGAGATACTCCTGTCACCCCCAAACTTGTGACTGAGTGGCAAAGGAAAGAACCTGTACACCACACCTCGTTCACAACCTGGCTCCCGCTGCTCTCCTGGGGGTCACCCTGAGGTGTTCTGCCACCACCACTGGGGGGTTTGCACAATCCTGTACACTCAGTATCTTCTCTGATACCTTGATGACATTCAGTACATGACTGGCAGTACCTGAACTTTACCCCAAGTCTCCTGTACCTTAAAATTCAAAGTAACAAAAATCAAACTTATACAAGATTGGTATAGGGTGAACAAATGATCTAATTCCTCAGAGCCTCATTATGCAAAGTCAGGTAAAGGGAAAATCCCTAAGAATGGAAGGGGAAGATTAAGGACTACACAAAGATGCTGAAGAGCCTAATCAAAGTTGGGTTTTTTTTCATGTTCTTATAGGAAGGTAAGTATACATTGCCTATACCTTCCCTTTCCCTTTCACTTACTTTATCAGTAAAAATGTGACACTCAGCCTGTTTTCTGTTTCCACAGACGAGGAGATAATTTACTGAGGCTCCAGCTCACCCCTGGGAATGAAGAGGAAAGGCTGAGTTCCTTCCTATGCCCTGTGCTTTAGGGCTGACACTGACACACCTGTTGTGGCACACTTACATGGACTGCAGGTTCTGCCAAAGCCTGTAAATGGTCTCACAATGTTTTCCCTTGCCTTGTTTCTGAACCAGAGCCAGGCTGACTGTGTCCGTGGCTGTGAGATGGGGTGACACTGCTGGGAACCTGCTCACTCAGGTGGGCTCTGGACTGCAGCACCTGAACTGGAGCACTGACCTATGCTTTCATCAGTGAAGTGCTTTCTGTCTCCCTGACCCTGCCCACAGATCAATAATTCAGGGATCTCTGGAGTTAAAAAATTTTATCTCAGCGCTGCTGCTGCTTATGAATTGGCCTGAGAGGGTTAGCAGGGCTGGGAGAGCAAAGTTTAGCTGGAGGAGCATTTCCTTTTGTTCTGTTGTGGCATTCCTACTGATCCCCCACAGCAAGAGCAGAACAAAACCAATCTGTGAAGTCGATTCTTTAAAAATTCTCTCAGCCAAGTCAGAGATGCCTGTATTGTGCAAGGTCTGGAGGCAGTTGGGGGAGTTTAGCTATAGAAAAAGGTGCTTGTTTGAAATGCACCCCCCTTTGTTTCAGGAGAACAATGTTCTGAAGGATATCTCTTCCCTCCCCATGGCCAAGGACTCTGACCAGGGGAAGCAGCCTCTCCTGGCAGGTCTGAGTGCCCAGGGGATGGATGTACATCCAAACCCAGGTGTCCCAGACATGCCTCTGAGCCCTCTCGTGTCTTCCTCAGCACAACTGCCAGAAGCTCTTCCCTCCTCTTGGGAACCCAGAACAGAGGGTGTTTTGTGGCAATATCCAGTATGAACAATAACTGAAATAAGTCTGGATAGTAGAAGAGACTTCTTTAAAATCAATATTTCCTGTGTACTTTTTGTTTGTTCCACAGCACATCATAGTTTTATACTGCATGGAAGGGACTCAGCAGAAGCTGTAACACAGTCAAAGGCTGTAAGTAAGGAAAAAACCTCTTTTTAAAATACCTCTGCCCTCTGGAGAGCTGGAGTACCTGCCACTGGAATTCAGTCAGCATTTTTCGTGTCTAATCTCCACGTGATGAGCTCACATAGCCCTTAATGACTCAGTGTGTTTATTATTTTTAACAGGGAATATTACAGTCTCTCACTTACTTTGAGGCCACTGTGTTAACTTTTTTACATTTCCTTATAGAAAAAAAGCAATCATTTCTAATAAAACATTGGAAATTTCTGTATGTGTTTCAACCTAGTCCTAAAAGAATGCTAAAGCACTGTTAAGGGTTTGAAGAGATTTAAAAATATAATAAAGGATTCAAAGATTCTACATATTTCATCTCAAATTATATTCTAAGGTGTATTATTAAATTAAATCTAACTTAAATGTCAAATATATGAAATGCTCTAATTTGGATCAAGGCTAACGTATAGATTGAAAGTATCTACTAGAACTTCTCTTTTAAACTGTGCATTCTGTGCTAAGTGATTGCAGTTCACCCAGACTCTGAGTCAATAGATATTCCTTCCTCATTTGCTGTGAGCACCACACAGCGAAGTCTTCTGAATTCTTTGTAGAGCATCAGTGGTTCACGGGCACTTCCAGGGGGTCTGTGGAGTTGTTCTTGTCAAGTGTTTCTCAGTTTTCAGCAGTGTTTGCTGTAAAAAGGCAGTCCCTGAGAGCTTTCAGAAATTTTTAGGAACACTTAAAACCTCCCCACTTGTCTGCTGCAAGTCCTTCTCTCTTGAGCGTTTCTCACGTGGGAATTTATTTACACTAACATTTGCTGTTTCAGGAGAAGTAGCACAGCACAGATTTGTATCCCCCTGTGCAGATGGGAGCAGCTGGAGCTGAAACCAGCACAGGAGACTCAGTAATGCTGCTGAGTATAAATTCTGCAAGCAGAAATAAAGGGAACACGGGGGAGAGAAGCTGCACACCCCTCATTCCAGGCAGGGGCCAGCTCATTTAACTCCTTCTGCTAAAGGCATGGTCTACTGCAACTCAATATTCCATTGCTCCCAGAAAGGGGAAATGATAAAAAGCAGGGAAGTGGCACTTAAGGAGAAAATTATGTCTCAAAGTCCTTTCCCACTGCTGTCACAACAGGAGGGGCTGCAGGATGAAGGCTGCAAAAGGTTAGGTCAGCATGATCAGACACTGGAGTGAGTTTCCCCAGAAGGGCAGTCTTGGAAAAAAGGAACTCAGGCAAATTTCCATGTGGAGATCAATTCAGACATAAATGCTCTGGCTGGACAGTGTCATCCAGCTCCTGCATCCATTCCCACACCCTTATGGGTACCTGCAGGATGGCCTAAAGGCATATCACCTAAAGGTGACATCATTGTAATCCCTCTGTCCCACAGACGTTTGCTGCACTGGCCAGAAAGTAAGACGTCCAAAAGCCAAATTCTACCTGTCTTTCATCTGAGTTTCAAGCCCTGGTGTATGAAGAATAAAAATTATGTAAGCCACATGGTCAATATTCCCTGAAATCCCTTCACACTCTTCCAGAGAGTCTCAGAAGTTACAGGGACTTGTGGAGTTTGGTCACACAGAGCAGATCTCTATCTGTGGTACATGCACATGGCAGGAATTTTTTTTTATGACAGGTTATCACTCATTTTTTCTCTCAGAGTTCTGTGGCAGTCTGACTGAATCAGACATGAACAAGGGCAGAATCAAAACCTGAGGACCTGGTTCACTGGACACTTAAGGTGCAGGAGTAGCATCCCAAAGTTAATTTCCAGAGTGGAAAAAAACCCCAGTTTTCAGTGGAAGCTCACAGGACTGACTCACTAGAGTAGGTTTTCTTACCTCCATGATGTTTCTAGAACTCTGTCTTTCAAGTCTGTCTGTAACTCTGCTCATCTGGAAAACTGTCCCCAGGTTCTGGTCATCTTTCATAGGATAGAATTTATTCTGTTTGCCCCTTTTCTGTAACTGTTTGGACACACCATCTGGGATATTACAAGTTCAAATAGGCAGCCTCTGTGTACAGCACCATTAATGAAGGTCTGTGGTTCTGTATCTTTGTCATCTCTGGCTACCAGAACTTACAGACATTGAATTCATTCCTGGCTGTAAGGAAGAGAAATCTTTGTAATCCTTTTATTATAATTTGATAATCCATAATTTCTCCAGCACTGCCCCACTACTGTTGCCAAGTAACACTTCTAAGTGGGAATATTGCCATTTGGAACAGCTGGATGTACATTTCTGTACAGGTGATAGGGAAGACAAGAATTGTGAGGGAATCTCTTTTCTCCCCCCCCATGACCATCTTGGCCACCTGAGTTTATTCTCCACTGGGAGTGAGTGCAGTGCTAGTCAGTCTTCCTCATTTCGAGCTGTCCATTGACAAAGACTGGGAAATTGCCAATGACAATCATGTGTTATTTTCTGTTCTCTCAGATTCTGACCAGCTTCAAATGAGGCAGACACGAGGCTCGGCCAGCCCACAGACAGATCATGGCTCTGAGCTGCTTTCTGAATCCAGGAATTCAGCACCAAGCCCACCCCACCTAGAAATACCTGCACTGCACTGTGCCTTTCTGGCTCCTCTCCTGTGCACACAGTCCTTGCAAAGGAAACCCCCTTGTTCCCGTGGGCAAGGCTGGAGCTACCCCACATTGTCCCTGTGGGAACAGAGCCAGGAGCAGTGCAGGGCTCCCTCAGCAGCCAGCCACACCAGGAACAGCTCTGCACAAGGGTCAGCCTTAGGAGAAGGCCACTCAAGCTGCGGCCTGACCCATTTATGTGCGGCACTGCCTCGGATTAAATATTCCATGCTGCTGCAAAGTAATTTTCCATCAGACAGAGATTCCTTCAAGAATGTGTACACATGTGGGAGCTGGAGCAGGAGAATGTGCATGATTTGAAAACAGAATGATCTGACTTTGCTTTGAGTTCCAGCTGGTGACAGCGTGACGGGAATGGCTGTCCCTGGGCAGAGCAGGCAGAGCTGCCACTCTAACACTGCCAGTGTGGTCCCTGGCAGGGGCACAGCACACCTGGGTGCAGCACAGGCTGCTCAAGGTTTCAATCGCATGTTAAACAAGGCAATTCCAGCTCGTTTTGATCTTAACCTGCTTGAGGAAGTGTTGAGTACAAGCTAATAAGGACTTAAGGGCTCTAAGATTCCACACAGACTCACAGATCCAGCTGAAGCATGTGGACATTACTGGGAGGGAAACACTCACCAAAGCTATTCAGGTGTAAGCACAGCTCAAGTTTCCAGAAATACCAGTCTCTGGGAAATCAACCTTTCTTTAGCATCACAGTTTTCCACTGTTTTCTAGAAGGAGGGAGAAGGAAAAAAAAAAAAAAAAGTAGAAGTTCAGAAATAATTAACTTGCAGGGAGCCCTGCTTAGGCAAGTGCTTCTCCACCAACTCTTTTTTAAAATATTCCTGATAATGGGATGCAGATACTTACACCTGTGAATTACAGAGGTAATTTGCACCCACTTAGAGCTCCGTTTGGGGAGGTATAAAAATACCCCAATAAAAGGAATCTGGTCCATACCTTATAACCATTATTAGAAATGAAACTATAAATTATTTTAGCTTCAGTAATAACAGGAAAATCAGGCAGAAATAAGCTTTTGAACATTCTTTGACAATACCATCTGCTACTAAATGTATGAACATTGCTCCTATAAAAGTTCTCCTTGCTTTTTCATCCTTCTGCCCTCTTCAGCCACCCCCTTCACAAGAATGGAATGATACTGGAAGAAAGCAAAGTGTCCCAAGATTGGTCCAAGACATCTCAATACTCAAGTTCACTGAACTGTTTCAAGGATGTGCTCGGTGACAAAGGCTGCATCCTTGCAATCTTGATCCCCAGGGATGTCAGATACATTCTGCATGTTCCCCTCCACAATGAGCCTGGCTGCACACTGGCCCATAGACATGGAATGTTAGGGACCCAGGGATAAAGCACTCAAAGGAAAGGGACTAAACAATAGACTCCAGCACAAAAAGGCATCTGTGTCCATCCCACCTGGGGACATTCTGTGTTTAAATCCTTTCTGATACAAATGTTGCATAAACAGACATCATTTAAACCCTGTAAGTGAGCAAGCCCAAACTTTTCACAAAGAACTGCCTAGAGAACAAAAGATTATTTTTTTTCCTGGGGATTCTTCCACATATGCTGGAACAACACTAAGACATTTTGGGAATGCGCTCCCTCTGTAAAATTGACTCTAGATTCTCCATGACAGGTAATTGTGGCAGGTAACAGAGCAGATGACCTGAGATTGTCCAAACAGATTCAAGTGAGCAGGAAAATGAAGGGGTTTGAAGGCAAGCCATTTGGATCATCCCTCTCTGCAGTTACAGCTGTCATACTCCACATGACAGCGACAACTTCAATTTCTTTCTGCTTGATTTGATCCTTGTGTGACAGTCCATCAAATTCAGAACTCAATCCCACAACTGTATCATAACTTTCCCTAAAATTCACAGAAATCACACTGCTTCTAATTATTTTTAAAGAAATTGCCTGAAATTAAAACTCTCCCCAACCTTTGATAATTATTTTCAGTGAGAGAGCAGCACCTCCCTAAGCAAATGTGCAGCTGAAAACCGTGACAGTACAAGAGCAAGGCCTGCACAGAACCCACCAGCGGCTCAGGAAAACCCTTCCAATGTAAGACTGGTGCAAAGTCTGCGCTGCAGGAGGCTGCAGGCAGTGGCTCATCCCAGTCTTGGGCTGCTTGGCAGGGCAGTCCTGGCACCCTGAGCCCCTGTGGTGGCTGCTGAGCTCACCAGGCCTGGCAGGGCTGGGGACACCAGCGAGGAGCCCCTCGAGAACAGCCTGACACCTGGGTGAGCTCCTGGCACAAGGCTTGGGCTTCTTCATCTGGGGCCCAGGCTGTGAATAAATCCTTCCTACGTACTCATGCAGGCTGGGGCTGTCAGTCATGACACAAAGCAGGGCCTCGACTTAATCACAGCCTTTCCATCGGCTGCTGCTCTGGGGGCTCCCACAAACCCACCCCTTCTCCTGGTGCTCCAGCCTCACCCTCCTGGGATTTCTGCCTGCCCTTGTTTACATCTGACGTTCAGAAACTAATCATGAAGCAAGCAAATCCATTCATGTTACCAGACCCTGCCAAGAGCAAAATAAAGGCACTAAAGGAATCAAACTTAATTTTAGCCCAATGCACACAAGCCTAAATTAAGAATTTTGATTATTGAAAAGCAGATGGGGCAGTGAGGCATTACATGACCACTGTTACAATGGCTGATATATAAAAAGAAAAATACTATTTCATCAAAATCCATTCTTCATAGTAATGAATATATGAGATAAGTAAGGCCCATTAAACCAATTTAGCCTCTTAAAAGATCTCATTGCAGTGATAGAAACTAGTGTAAATACAGTCTCATTGCAGGATCAAAAAATATACTTGATTTTTTTTTTTCTTTGTTCAGGGGAACATCAAATGCATCAACTCCATCAGCCACAATTTCATATGGTGGAAGTTGGAAGTATTATGTAAATCAGGATTAATTCTCTTGACAATAGCAGAGGACCCCCATTTCATTGCGAGGGTGCCACTGCCTGGTCAGAGGTGTGCTGAGAGCCACACAGGGCATTATGCAACAGGGAAATTAAACATTCAGAGCTTCCTTTCCCCGCCTGGCTGTGGCTCCTCATTCACTCAGCAGCAATGATCTCCCAGGATTCTCCTAGAGAAGGAAATGGGTTAAACTGATGGGGTATTTTTAATGTGTGTTGACAAAGGTCCAGAGTGAATGTGCAGTTACATTAGTTAAATTGGGACTGCTCTGCGCAGCCCCAGTAGGACTGCCTTCCTCTTTTATTATTTAAAGCTTCTGGGTTTTTTAAACATTTCATTATGTAGAAATAAGAAATACATCAGATGCAAATCCACTAGGAGAATATTCCTACATTTTCTGTAAAATCACATTGAAGAAGCTATGGAAATTTGTTTCATTTTCACACTATCTGTACACTTAATTTGTACACAGTCCTTTTCCTTTTCTTTCCCTAATTCCACTGTAGGGTGCAAAGAAAGAGGAAAGGAAAAGTACATTTTTGTGCTCAGCTTGAGCAGAGTATCCCTGCATGGCGAGGATAAGGAGCAGTGCCTGTGGTTTCAGTCCCCACAGTGACAAGCAGAGGAGAACAGCTGAGAAGAAAAACTCAGACTGAGATACTCCTCAGTGATAAATTGTCTGTTATCACCTAAGAGGATAACATCACATGGGTTTTGTAGCTGGTACAGGAAGATAATAAAGTAATGTCCTAGCAGGTCTCTGAGTCAGTAACCTGAGTTACTTTGGACGCCACCAGGATTCTGGGTGTGCAGAGTACACAAACCCAAACCCTCCTCTGCAGCAAATCTGCCTGCACTGTCATCCCTGGAAGCCTTCCACAGGGAATTTCCTTCCTTCCTTCCCTTTTCCTTTGAGGGCAGAATTTACTGCTGAGTGATGTGATCAGACTGTGATTGTTTTGGTACATGTGAGCAATCTCTGTTCACTCCCACTCAGACCTGCTTGGCATGTTGGCTAAGCTGCACGTGGCACCCCGTTTCCCCCTCAATTATAAAATATTCAGGTGTCATTTCTGGTGAACAACAGCACTATGGGGACTTCTTAGGGAGACCCCAACCCATATGGCAACTGGGCTTAAAATTATGTATAGGTGCAAGTTCCCTGGTGAAAGAATGTATCCGTCTTGTATTACAAACGGCCCAAGCATAAACAGATTTTACTGTTATTGCTTAGGTAAAACTTTTCACCCTTCCAAGGTTTTATATCATTTCACACTTACAGGAAAAATCCCAAAAGCTTTTCAAATGGGATTCAGCCACAGCTGCTCTATCATAAATCTAGAGAATTAAAACGTGCAGTGAGACAGTTTGGCCAAACAACATCTTAATTTCCTTCACATGAAGCAGCTTGTATAAACAGGAACAGCAGCAGGGATAGGAGCTTGCTCAGGACATGGAAATGGAGAGAAAAGGAGAGCAAAGTGCAAGGAAAAGAAGCACTGGAGGAGGCTGAAGGAGAACATGGGGGAGCCAAGGAGAATTAGCAAAGTCTTTAGGAGTCAGAAAGCACAGGAGGGAAGGAGAGAGGGAGGGAAGGAGAGCATTCACCTTAGCCATATGTGGTGAGATGACCAGTTTCTGATTATAAAAAGCCCCCCTGGGGCCACTGGAGATCCCACTGGCAGTGGGAAGACTGAGCAGCATAGCCTGGCATCACCTGTGGATCTCCGGGGAGAATTTAGATTTTGAAATCTGAGAACAAATTTATAAATTACCTTGCAGTTTTCCCAAGTCAATCCCTCCACAATTTAAATAATTCTCTCCCTGAATCTTGATGAAATTCCTCCATTTCTGACTCCATCCATGCAGGCATGCTGCAAGCCCAAGGTGGGTACTGGGTGTGATTGCTCAGTGTATTGCAGATTTTAGCAGCCACACCAATGAGCTTTCCATGAACAGCAAATTCAGGATTAATACCAAGCCCAAGTGTAACACATACACACCCGGCATGCAAACTGTTCCTCACTCCTGTGCAACCAGCTAAGCTGGCAACTGGCCATTCTTGTACAAATACTGGACACCAGAAGAAAGAAAAAAAATCAAGAATTCTCCAGGTCTTACTTCTCACTCAATTAATCAGAACCATATAACAAAGATACTGTGGTTCACTGTAGGGAAAATAAGTGTTATTCCTGATGGAAAACAGGTTTTCTCCTGATACCAGCAACCAGATGGCAGCTAAACGATGAGCTGTCGAAGAAAACTGGGAAGAGTTTTCCTTCCTCCAGCTCACATGAACATTAGGTTTGCACTGCCAAAGTGCTTAATCCTACCACTGTTCCACAGAGCTCAGCCCCCAGGGCTGGGAGGGAGCAGCTCTACTCTCAGCTGGACCCTATTCCTAACAGCAACAGCTCTTTGTGACCCAGCAGTGAGACTGGAACTGTTCCACAGCCACCCAGCCTGGGGTGCAGGGCTCTCCAGCTGCACTGACTCTTTCAAGGGACAGTTTCTTGGAGCTTTGAAAGAGTCAGTTTTATTTTAGCATCTGCATGAAGTTCTTCCCTGTCAGATCAAATACAGTGATTGTATCAGCCTCAGCAGGTACAATTCCAGGATTGTTGCTGCTCTCAATTTTAGATCTGGCATCTGTATCCCAGCAGTGCCATAACTGGTGCACGTGGCTGGAAGCTGAGAAGTCAATTGTGTGTTTTCCTTCTCCACAACGTCTCAAAGGCTTGGGAACAGAATGTCTCCCTCCTGCTGAAACACACTCCACATATCAGCACCACTTTATGGGTCTCTGCCTTCCTCTGTCAGTTCATAAAAGTGCCTGCCAAGTTCTGCTTTTGGGATGGGGCTGGAACAGCCCTAGGGGATGGCCCTGAGGCAGAGCCCAGCCATGCTCACCCACTGCAGGGTATAGCAGTGAGTGTTGGCAGTAAACTGGGAATCCACAGCTCACACAGGAGTCACCCTTGTCTGCCAGCACCAACAAACACTGGGAACAGCTGGGGGGATTAAAGGCTGCCAGAGCACCACATCTCTGTGCATGTGCCATCAGGAATAATGGGATATGCAGGTTTGCACTGACCCCTTCCTGCTCCAAACTCCTGCTATTCTGCAGCCACGTCCCACCAGAGTCATTTTCAAGCTGGTCAAGGTCAGCAGTGTGGAGACGTTGAGTCTGAGCTTTGATTCAGCTGCAGGGTGAGCAGAAAGAAGTGTGAGCCTGCTGAATGCTGCAGTGTGGTGTGGCACCGTGCACTGGGGGACAGGAGCTGCAACAGCAACCCCAATAGCAGAGCTGAGAGCACAGAGAAGTGACCTAACTTTGATCCCACAGTAACTGTGCAGGACACCAGGGTTAATGAAACGCCCCAGCCAGGATGATCCGTGTCTCTGCCTGTTTTCCCCGATAAGGCACTCATGTGTCTGTAGGCCAGGTTCCCTCTTCCTCACAGAGCTCTTTTGGACCCCTCTCACCTGGCAGACTTGTCACCACTCAAACTGCAATTCCCCCAGGGTCTGTCCTTCCACTCACTGCTCTATCCCCTGCTGAACTCAGTCTGAAGCAGGGCGTCCAGCCTTTCACTCGCATTTCCACGTGTGCACAGTGACTCAGCCTGGCACAGGGGGTCGGAGCAGCTTCCCAGGCTGGGCTCCAGACATGAGCTGGGATGGACTCTGCCGGCATTTTCAGACAAGCTAAGAAATCACAAACAGCTCTGCTGTTCTGAGACTGCCTGCTCTCCAGCAGCAGGGTGGGAATCCCTGGGACCCCTCGGTGTGCTGGGAATGTCTGGTTACATTCCCAGGAAACCTGACCTCAGGAGCACCATCCCTCCTTCGGCACCTCTCATCTGCCCTCGCTGCGCTTTTCTCTCCTGCTGGCTCTTAGAAGGGGTGCAAGCTGACCTGGTGAGATTTTTGGCAGCCTGAGCTCAGCCTGGCTATTAAGGCACTGTGGATTTGTGGAACCAAGACTCTACTGCACCACTGGGCTTTGCTACAGTCCCAGAACATATATACAGTCTCATTCCTGACTTTTCCCACTGTCTCCACTACTGTCCCACAGCAACCACAAGCTGCTGAGTCAATTCCTAAGAAAGGCTGCTTTAAGATAAAACAAAATAAAAGACCCCTTTTAAAACAGAAGCACAAGTCCTCAAGCAAAAACATGCACACAATTAAATTGATTTGTGCATGGAAATGTGGTGAGCACATGAAAATGCAGCATATTTCTGTGCTGCCTTGGGCTTCTGACTTTATGGAAATTCACTCCAATATATTAAACCCTATTTGTCCTTTGAAAAACAAACGCCCATTATTTTAAAAAATGCCCAAACTGAATAAATATGATTGTCCTATTCTACCTGGATTGTTTATTTAGAAAAAAAAAAAAAAAGAACAAAAAAAACCCCCCAAAACCCAAATCAACAGTTCATATCCATTTTATTAATATAACTGTATTTTCAGCAGAAAAAAGAAGAAAAAGACAATGGCAGAATCTCTTATGTTGACATACACATTAATCAGCAAGTCACCAAGCAAAGCTCATAATCCAGACAGGCTTCTGCTTTCCAGACCAAACCAAGCACGAAATGGTAACCCATATTGAGTGAGAAAATCTCACTCCTGAGCTGAATTAAATCTAAAATGCCTAATAGTAGGTTGGCTCTTAAAATAAACAAAGTACACTTTCTGATGGAAGATATTTCAAAATGAGAATCTGGGAAAGTCTCTTTCCTCAGGGGTCAGTCCCTGTAACGTCTCACAGTTGTGCCTCAGGGCTGTATTTTGTGGGCATATTGGTTCTAGCAGCCCAATTGCTGCTTCAAAAAAAAAAAAAAAAAAAAGAAATAAACCTTTCAAAANAAAAAAAAAAAAGCAATAAAACTTTCAAAACTGAAGGAGTGGGGGGCTGAAGACAGACAAAACCCTGCAACCCACAGGATTTTTGAAGCATTGGATCACGGTTCATTCTCCTACCCCTTCTGACTCCAAAGGAGTTTATCAGTAACCTTGGCAGGTTATGCCAACACTGAACACTCTGGAAGATTCACTCACAGAACCTCTCAGTTCACTGCTCGCTTTAGTTATTTAGAAGGATTTAATAAAACACACACTTCTGTAGAAGTGTTGTGTCTGAATAACTGGCACTGATTTTATTTTATACCTCATCCACCTGATCAGTTTCTTTTCAATTTCCACAGGTAACCAGGTGTAAGAAAACATTGTTTACCAATGCAGGCAGTGGCATGACAGAATGGGACCCACATCATGTGTTTGCTGAGAGGTTTGTAGCACTGGTGTGTGTCCTTGTGTAAGGAGACTGCAGGGATCAAACCCTCTTCCTGCTTTTGGTCTTTACTGAGACCAAGCCACAAAGAACAGAGGAATTCCGAGATCATCAGAATTAACTCCTGACAAACAATAATGATATTCAAATAGAATATTGTTAAACATAAATTACAGCAGGTGAAACAATAATATTGAATTAGCAGCAAGATTCTTGGGGTTATTTATTACACTCCATGAAAGTCTTAAATTGTGATATAATATTTAATTGATTTCTTTAATTTATTTCTGTCAGCTGGACACAGTAAAAATTGTCAATGTTTTGTTTGAAAGAGATAAAGTGTGTGTTTGGTGATAGTTAAAGGAAGTTAAGACCTGAATGTTAGAGTTGTGAACACCTCCATTCCAGATAGAACTTTGCTCTCAGCACCTATCCCAGGCCCATCAGGACAGGTGTTTAGAGGCTCTGTCCCACTGGGGGTTCACTGGCCAGTGAATAGAGCAGCTCACTGCAGCTCAGAACAGAGATTTCATTCCAGCTGGAAACGTTTCCCAGTCTCTCCCAGCTCCGTTCAGGACAGAACAGCTGTGTGGTCCACAGAAGGCCACCAGTCACACCCCTGTGTGCTCACTGTCAGGCGCTAAAACCAATCCAGCCCATGAGGGCTCCCACTTCCCCTCACAAGGAAGAAGACAAAGACTCAATTTTCAAATATTAAAAGTACAAAAATACCACAGTGAGCCAGTATTTGAGTGCCATGCAATGAAAGTGCTGGCAGTGGGAAGTGCTCCAGATGACCTTCCAGCAAGGATACTGCAGGTGCTGAAGCACCGTCCCGGCTTCTGAGGAGAGCAGCCAAATGAGAGCAGCAGTGCTGGATGAACCCAGCCCTTTCCCCTCACCCAGGGAGCCCTGAGAGCTCAGCTCTGCCTGAACACAGAGCAGAGGTGCCCAGGCAGGGCAGAGGGAGGGCACAGCCTTTGGTCCCTGTGTCCCTGCCGTCCCTGGTCAGCAGCACGCCCGCACCAGCTGCAGCTGCTCTCCGCTGCACAGGGAGGGAATGAGGTTTCCTTATTGCTCAACAAAAGCTGCTCTGTTGGGACACTGTGGTTGGGGTCTGTGGTGCTCCTGCTGCCAAACACCTGCATTTGTTCAGACACAAGTGCAAAAGAATCATAGTTTGTGATTTGTATTTCTGTTGTCAGACACCAACCCCAACAAGGCATCCAGTGAAAACTGCCTGGAAACATCCTGGAAAACTGCCTGCTCCAACACTGCCTTTTGGTGTCTTCGCACCCTGTAACCAAGAGTGAGTAAGTGAGTAACAACAGCAGCCCCTCGAGCCTAGTGTTGGGCAATTCTACATTAGCAAATCTACTGCAGAATATTTGGGGGATAACCAGGCTCTTTATTCAGTTCTTCTTTTTGTTTTGTATTTTTAATGTCAGTTCTGGCTTGCTTCCTTTTATCCTTTTATGTATAGTGACATTTTCCCCCTTGGTTCTATTTGAAGTGGTGGAATTTATTTATTTATTTATTTAATTATTATTATAGATAACATAATCAATATGTGTATTTTAAGAAGGAAGACTTCATCTGACTTGCTCTGTTTGATGAGGCTGAAGTTATCTTACTGGCTGAGAAACTACCAGGAGACTTTTCAGAGTGCAGAGCTGTGCCCTGTGCCCATAGGGCAGCCGGGTGTAATTACCAGCTTACTTATGATGCCAGCAGATCCGCACACAAGAACTCAGCAGTGGCTCTACACACCAAAACATTGTCTCAGCTGTGGCAGTGGAGACTGAGCTCACTGGGGAGTCCGCACCTTGAGCTTCTCTGTCCTGCACAGCTGCTGGGATTGCAGGTGTGCTGCAGGTCACCCTGTCCTTCAGCCCTGGAAATCCCAGACAAGCTGTACCTGACCCCAAACACGCAGAGCCAGAGGGATAAAGCTGATGCAGGAACAGCTCTGGTGCCCCTGGGCAGTGGCCACTGGCTCTAGCATGGTGGCACACACATGTGTGGTACCTGCCAGGTGTACCACAACCGCAGGGCAAGAACCAGAGCACATAACAAGATACAACTGAGAGTTGGAAAGAGCTAACTTAATAACTCAATCACTCTGTCCCTACAGCATGTGAGATCAGAAAGTAACTCCAACAAGGAATGCAGCTGTGTTAGATTAGCCCTAAAAGGATTCTCTTGCAAAGGCACTGGCAGAGCCATTTCATCGCTGCCATAAACCAAATTTGTATGAGCAAGCCCAGAACTCTTGATCTGGATTTATGAGTCTGCTACCAACTCCATAAACCATCTACAACCACTTGAGTGGCTGGATTAAAGTCAGCTGTGTGGGAAAGAATGTGAGTCTGTCAACTTCAATGAAAGCATGTCCACCTTGCACTGATCCTGAGTCTGACTCCAGAGAACTAACTGGAGCTTGACTAGGGATGCATGCACAGCAGATGGTACAGTTCCAGCTGTATTTTGGAAAACTGGATGACTCAGCTATTTCTCTTCTGATTTTTTTCATCTCTTCAGAATTTTCTTGGTTCTCCTTGGGAGCTGAGTTTACACATCCTTCCCACAGAACCTGCAGGGTGATGTCACCTTCCCTTTACACCAGGAGTTTGCCTTTAGGAATCCTGTCTCCTGCCTGAAAGATCAGGGTGCTGTGGATGCCTGACAGTTTTTATTCTCTCTGTGTTATCAGAGCAAACACAGCCCTGCTCCTTTCCAGAGGGCTCTGAGCTCCATGGATGGTGCCAGCGCTGGCTACCACAATTGGAATTGTTCTCTGTGTGCATTGTACTGCACCAGGATTTTGCTTAACCTCTATATAACATAGTCAGTATTTCTTTCCTTCCCCCACCATGTCCTAAAATAACACTTTTTATGCCCAATCCCTGTCATTCTGGGGAAAAGTGTGTATGGAAAATTATTATGTTGGGAACATGTATTTAAACAGCTGCCAAAGTACACAATTTTAAAATAGTAAGAGCAAAGCAGAGCACTGTAGGGTCTGGCCAGAAGAAATCTTCACTCCAAAAAGTTTATTTCATATACACAATAATTTCCCCAAATAAATAATGCCATAATGCTAATAATGTTTATGGGATGAGACTGATCTCTTCTGAATGCCGGCACAAAATTGAAATTAACTGACAAGAGGCATAATTTTCCTTGAGTTCTCTTCATTAGGCACCACTGGCAGCTTCTCCTGAACTAGGAGGAATAACAATTAACTTCAGATGGAAATATGAAATCTAAATTACAGTTGCTAAACCTAAGAAGAGTAAGGAGAAGATTCTATTATAATAAGATATATTCAAATTACATACACAGCACCTTGAATTTGGGAGAGTGGGCTTGTTAGGAATGACAGAAATGCGGATGGAGTATGAAGTTCAGTAGTTCTTTATATTCCTCAAACAAGCAACACAAGACTGCACCTTGTTTTCTTTCAGCGTTTATATACAGAGAATCCTAAGCAGCTTCTCACCTGTTAGATACAATTTATCACACATTCTACTGGGCCTATTTCCATCCTAAATCTTCCAAAGATTACCGCAGGGGACACCAGGAGCTGTGCTTGAAACTCCAAGAGAGTAACAGCTTCTTCAGTTTCTCACCCTTCCCTCGATGGTGAGGACTTCAAAGACACAGGAGTGAACTCCCCAGTTGGCTCCTTGTACTTCTTTCAGCTGCAGAGCTGCATGACACACCTCCTGTCCCAAACCACCCCTCCTGCTTAAACATTTATTAGGAATTTTTTCGGAGATGAAGTTCTCCCAACAGGGACATGCTTTGAAGCCACACCTTAAATGGGCCTTACCCCAGATGTCCTTTGAAGGGGCCTGGGGCACTCTGTGTCCCTCCTTCCATGGAGTGACTTGGAATGTTACCACCCAAGGATGTCCTATAACTGGCAGTTGTATTACTGTGGCACTGCTCCATGTCCCAGGGCATCCCTTTAATCCCAGGCATTGTTCTCAGACAATTTCAAATATCTTCCATTTACAGTTAGACAATGACATGTCACTGCTCCCTCGCATATGGTCAGCTCACATTGAATTATGAGATTTCATTTCTGCAGCTCACATGGGAAGTGGAATAAACTCAATAAAAAATCCTGGTAGGAACGGCAGCTGACTGGTACAGAACCAGGCCCTCATAAAACCCATTATTCTGGTAGAATTAAGGGGAGGAAAGATTTTATAAGACACGCTAGATTTTTTCCAAAAGCATGTAAATAATTTATGAATTCAAGTTCTAATGAAAAGCAGGTGGGACCTGTACTATAAACAGCTGCAGCTCTAGAAACTGAAATGCTCACTGAACATACCTTGGTAGGTAACCACAGAGCAGTCTTCTTTAGAAAATACAAAATCCAAAATTGTTATTCTTTCTTTTGGCAGAGGATAATTCTAGCATGTAAAATTGCGTCATCCTGAATACCACCTGGAAACAAATGGTGGAAGTATGTGTTGTGTTAGGAACTGCTGTAACATTTCAAACATTCTTGTCCTGCTTCTTTTCACTGTAAACCAGCAAAGAGCCCAAGTGAGAACATCTGGGACCAGCATGGCAGGAACACAGGCACGTCACACTGAGCAGGAGGCCAGTATAGTGAAACCTACGACGGGCAGCCTTGTCACACCTAGAAATGCTGTTTTCAGTATTTCTGGGCACTCAGCCTCCAGGGGCCCCAAGGGTATCTCTGCCCACTTCCCCCATCCTCGGTGTCTGGGGGCTCAGCTCGTGCCCTGTTTGCTGTCGGGGCTCTTCCCAATCTCACAAGGGTCACTGTGGGGAAAGGTTTTTCTGGCAAGAGGGGAAGATCAGCTTTTCAAAACAGATAACTGTGACTATTTCCAAAAGCTCCCTCTGCTCCCTTCCTTTATCTTCCTTGGGCTGTTAATGTTTAAAGGGCGATGTGCCAGGAGCTCCCTTTAATGCTGGATTTTTAAGTTATTCCCAAAGATTGTCTGCTTATCCCAAGGAAGCTGTGATTTCACAGCAGCCTGTCCATCAGTTTGCCATGGAAGCAGAGACCCAGGCCCAGAGCAGGGCAGAGCTTTACCAAAGGCAGAGGCAGCTACAGCTGTAACCAAAGCAGGTGCTGTGACTGACATTTTCGGGAGGGGGTGGTTTGAGCTGTAATAAACACACTCATTAACTTTCTTCTTTCAAAACCAGGGCATGGAAAGGCAGTGGTGTCACCTCCTCAGATGCTTCGTTGTTCAATCCCCTGGCTCCCAAACCCTTCACATTTAGCAAATGGTACAGCCAGATAGACCTTAGAACTTCAGGGGAAAAAAAGAAAAATTCTTCAGAACTTTGAAATTTCAGAGCTTCTAACTTCTCTGAGTTTGAGCTCAGAGAAAAGGAAAACCACCACTGACTGACCCCTGCTCCTGAGCCCTACCACCAGTACAGAAATGTCACATCAGCCTGGATCTGTACTCCCTCTTCACTGTGTCCTAAGCTTTCTGTGTATCTCAGCTCAAACAAAAGAACTTCAGGCACATCTTATTTTATTAAGGCTGATACAGAAAAAAAGCTTAATTATTATTATGTTGGAAAATTTTATTGTGCTTCTCCACCACAGGACGAGAAGAAAATTAAAAATAAAGTATCACTTGTCAGTATCTTTATAAAAACTGAAGCTGGGAACTCTGAATGCATCTGAACAAATCTGGGAACATCTTCATAGATTCAAATATCTAATCTCCTAAAATGCTGTAAGCAGAATGGTTCATTTTTAAATCCTCCAAAAATTTGGATTATTCCCTCTAATCTTCACTAAATCATATAAAGATAATGTAAAACTATTTTGTTTTAATCACTCTTAGCAAAATCATCTGATAAAATCTCATCCTTTGATCTCCTCATAAATGCCATCAAGACAACTGCACCAGCAAAGGTTTTGTAACTGGCCAGGGGGAAGCCACAGCCAGGTCACTGTGCTTATGGAGTGTTTCATTCCTTGTCTGACTCCAAGGATTTTCCAGGGGGTACAAGCTCATCAGGAAAAGACCCCAACAGTCACATTTCAGTCTTATCTCGCACACACTTCAAATTTTAATTCCATTCTGCCCAGTCATCCTATGAAAGTTACAGTACATTTTCATTTATCAGCCCAGAAGTGTTAAAGGCCAATATCTACATCAGACACAGTATAAAAAGCAACCTGTGAGATAAAAGGTAAAATACCTTTTCTTTATTGCTACCATATCAACGATGAAGATTATCCAGGACATCTGACATTAAGTTATCCAAGATGCAGTAGGGTGTTCCAGGAGTGTTTCAGAGCAAAGGGTACACCAGACCTGGGAAGATGTAGGAATAAATATTTATAGAAACTCTGGTGAATTTTGTTTTGGCTCAGCCATCAGAGCAGAACATTATTTACAAAGTAAAAGCAAGCTCCAATCTGTAAACAAAACCTAATAATCAGGGTTATAATATGCTGAGAGCAGAGGATTTTTGTCTCAGGTAAAACAAATAAAACTCATAAACATGAGAGCATGCAGGAGGTGAAAAAGGAGGAACAGTGTCACACATCACACAGTGTGAACTGTGCCCAAAGCTAAAGAATGGTTGTAAATGATGTATAAGCAAAGACACTATTTACCTAAAACTGTCAAGAAAAGCTTGAATAAAATATAAGGTTCAAAAAAAAAAAAAAAGCTCTCTATGAAGAAATTGTAAGCTGTAAATGGAGATCTCACAATGTAAGCAGCCAGTTGATTTGGATCGTTTTCCATTTGGAATGTAAAAGGGCACAGGACAGGGCTCCCTCAGTGCAGGTACACCAGGCAAACACTGCTCCAGGAGCTCAGGTGAGTGGGAGGAGCTGAAGGCACAGATGTGGAAATTCCTCCTCAAGGCACAAATGTGGAAATTCTTCCTCACTTTCACATGGGAGCTCAGGTGAGTGGGAGGGCTGAAGGCACAGATGTGGAAATTCCTCCTCACTCTCACGCCTCACCACGAGGCGCAGCCTGGTCCGTGGGACTCGGAGGCACTGCTCTGCCCTATGGGAAAGGTGGATTTTACCCCTGGCCAAAGCCCAGACCAACACCAGGGAGGGTTGGATGGAGGATGAACACGTCTCCCAGCAGAGAGTGCCATCAGCAGGGCTCCACCTTCCAGCAGACCACGCTCCCAGAGGAGAGGACACACTGGACACTCCCCAAGGCCAAAGCAGGAGTTCTACAGGGAGAGCCTTCAGAGCATTCACAATGCTGTAAAATCACGTACACAGGATAAAGAGAACAGAAATGACACAAGCTCAGTGCACTGTGGGTGGTGTGTGGTATTTTATAGCCATTGTTTTGCACCATTCCCTCACCTAAACCAAGAACAGCAGTGACAGAAATAATTCTTTAAAGTATGAAAGTAAGGAAAATAATTCTACTAGTTCTGAGCATTTCTGAGTATTTTCCAGAGGAAATCTTGCTGGACTGAAGGTCAAACTGCAACTATAACAGTAGTCTAAGACAAGAAAAACTTAAAAGTCTATGAAAACGTGGAAATTACATCAATGCATGACTGTATTTCAGAAGAATCCTTACAGAATAAATACTATATTTCCAGTCCTTGGTAACAAAGAATGCATGCCACAATTTTCACACAAAGAAATTTAACCAAGTGTATTTTCTACACCTTCACGCATGGTAGGTAAGTGCTATTGTCCCCTACAAAAATAAACATCAGGATTCACTCTTCTGCAGGAGCTCAGCTTGGCAAATGCCGGCCCAGTGCCCACCATGGTCCCCCCATCAGGCAGCAGAGACCTAAAGCAGTGCAGCTGTTTTCTGGTGGCCGTGTGGCTGGATGTTCCCTGCCACTCCCTGGGCTGGCTCAGCAGCGCCTCTGCCCCTGCAGCTGCCCTTGCCCAGGTGCAACCACCTGCTCTGAATTCTTCTGTCTCTGCAGCAGCCCAGGCCTTCTCGAAAGCTGATTCACTGAAGGAGGAGGAAGGGACGCTTTGTGCTTGATGTTTCAACTGCAAGTTTGTTTTCCAGAAGCTCTTCAGATTGATACTTTTGATTACATTTTAAGAGCTCACAGCTGGACACATTGAACTGCGGGTTCCTGCTGCTGTCACCCACAGAAACCCAAACTCGGAGTCGGAGAGCAGGGATATCAAACCATAAGTGTAGTGCCAAGGTCATCCATGGAATTACTCTGCCCATAGGTGACAGAGCTACTCCGAGGTTGTGTAAGAACAGCAATAAAAGTTCACTGTAGCTCTTGATATACATAAAACCCAAACAAGTTAGCCCAAGGAAGATTCCGGTACTTAATCTTTTATCCCACTCCTCCCAAGGCCAGTATTTTTAGAAGCACATGTTCTTACTGCTCAGGATACCATCAGTGAAGTTATGCTGTAATAGGTACAGAAACAGCTGAATTTATATTTAAATTATATTTAAATTAATTTGTATTTAAACAAGATTTTAATTCACTGTACCTTAAAAACTTTTCACAGGAGCAAATCAATTTGACATGAGCAAGTGCCCTGGACTGCTGCAGTCAGGAGATATGGGTATGGATCCAAACCACTCTGGGAGATCCTGATATACATTATACTTACAAAAAAATCTGAATTTGAGTTTAGAGGCAAATTTCACAAGTCAAACCCATTGCTGATCCAAAACCAGACTTGGATAGGTCAAATTTCCAGAAAGTTCTACACTCCTTTTGCTGCACAGGTAAGCAGAGTAATTTTTATTGCCGTGGTCTTTTTTCAGGGTAATTATTGAACAGAGAGAAGAAAGTTAATTATGGTCTGGGCTTCTTTAACCTGGAATTAAAGCCAGCAATTTTGTGCTGCTATGAGAAAACTGCCCAGTTGTTTTCTCCCTTTTCTTATCCTCCACCCTGCCTAAGCTCAAAGCACTGAGACATGGGGTAGGGGGAGGAAGGTATTTTTAGGTTAGGTGTAATTTTTCCTTCCTCTCTGGAAAGTAAACAACAACAGAAGTTTGTTCTTGTCTCAGTTATGAGTAAAAAATAAACCAGGACTCCATAATAAAATCACCTGGCATTTAACAGACACTGACCTCCCCAAAACACACAGAAAATGAGATGCCACAGGACCTTATAAATCTTACCAAAGAGGTAAGATGGAGGAAAGCAAAGTCTTCATAATCATTTGAAGCACAGTTACATATTCCAAGATCAGAAAGCATCAGTAGTGACATATACCTACAGCACAATGCATGCACAGAGCCTGGCTAATATGTGTTTTAATATTCATGTCTTATCAAATATGTAAATATAAATTCTCAGAGAAAACACACATTATATGCTCTAAGCCAGGCATGTGTTACCAAGATAATATTGAACATATATTTCTGCATTTCAAATTATAAAATCTTTGAAACTTCCCCTTGTTAAAAAAAAAAAAAAAAAAAAAAAAAAAAAAAAAAAGTAGTTTTCTACTTTTCACCCCTCAGTTCTATGTGTGAGACATCCTAGTTCCTAGTCTCATGCCCAAATCAGTGGTGTCTTTAAAACTTCTTAAGGAATGTAATAGGTCTGGAAACTCTTAGTAGGCTACTAAATCCCCCGGTAAATCCTGGCAAATTCCCAGACTGCCCATTCTCACAGGGATACATGGCCTAATTACAAAGCCATTAAACGCCGTGAGTTCAAGGGTCTGCTTTAACCCTGCGATTATTTGATCCTCCTCACAGTAAAACAGAGTGAAACAGAGACAGGCAAAATGAGACAGAGCCAACAGGAGAGGTAGAACAGGATCAGAGAGCAGGCAAATTGAAACCGTGAGGCAAGGCAACGCCAGTGGAAAAAATCTAAACAGGGAGGGAAATAACTGTCTGGAAAGGGGAAGACTTTCAGCTCCAGGGGAAGAGACCACTGCTGGCATCGTGTGAGGGCCGCCCAGCCAGGGCGAGGGGCACGGAGGTGCTGAGCTGGCAGTGCCGGGGCGCCTCCCTTGTGCCGAAGGAACGGGAGCAGCTCTCTGTGGCTTGGCAGGGAGCAGAGCTCCCTGTGGAGCTGCACCTGGCACAGGTGTGCTCATGGCCTGGCAGCAGAACTCAGAGCAGGCGTTTGCTTCAATGCACTGAGAATGCTCAGACGTCTGCAGCTGAACACACAAAGCACGAGCACCTACCCGAGGGGGCCCATTTCCCAGGGCACAGCCACATCCTGCCTCTTGGTTTCTTGAGTTTCCAGGAGCTTTGACACAGGCCCAAGGGAAGGCAGGACCAGTTCTCACTGAGACAAACAATAGAGATTTGTTTTCCCATTTTCACATTCTCACATACAGCACATTTGCCCTTTCATATTTTAAGATGGAAAATCTAATGTAAACCATTGTGAAAACCTCTTGGTTTTCTCTCCCAGATCTACCATCTCAGTATGGCCTAAGAAGGATGGCTTGGATCAGGACAACTCTCCCAGTGTTCCGACAATCCAGAGTCAGCACTTTTTGCTCCCCATTTTCCACACTGTACTTGTGTCACAAAAGCCTTGTTCTTTGTCATTTGAGACTAAGAAGGACCAGAAAGAGACATTTAAGTCAGGGACTTGATTCAAATGATCTCATGGACAGGGCTGTGGAGCCAGCTTATCTGTGACATTGAAACACAACCTATTTTTCTTGCTGACTATTTGCTTATGTAATTTAGGTGGTGAAAAGAAACTCTTATCCAGGGTGCCAGCAGCAAGAACGAACAGAAAAATGGGACTTGCCACTAGGCCAGGCAAGGTGTCACTACCCACTGCTTTGTAGAGTTACGGCCGATGGTTTTCCAGTGACCTAGACATCACTAACGAGTATTTTTAATCTGCCATCCTAAATTTAAACATTTCTTTCCTCCCTTTTGAATACCTCCCAGCCTTAACAATCTTCTTGACTGTAGCTGTACTCCAGACTCCAGCAGACACAGCCTGTGGTGCTGAGTGTGTTTATCAGCCTTGCAGTCCATCAGGGGCCCGCTGTTGTAAGTGGCACTGAAAACAATCACAGCCCTTGGCAGAGATAACCTGATTAGTGGCTGTACCAGGCTGGACATCCTTGCAGCCTGCTGAGGAAACACACACTTGAGGAGCTGTCCTTCAAACAGCCCCTGTCCCCTGCTGTGGAGGGCCGGGCTGCAGGTCCCTCAGCACCACCAGCCCTGCCAGGGCACTCCAACACGCAGGCACTGCCAGCTGCAGCATTCCCAAGGGCTCCAACACTCCCTGTGTGGGCTGTGGGGGTCCAGCCCCCTCGCAGCCCCTCAGGCACCCCAGGGTTTGGGGTCCCAGTGGTTTGGAATGCCAGTTGTGCTGGATTCCAGCACTTTGGAGCTTCTGCTGGGCCACGGGGCCCCAGGACTGGGCAGCCCCGGTGCAGAGAACTGCCTGGAAACACAGCGGGGTGTTGACTTCTTGCATTTTGCATGTCCCTAGCAGTTCCTGCTCCAGTTTTTGCTGGAGTAAAGGCATCTCTGTGCTTGTGCTCTTTTTTTTACCCAAAGCTGTGGTTTTAAAGTTAACCAGAAAAGTGTGACGAAGCCTTCACAACAGTATTAGCACTGCACAGGAAACCTGTGGTTAATGGATCTCAATTCTCTCCTCTCTTTTCTTTCTGTCTTTACACCATTATCAGTTTTCACACCATCTGCACATATGCATATATGCAGTTTTGCATCCCCTGGTTTTACCTGCTTCTTCCACAAAATCACCCACTGGGTCCCAGCAACATTTAACACATGGTTCTGGCATGGCTGCAGAGATTCAGGACCCCAAAAGCCTGTTAGCCAGAGCTAACTGCAGCAATGTGTGTGGCTTTTAGGCAAGCTCAAAACGAGCCAAAAAAAAAAAAAAAAAAAAAAAAAAAAAAAAAAAAAAAAAAAAAAAAAAAAAAAAAAAAAAAAAGGCAGCTTTTCAGCCTTTTCAGCCAAGTGTTTTATCAGGCTTGCAAACACCTGCAAATCAGTTGCACTGCAAAGCCTGTCGCCTAACAAAGACAAAGCTTTGTAATACAATACAATTAGACCTGAATAATTTAGGCACTGAAACAAATATTTTGAGACCTAGACTGTTTGCTTTCCTGAATGAGAAATTACCCAGGCTTGGATTCATTACAAACCTACTGAGAAACAAAACCAGAACCAAATGAGGAAATACTCAGTGTGGTAAGACTTTACCACCCAAATTTTCGCTGTCTAAGTGCACTGAACATGCATGGGGTTAAGGAGGGAAGGCTGGAGTTTCCCTATTTTCCTCTCCTCTAGCAAATGAGATGATGGGGGAGGGATCAACAGGGTTGAGGG
The DNA here is from genome assembly GCA_013396955.1 of Regulus satrapa. Classification (NCBI taxonomy): domain Eukaryota; kingdom Metazoa; phylum Chordata; class Aves; order Passeriformes; family Regulidae; genus Regulus; species Regulus satrapa. The sequence goes on along the minus strand of VWZN01018884.1, from coordinate 119,830 downwards.
GGTGGTCAAACTCACATGGGCAGCATCCACGTTGTTTGTTCCTTGAACCTTGGCTTTGCCACTTTCAAAAGTGAGCTTTTCCAAAAGGAAATAAATACAAGTATCAATAATGTTGTTTCACATTAGTGTAAATGAGTCCTAATGTCACCCAGAGGTCATATTGGGAATGAGGTCTTGCTGTGGTTGTTTGGACCAAAAGGAGAACACAATATTGAATGGGTCACTGGCTTTTCTTGACTCCATGAGGAATTACAGTTGAACTACTTGGATGCAGTTTGTTTTTCTGAAGGCTGGACAGTGAATCCATCTTTGTATGTTGTTCTGGACTACCTGTGGGCCCTGATTTTGGAGAAGCTTCCTTCTCTAGCCAGATTTTTAAGTGATTTTTACTACTGCTAAGTATGGCTATCGCTTCTGAAATTAGCGGTGAATGAAGGAATGAAGCTATAGGTCTGTTGTCCCTAAAATGAAATGAGGGTTGGAAAAGCCCTCTAACGCCATCCATCCTCCAGCACTGCCAAGGCCACCAATGACCATGTCCCCAAGTGCCACATCCACACAACTTTGGGATGGGGACTCCACCATTGCCCTGAGCAGCTGTGCCAGGACTGGACAACTATTTCTGGGAAGAAATTCTCTAATATCCAAACTAAGCCTCTCCTGGCAGAACTTGGGGCCATTTCCTATTGTCCTATCATTTGTTATCTGGGAGAAGAGACACCAGCTCACTATTGTCTCTCACTGCAAACCTCGCTGGTCTGATTGCCTGCAGCAGCATTGATAACATTATTTGTAAGAAGCAGATCACACTGTTGACTTGCTGGGAGTTTTCCCTAGAAAAGGCCCAAACAGGAATCTCAGGGCTTGACTCACAGACCACACCTCCCCCAGCCTGTGTCACCAACGTCTGCTCTCTTTCCAAGCACGAGGCTCTACAGGAGTGGAAACTCTCTCACTGCCTATCAGGTACCTTAGTCCTCTTTGGGTTGTTTACAGTGCTTCTTCCTTTTCTCTCTCTCTTTGTGGTGAATTAGGCAGCTCTACTTGTTTTTGTTCGCCTAAAATTTTTGAAACAAGTCCTTTTATTGCCATTTCAGTTCAGTCTGTTCGCACATCACCCTGTGCTTCCCAAGCTTTTTTGCACTGAAGGCTGTGCAATAGGCACCTGGTTACAAAACCACATGTATTTTTAATGCATCCTCTGTCTTACATTGCTTGGTGAAATTTGCTATTGTTTAAGGCATCAGGTAATGACAGGGGCGACCTGCAGGAGCACATGGCTTGTCCCAGGAATCAGGCTGGAATTCTGTAAGAATTACTGCAGGGAAGGGTGAAAGTGAGATATTTATAATAATTTGAACAGTGATCCCGGAAAGGATATGATCAGCATTTCCCCCACTCCTCTCTGTAAGAAAATGCAGTATTTTTATTCTCTAGACCTTTGAAATTTTTTTCTTGCCCATTTTTGAGACTTCTATTGCTTTTCTGGTTCACCTCCTTCTTCAGAGGTTCATTTTGCAAAAGTGCTTAGTTTATACAGCAAATGCTCGTCTTCCCCTCTTCATTGCATCTGCCCTGCAGATCACTCACTGGGCAGTTTCATAAAGAAGTGGGGATTCAGTTTCCACCTTTCTTGGTAGAAGGAAGTTACCCCTCTCAAGCCACAGACATTTTAGCGTGTGTAGCTGGTAATAAAAGATTTCAGAAATTCCTGCCATGTCTGCCTCAGAGGTAATAAACCTCTGAAGGAATGCAGGAGAAAGCAGTGTGATGTCTGGTTTGAGTGAGAGGAATGATGGCAACTCATATTGCTGCCGCTGATGTTTGTCAGTCTCTTGGTGAGATGAAACTTAATTAAAATGAAACTTTGTAAGAACGAAACGAGTATCTTTTGATACTCAGTTGGCTGAAAAAAAAAATCTTGTGACAGAGCTCAGAGCTGCCTCTCCGTGTAAGAAGTCACAGCTATCTCCCTCCCGAGGAGAAATCACTCGGTGAATGAGGATGCAAGATCTTGCAGAGCGTACGACTGCATTAATTTGACAAAGGCGATGAGAGTGTATGGTAGCAGGCGCCGAGCCGCAGACATCCAGCCGCTAGCCTTCCCCGTGCATCCCCTCCCTCCTTCTCCTGAACCGCCCGGGGAGAAATGAGCAGCGGGCGCGGGCGGGCAGGTGCCGGGGCCGCTCCATCGGGCACGGCGCTCCTCGGCCCCGCCCGGCCCCGCTCCTGCCCCC
>VWZN01018884.1:60547-116877 GCA_013396955.1 Regulus satrapa | reverse complement strand
CAGTGCCCGGTTCGGGGCTGTGCGGGGCTCCGGGGCTGTGCGGGGCTCCGGGGCAGTGCGGGGCTCCGGGGCTGTGCCCGGCTCCGGGGCTGTGCAGGGCTCCGGGGCAGTGCCCAGTTCGGGGCTGTGCCCGGCTCAGGGACTGTGCGGGGCTCCGGGGCTGTGCCGGCTCCGTGCGGCGGGAGGGGTGCCCGACGATGCCCCGTGGCACTGCCCGACCGGCACGGGACAGGCTGCACAAGTTAATGAAAATAGTAAAGTATTCCCGTGACGCGCTACATTTTCTGTGGAGGCGACTCTGGGAACCGAGTAAGCCACAAACCAATTTTAACAAACCCATCCCAAAACCAAAACCCAGTGCATTCATTAAGTCCCTGTGCCATCTAGATCAGGATCAGTCGAAACATCTTCGGCTCTCTGTGGTATCTGAGCTTCTGTAGGCAGAGCAGAGGGGATCACACAAGCAGTAGGAGAAGTGTCAGAAAACGGCAACACCGAGGCTTGTATCTGCTTAAATTATTCCTACAGTTTCGTTGTGCTTGCAGCAGCACACAAAGCAGCTCCTACCTGGTGGTCGTTAATGCAGATGGGCTCAACTCTCTAAATAGCTAGAAGTAAAAATTAGTCAGATGCCTTTAGACACGAGGAGCGCTCCTGCAGGAACAGAAAGATTAGCTGGCTTGGAAAAACTTAGACGACTGCAAAGAACATATTTGCACATGAAAGGTGCAGTGTTTCCTGCTGCTCTACGGAACTGTGTTTTCACTGCTCAAAGTCACCACCAGAGTCAGGAGATAAGCATCATTGCTTCAATGAGGCTCCACATCCTCAGAGGATTCTGGTGACTCCATAGGCTTTAGTCCATATAAATAACATTTTTTAGCTGCTTAATGTGACTGGAAGACAGAAGGGGATAATGGTTAATTTGCTTTTTTATTACCTATGAACTTCTATCTCAGAGTTAATGCAGGGCAGATTTCTCACTCCTTTGCATGTTTCAGTGGGATTTCAGTTCTGCACCTCAGAGACCATTGGCTCATTTGACCAAAAATCCTGTTCTTCAGAGAAGAGCAACAGCTCATGAGGGACATGGAAGTAGTTGTGATGGTCCCTGTAGGTGCAGAAAGAGAGAGGCTGAGCAGATCTCAGGATTCCAGCCTCCTCAGGCATGGAAGAGCTGCAGTTCTGGCACTACCAGTCACCTCCTGCAGCTGGATGTCCCAGGATTAGTGACAGAAGGGCAGCTGAGAGAGGCAGAAATAAAATGTCCTCTCGTTTATGCAGAGGAACAGTGTGAGAATGCCAGTGAGCCACCAAGACAGGTGTTGGTAAACCCATGGAACACAAAATCTCTCTTTATTCCCGCCTGTAGTACCAGGTTATTTGACATCTTTAGTTTATTAATAAACATACACTTTAGGGACCTGTTTTTTGCAGCAGAGGAGCCGCATTCTAGAAGAGGTGGATGTCAGAGGAAGGAAGAGATTATTAGAAACTAAAGAACATGAATTAGGCAGAAAAAGGAGGTCCAGTGGAAAAGTAAAGACTGGAGAGCTGAGAGATTGCAGCAGTTTGAGGAGAGTTTGAATTGGGTTGAACACGAGTCAGCAATACAGCTAAGACAGTTTAAAATAATCAAGTTCCAAGTCTTAGACTTGACTGGATGCAGAGCCTGAGAAGGGTCCTTGACTGACTTATGGGGAGAGGGGGAGGGTGTCAGGAAGGTTGACCTTTGTGTGAGGGGTCTGGTGAATGTAGTATTCCCATTATTTATCCCAGTGAATTTCTCATGTTCTTTCCCACTGAATGGAAAGGGTGTGTACTGCCTGTGGATGTAAAGAGCCCCAGGAAAAGCTGGCAGGGATTTTCACTGTGGAACACTGAGAAACGCATTGCTGTGTGTGTAGGGATTGGAATCTCAGTTAGTGGAGGAAAGTCTGGTCCTGGCTAAGTAGGAGCAGGTGAAGGGAGAGCACAGAGCTGCCACCAGCAGCACTGCAAAGGTGGCCCAGTTACCTCTGAAGAGCAGCAGAAAGAGGATCTCCAAAGCTACTGCCAGAGCCGCACGAGTGAGCGTGAGCTCACTGCCAGCAGCGCTGCGTGACTCCTGTTTCCAGTGCTCTAACCCCCAAAGACAGGCCTGCTTGCAGTTCTTTACAAATTGCTGTGAAGACTCACTGTCTTCAGTGTGAGTTTGACAGGCTCCCAGCAGAGCCTGATTTTTTTTTTTCTATTTTTAGAGCCAGCTGTAAAGCTGTAGTCAAGAACTGCTTACATAATATTTTAGAAGTGACAGCGAAGCACAATGGCATATTTTGACCTTTGGCATTAGATAAGTAATTGGCAGGTTAAGTTAATTTTTATTCAAGCAAAGAGACTTGCTTTTTACTGCTTGTGAACTCCTGTACCTTCACACAAGATTAAACCTCATGGGTACATTTTAAAAATAGGTTTTGGTTTGCTGGCCTTCCTTTTCTGTGTGGTGCGAAGGAAGCTCCTCCACGTGAAGGAACTCCATTCTTCTGCTCTCCATCCATGACACAAAGAGTGTGGTATGTGTGTTTGCGTGTGTTTGTGTGTGTGCACGGGCCTGGCAGAGGGCAGGATTCTTCATTTCCTGACTGACAGCCCAGCAGTATTACAAATAATTAGAAAACTCACCTAGAAAACACGTTGGTTACTGTGCAGCTGAGGAGCCGGTTTCAAGCCCATGACTCAGGGTAAGTGCCCGGTGAATATTGCTTTTTCCATTCCAGACGCTGGGTTATGGGCAAGTCAGAAAGCCAGATGGATATAACTGAAATGAATACTCCAAAACCAAAGAAGAAACCGGGATGGAGTGGCCTGGAAATAGGGCTGGCTGCGGTGGTGGTGCTGCTGACCATCGTGGCCATCACCATGATCGCGCTGTACGCCACGTACGACGGTGAGTGCGCGGCCCTGGGGAGGGCTCCGGGTGCTGGCTGGAATGTAAAGCTGCATCCACACGTCTTGTTGCTGGAAAAACTCAGAAACTGCATCTTTCCAACTGGGACTCGTTGCATTCGTTTGTTCACGCAAAGTTGTGGTAAACACAAACCATCTGCTTGTTCTGACTTAGGAATACTTCTGTTTGTAATTAACGCTTCAGTAAGCAAAAATCCCAACAAATCACAACATTGCTGAAGAAAATCAAACTCCAGGCCTCCTTAGTGTCCCTGTAAATGTATGAAAATCCTATTTTTTCCTTTTTCAGGTTGTTGCAGCAAGGGCTCTCAGTGAGTGTAGTCATCCTGAGAGGTTTTGTGCTTCAGCAGCCAGAGCAAAATAACTTCATTTAGGAGGAAATATCCTGAAAACTTTTGTAAACGATAACACAGAGAAGCTAAAATTTCCACTATAGTCAAACTAGAATTTTTCCTCATATTGGGAATTAAATGCTTTGTTTGATTTTGAAGTACTTAATAGTTTTGTTTAGGCTTTTTATTGAAGTGTAGTTCAGTTACAGGATGGAAAAATGCCATTAAGGGGGAAAAAAAAAAAAAGAAGTTTTATTTCCAAAGTCTCAAAAGGAAATATTTTCATGTTCCTGAATCCTGTATTTTGTTCAGAAGACTTCAGAGTAAATATCTCAGAATTTTCATAAAATTCCTTGAAAATCCTTTTGTCATTGTGAAGTATTGCTAAATTCAGACTGGCTTTGTAATTCTCTCCAGTCCTTGAGCTATTTTTCTCTAAATTGTTTCTTTGTTATAAAAATAGTATTTTGCCTACCTCCAATTGATAGGACATTTTCCTCTGATGACTACAAAAAAATCCACATGATGAGTGACTAGCACTGAATGACCCTAAAGGGTTGAAGATGGTGATATTTTTAGAGTCTGATCCTATAAATATTCCTTTATTGAGTGCAAGGTGTCCGTTCATATTCTCTTACTGTACACTGTAATTAAATTGACTGTCAATGGAAATATTTACAGTAGATTTGACTATACTGACATTGAATAAAGAATTAAGAATATGATTATATTCTCTTTTAGATGGGGTTTGTAAGACGCCAGACTGCATCAAATCAGGTAAGAATGAAAATACATATGTTTTAAATTAATTTATGTGTTTTAAACCAAAATTACTACCATGGAATTCTCCCAACTCACTGCAGACAAGTATGGCACGTGGAAGTGTGGGTCTGTTACCCCACATTATTTTCTTAGCGTAGTTCTTCTACAAAAGTAAATCTTCTGCTATGATATTGTCAATCTTACAAAGTCATCCTCCCTGTCCAAAAGATTCTGAATGTTATGGTCTGACAAGCTACTCCACCCTTCAGGAACAAGTGCAGTTGTCAAAGAATCCCAGGTACACAGCACCCCGTGGGAGGCTCCCAAAAGGTTCTGGCTCATAGACACCATTCAGATTGCAGCACAGCAGAAACAGCACGGGAAAGTCAGTATATTGGTTTCCTTTTTTCCATGGGACTATTTCAGGTCCTGTTTTGGCAGATCAGGTCGCTGCTCTCACCTCAGTCCTGCTGCAGCCAGGGCAGCTCCTCACCCAGGAACTGCAGACTGTCAGCAGCATGGGGCAGACATCAGGCTTATTTCAGGTGGCCATCACTGTCTTTTCACTCCACTTCCAAGGTGTTCTTCTCCCAGCAGGAAGGCTCATGCTGAGGTTTGGAAAATGATCCAATTAATTTTCTAGCAGATTGTTTTTAATCTCTGATGATGCTCGTGTTCAGCAAAATACACATTGCTGCAAGGGAGTTCAGACAGACTATGTGATAATGAATGAACTCCAAAAGGAAAAGCAGGAAAAGTTTGGAGAAATGAGGCACAATGTAGCAAGAAGCACTTAAATCAATTAATCAGAACAATTTTGCTCTTTTATGCTTCTGTTAAACACCTTAACAGTATTTAATCAATGGGAAGGGATAAAGTGAAGATACTGACAGAATTGATTGCTCATTTCAGAGAAGAGCTGCAAATAAATGACCAGAAGAAAAAAAAATGTTGTAAAATAAGTAATGAACAGATAAAGAAGAAAAAATGTGATGAGAATTCAGTGGTTATACCCAGGGTAAAATAGGGTAACTGCGTGGCACTGTTATCCATACATTTGTGAGACCACCGCAGTGTAGCATGGGAAGACACAATGCAATTTGTACATTTTAGCATTTTTTTAAATAAGCTCACACACTCTGATAACTTTCCTGAGCTCAGGCTTCCGTCAGCACAGCCTGATGAAGCAGGGGATTTTGATCTCTGTTTCTTAACTAGGTAAGCACATTGTTTTTCTCCTGAATCCTCCCCAGGTCACTGGTTGCTTTGCCAGCTTGTATTACTTTATTTGTAAGCTATTAAAGCAACAACTGACAATCAGGAGTACTACAGTAAGATTAATCATTACAAGTGATTGATATGAAGCTCTACATTCTTGGTGGCCGGTAGGAACTGAGTAAACAAGTGACAGTAGGAACAAAGCCAAGCAGTGTTCATCACAGCAACACTGAGCTCCAATGAAGAGTACGCTGTGTATTACCTGTATTTGCATAGGTATATATTCACCTGGACTAGAGATAAAATAATAACATATTCATAATCACATTCCCTTGCTTTCAATATATATGTGGCATCAGGCAAATCAAGAATGGTTATCTTGGGGCTCAGGTGTGCAAATAACACTCTTGAGGAGAGTATTCTGCATGGTCCTACTTCATGTATCTACTTCACATGCAGCCCAAAATTAAAGACCACAGTTCCCACCGCTGAGCTCTTTCTGGTACTTCTGCAGTATTTAAGCTTTGAGTTCAGATAAAAGTTGGATAGCTAATATTGGCTGGGCTGGCCCCTGGAGCAGGAGAGTTGTGAGAGATGATTAGTTCTGTGGGACATGAGTAGGCACGGACGATTACCCCGGTGCTGACTCCAAGCAGGGCAACCCAACTGCACAGTTCAAGACAGGTTTGAGATTACACTGTTAATGATTTCTCAGATTTAAGCAAGATGGGTGGATTTCCCCTGGGTTTTGTTGTGAGGTTTTTCCCAAAGTGACAAGTCAGTGGATGAGGCCCATCTTTTCTGTCCTACTGTTACTGTTTGGCAGGGCTGTGAACGAGCCTGCTGGGGTGTCCACTCCTGGCTGGAAAGGTCTTTGCTGCTGGACTGACACATGCCAAGGTCATCCAGGGGACAGTGATGTCCTTCAGGTGCTGCCCCAGTCTGGCAGAAAGATTCAGAAGTATACCCTTAAAACAGGAAATGTTAGGAATAGTTCAACTTTCCTCTGTCACAGCAAATAGGTGGAGTTAGGACAGGAATAAACTGCAGCATTCAAAACACTCCCCTTCCCCTAACTGAAACAGGGCAAAAAAGACAGAAACCAGTACCGGAGCTTTCACAATCCCAGAGCACTTGGGGCTGCAGCAAGTGTCACACTTAGTAAAAACATGACTGAATTTCCCAGTCTCTGGCTGTTGGCATGATCCTGTGTCACTTCAAATAGAAGTCACCCTGAAGCCATTGACTTCAGAAGGGGAAACCACCAGCTAGGAGGCTTTGCATCTATTTCCATGGGGGGTTTTATGCTACTGAAGCAGTCTGAGGTTGAAAATGCACCTGTCTATGGCTATTTCCATCTTGCAGGCACTGGAACATTGTAAAACCATCAGATGTTAGCCTAGAATGTAACACTCCTAAGCCAACAGAAAAATGGGGGCAAGCGAATCAACACAAACACCACAGACTGTCTCTCCGTTTCCAGCAGCACGATAGACATGGAAAATATTGAAAGTACTGGAAAAACTAGCTATAAATATTTGACTTGTCCATGTGGAGGAATGAACACTTGAAATCACAAGCCTCATAATTTACTAAAAATAATATCAGAAAAAAGGGAAGAATATTCAGTATCCTGGGAAATTCAGAGGTATCCCTAGCTCTTGCCTGACTCCTAAGATCTCTCCTTTTCATGAGACACTTTGTTCTGGCATACTGGGAGTAGAAGCAGTCTGGGTGGAATAGGAATAGGTGTAGGGAAAAGCCCAGATGGTTTATGGACAGCAGCTGGGAAGCTGTCATCAAGGAATTGGATTTCACTGAGAATCCCTGTCACAACTGGTCAAGTCTTGGACAAGCCACTCCAGAGGGTCAAAGGGATAGCAAGAAGCAGTATCCATTCTAGAGTAAAATGTGGAGCAGGTCTAAAAGTGAGTGTAGCTTCCGGAAGGCATTAATGGAAAAACCTTTCCTGACAAGAGCTGAAATCATCCAACAAAATCAGTATTATATTGAAATAGACAGGATTCAGTTGATTCTAAATCATCCTTAATTACCAAAATTACATTATAGTGGATACTTAACCTCTGCTATGTCTTGTGCTTTTAATGTCCTTTTCCACCCCATTTCCATACAAAGAAGGGTAAGTGAAGAGTAAATGAAACATCCTATATTTTATTTAGAACTGAGTGACCACTCACAGGGAGCAGGAACATCTGTCACTTTACCACCCAAGTGTCAGTAAACACAGCCAACTGGAAAGCATGGAAGTTGTGGTCAGCACAGGAATAGTAATCCCTTGTTCAGCGACGAAAACTTTGTTTGGTCTAGAACATTCGAGTAAGCTCGAGCCTATTCTAAACTACATCTCTTTATGACTCCCCTCTTGAGAGAAAACAAGCGTCTTGCTGTGTTGCTGTGAAGTGTCTTTGTGTGCCCGCAGCCGCGCGGATCCTGGAGAACATGGACCCCAGCGCCAGGCCCTGCCAGGACTTCTACCAGTTCGCCTGCGGGGGGTGGCTCAAGAGGAACGTCATCCCCGAGACCAGCTCCCGTTATAGCAACTTTGACATTTTGAGAGACGAACTTGAAGTTGTTTTAAAAGGTCAGTGGAGTTTAGGGACTAAATAAAGTTTCTTCTTTGCCTTACGTGTTATCCTAAGAAGTTGTGGTTTTCTAGCAAAGCTTAAAATACAACCAGGTATTTCAGGTTTTAGTGTTTGGTTCAGGACGAATCTGCCCCAAACTGTTTGCTTGGAGAAGGCCCTGGGAGCGTGCTGCCGTGTCTGACGCTGGAGCGGGGCTGAGCAGACCTGCTCTTGCTGGTATCTGCAGATCAGACCGACTGCAGTCCCCACCCTGAGCCTGCCCCAGCGACAGCGCCAGTCAGGTGAAGGAGGAGGAGGAGGAGGGGTAGGTCTGTCTGTGTCCACATCACCTGGAATGCCTGGAAGCTGCTCTCTGGCAGCCCATGTCCTGCCTATCTGTGTTCCCTCAGAAATCCCGAAGACATTTTCCTACCTGTCATAGCAACTGTATCAAATTGTTTACCATCCCTCTTTTCAGGTGAAAATAACAGAGTCCAAGAAGTCCAAGAAGTCAGTCTGTACTCATGTAACACTCTCCAACCCACTCTCTCCAGGCTAAATATCCTTTATTTTTACTTTGCCTATCTCCTGGTTTTAGCAGCTGTGTCTTCACACAATAGCCTGGTTGCTTAAAACCTGTCCCTGAGAAGTTAGAGCATTTGTCCTTCACCCAGGGTGACCTACAGAGTATCTGCTGACTCTGTTAGGTTCCACACCCAACACAGACTGCAGCCATGGCAGGGCACTTCACCTCCGGAGCTTTTCCCTCGGCTGCCGAAGGCAAAGCCTCCCCAGAGCTGGCGATGGACACGGAGCACTCCTGGCCCAGCCCTGCTCCTCAGACCTGCCAGGACAGAGCAGGAATGACCAGACTCACTGTGTGTGTTTCAGATGTCCTCGACGCCCCCAGCACCAATGATATCCCAGCAGTGCAGAAGGCAAAAACTCTGTACAGGTCCTGCATAAATGAAAGTAAGTGTCCCCTGGGCCCACTGCATACAGGACACCTCAGCAGCACCCAAAGGGCCCCACCTCAGGCAGCCACACTTGTATCCTATTCTGTGCATCATCTTTCAGCTATCCTTTGTGAAAACTAAAGTGTATCTATTCTATAGAGTCCAATCAGAATGTCAGCAGTAAAACTGATATTGTTCCTCCCCTACCTTAGGGATTTTAGATAACTCTTCTCTTACTAATTTGCTGCAGGTATGTAAACTCATATCCTTTAGTTAAAAGGGAGTTAACTTATTTTGTAGAAATTACCAGGGATGAGGTGAAAGCTACCTGGCACACCAGGCTCTGCCACTAGAACAAAGAGCAGTAAAACTGTTTGCAGTGCTTCCTAAATAATATTTTTATCATTTCTGTAATAGTATGAATACTTTTCAAAACTATTATTTTAAGCTATCTGCAGTGAGAAAAAAAAAAAAAAGACAGTACTTCAGTGGTCTCAAGGATCTACATATGCTGTTTGTGACTGGAACATTTTTACATTAAATGTTAAAGCACAGTCATACATCAGAGCAAACTGCTGCTGTGGTGATGGGGGAAACAGTTCTCAGCTTCATTGTTCTGAACTCATTATAATATATATTATAATATATAACATTTGCGGGGTTTAAAATGTCATGGTAACTCATTTTATTTTTTTCCAAAAGCTGCCATTGACAGCAGAGGTGGAAGGCCTCTAATTAATTTATTGCCAAATGTGTCTGAGTGGCCTGTAGCAACAACTAACTGGGATACTTCCTATGGTAAGATAACCTGTGCTTATTTCCTTTTAGTTAAAATATCTAAAATATTTAATTTATTGCTCACCAAAAATAGAGACTGACTATACCTTTCATTTGCTTAGGTACTGCTTGGACAGCTGAGACAGCTATTGCACAGCTCAACTCCAGATATGGAAAAAAGGTCCTTATTAATTTTTTTGTTGGCACAGACGATAAAAATTCCACAGCACATATCATTCACGTAAGTCTGCCTGGATGCCATGGCCTTGTTGATCATAAAAGTGCAACAAATAACTGGAAGCACAGACATAAATGTTAACAAGGAAAAACCTCAGAGATCTGAATTTAACCTGAGTACTTTGTAGACAGATTTGTGAATTACTGTAGTTTCCAGCTGAAACTCTGGGTTTCGCAGTTCCCTGTCTGTTCTCCAAGCTGACATCTTTGTTCTGTGCACTTATACAGGGTTACTGTCAGAGAGATGGGAATGACAGAGACAGAAAGGTCAGCCCTGAAACCTGAACATCCAGACAAGGCAGGAGAAGGTCTGCTGACAGCCGGGGTGCAGCAGTTAGAGGAGCAAAGGGCCAACCTCTCCTGTCAGTGGGTGGATGGAGCCGTGAGCACTTCACGTGCAGCGATTTCAGAGATGCAGGAGCTGCCTAGCTTGTCTCTGGGCTGTTTTGTCATCTGTAGTTCACCTGTTTTCACACAGGCTACCAGTGCCTTGCAGTGTTCAGCAAAGGGAGGAAAAAAAAAAAAAAAGATTGAAAAGAAAAACAAAGAGTTTAACCAGAATGAAAATAGTTAAAGGTGGGCAACAGCATGAGAGAGGAACATCCTCGCGGCCAGAAAATAATTTGGCCAGCGAAGCACCTGTAATTACCAAAAGAACAGCACAATGCCCTTCCATTTCCCCTTAAGCACTTCTCATTTCTCATTTGCACTTACAGATTGATCAGCCTGGCCTGGGCCTGCCTTCTCGGGACTACTACGAGTGCACTGGTGCATACCAAGAGGTGAGGGGGAGCTGACAAACCACCCTTGACAGTTACTGTGTTTTAGCCTGTATTTTCAAGGCAGCTACTTGACTTTTTAAGACCTTTCGGAAGGAGATAAACATGAAACAATTTAGCTTTGTTATAGAGCCTCTGCCAGGTGGTGGTGCTTCCCAGCTGGATCAAGAGCTATTCCCTGTCAGAGTTGTATTTAGACAGAGCACAAGTGGTCATGATCAGCCCTGTTCTGTCACTGCAAAAAGGAGGCCACTCGTGAGCTGTGACCAACTGGCTGCAACTGCCAAATGCTGCAGGTGAACTACTTCTACCAGGAATAGGCTTGCAAAGAAAAACAGAACGTTCAGAACCAAAGAGATACTTTGCTGCATGAAAGATCTGAAAAGACTACAGTGTCCTACATCAACTGCTGAACAAGCACAGCAGCAAAAGGATGTGCTACCATAGAAATGGCTCAGATACCTGAAACCTCCTATGGTCTCCTTTAATTCTTGTTTACCCATTACTTCTGTGGGTCTCATTAACCTGTTAGCACTGACACTGTATCCCTGTTGCTAATCTTGGATGTGTTGAAGTCCTTGAGAGCTGATGGGTGTCTGTGCTGAAGTCATGGAGCTGAAACTGCTACCAGAGTGACCTTTAATTAACCACATTCCTTCTGTGTAATTAAATGCAGAAGCAATGAGAAAGTGTACGGGCCATTTGGGCTTTGTAGGTATTTTGCTGATGTGCCAACAGTTAATAGTGATTACATATAATTACAGATCACATGCTCATTACAACAATCATTGTCATCTGAACTGCTCAGCTCCACGTGAGGCGGCCTTTAGGAGCTGACTTACATTGCACAATGTGCTCCTTCCATGTGTTAACTGCAGCACTGAGAGTCAATTCCTGTCCTCTGACCTACCTGAGTATCAGCTCTGCACTGCTGGGAAGTAGAGAAGGAAGTATTATTGAAAAACAGCTTTTATCACTGGCAGGCAGGTTCCCAGTGTCCCAGTGTCCTTGCAAGCACAACTGCTCCAAGCCAGAGCAGTTCCCTCCCAGCCCCGCTCTCCAGCACAGCCTGCTCTTGGCGCTGGGTCCCGCTCTGTTATTCCACTCCAGGAGCTGCGCACAGCAAACATCAGCTCTGCCTCCTGCTCCTTCCAGGCCTCTGCCTCTGGCAGGACTTCCCACCCCAGAGCTACAGGTGGAACCTGCCAATAAGATAATTTTAAAATTTCTCTTGTAAGATCTGGGATGCCTCTGCTCAGACAGGAATGATTGCGATGTCTTAAGTTTGCACTGAAATTGCTGAGACCATTTATACAGTCCAGATGAAATTAGCTGACTTAGTTCTTTGCTACCTAAGAGCTGCACTTAGGAGAAAAACAAAATTGCTAATTGGTACCTAAAAATCTCTGTTAGCTAACTGGTTTGAGGTAATAGCTATATTGAATTTTATTATGGTTTTTACAGTGTTGGTATGCACTGTCTTTTGTGACCTGTTGTAGCTGTCAGTGGTTTCATGGGCTTTTCTCTTTCTGAAATGATCTCTCTTGTAACTGGCAGTGGGAGCTGAGCTCCTTGGGGTGCTGCGAGCCCTGTCCCTGTCCCTTCTGAGCCCTGTCCCTGTCCCTGCTGGCAGCTCTGAGCAAGCTGCCCAGCCCCACGGTGCCACAGCCCCAGGTGGGCACAGCCTGGCCCCGCTGGCAGGGAGGAAGCCCAGGAGGGGATAGGGAATGGCTGCACACATGGAGCATTCATTAAAGAGGTGTGTCCCCTGCCTTAGGAGCTGAACGTTCCAAAATACTTCTATTCACAAAGCTGATGACATACACACCTTTCTAATTCCAGGTTTAATCACTGGTTTGGTAGATTACACTGCATAAACCAGATTTATTATTTGATAGATGATCCAGCACTATATATGTTTTTTATTTGCATCAAAAAGGAATATTGAAAACATTTCTGTTGATAGAAAAATGAGTGTGACTTACCAATGAGGAATTAGAATTACAAATAATAATAGAATTACAATAAAAGAGAGGCCCCATAAAATATAATGACACCTTAAGATATACGGCAGTGCGACATTTCGGAGAATTTGCTGCAGTGTTTACATTCTTACCATCATTGAACTCTTTAATACTAAATTTCATATATATTGTCTTTGGTATACCTAACTTTGCATACAGCAATGTCAGTTCTAACTGTTCCAAGAAGCACTGGAGTAGGTTCACAGCTTCTGGGAGTGCTTTTCCCACAAAGCTAATTCCCTCGTTTTATGTTCCTGGGAAAACAGCTCTTTGGAAATGATATTTTTGGAAGTTGTAATTAAAGTGAGCTAGAAAAAACATGGGTGATGGTTCAAATATGGACATACAAATGTCTCATTCTAAATAATGAAAAAAACAGTGCAGTCGTGGGGAGTGTTCAGCTCTGAGCAGTGCTCCAGTTACCCAGCAGTGCTCCATAAGGGATTGTTCACAGTTAATTTCTAGTTGGGATCTAACAGTATTTCCAATAAAAGTGATCTGTTTAAATAAGGAAATAAGAACTATAGGTCACAAAAATTAACATGAAATCAAGGTATGCTCTACTTTGAAGAGTTTTGTCTTTAAATTGTTCCTGTTTTTTCCTGCAGGCATGTTCTGCCTATGTCGATTTCATGATTTCTGTAGCTAAACTAATCATACAAGAAAGAAATATTTCTGTCAATGAGAGTGATATTTCTGAACAAATGAGAAGAGTTATGGACCTGGAGAAAGAGATTGCCAATGTAAGAAAAACATCTTTAAACTATCCTTTAAAAACCTGATTTTTTCATAATATCTAAGAGAGCTGACTGTAAAGAGAGTGGTTAATTCCCTTGCTGATGCTGTTTTGTGGGAGTAGAAATGCACAGAGCCTGTTACACCTGAAGGAACAGTCAGTAAGTAATACAGCTGTGTCCTAGGAGAAGCAAGAGAAAGTATTTGGGACAGATGTTTTCCAAGCAACAGAATGTTTTATCCTGATTGTTCACAGAAGCAAGAGCAGAGAGACAGACTTGGTTAATGTGGTTTAGAGCGTGAGTTTTGGGAGATGCTTTGGGGCCTCTCCTCCCTTTATCCTGTTTCCCCGTGGGCTGTTGTGGTCCCAGAGCAGCAGATTCCCAGCCCTTGGTCTGCTGTGAACACAAAGTCATGTTTGTGCTGTACAAGCTGCTCCACAATGCTGATTGTTCTAAGGGCATTTTTAACCAAACACTGTTCTCCCTTAAAAGAAAAGGACAAAGGAAAAATAATATAATGAATTTGACTTTGGAGAAATAGTGAGAGTTCGAATGTGCATGGAGAAAACCAGAAGCATTTGTGAGCAAACCATGGCTTATTATTATTATTAAACGTTGCAGACGGACCTGAAGCTGAGGATGAAACAGGCTGAATACATATTTTATAGCATCAGCTATTCTTGAAGTTACACTGATAGTAAGGTGACATACTCAGGAAAACCATTTATATAAACTAAAACCATCTGATTTTGGTTTTCTTCATTTTCATGAGAAACACACCTCTGGGCTTGGTTCAGAGGACAATTATTATCCAAAAGGGAATTACTGAAGAAAGGTTTTAAAGAGGAGTGTGAAAGGAGCCCACACCTGCAAAGTCCCTGCAGCAGTTGCTGCTGGTGGAGTCCAGCTGGTGCTGGGGAAGCTGCCACAGCCTGGGATTCTAACCTTTCATCCAAAACCCAGCATCAGCCTGGATGTGACTGAAGAGAGCTGGCATTGTGCTCTTGGGAATTTGTTTAAAAAAAACACAGAATGCACAATAGAATAGGAAAGAGGAAGCGGAAGAGAAGGATGGAGATAAAAGGAGGCTTGGCATAACTGATTTTTCAAAGCACTTTAAAAGGCTGCTGTTGTGGATGCAGATGTTGAATTCAGCAGTGCACACTGCCAGTGCCCACAGCACACAGAGCTGTGTGAGCTGGGGGTTGTGCCTCCCCAGCAGTACTGTGGGTCACAAAGAACAGACAGGGCAGCAGTGCACCCTGATCAGAACCAAAACTCCCGGGAATTGACTCAATTGACTCAGCAGTTTTCTCCTGATTAACTCTGACAGGCAACAACAAAATCTGAAGATAGAAATGATCCACTTCTACTCTACAATAAAATGACCTTGGCACAACTCCAAAACAACTTCTCACTGGAAATCAATCATAAGGTGAGTGATCAATAACCTGGTATTTTAACCTGTAATTTATCACTGATGGGATTAAACCTGAAGCCTGACTTCTTTTTTTCTGTTAGACATGACGTATTTGCAATTGAACAGGATCCCTGATGTGCAGTCTTACTTGCTCTTCTGATGACACTGAACTGTATGGACATTCTGTACCCACTCCTTCTCCTAACCTTAAGGGCCATCTTCCCATCTGCCTGAACACAGACATGGAAAAGCACAAAGGAGAAAAATATCCAGTGGAAGGTGTCTCTGCCCATGGCATGGGGTTGGAAACAGATGATCTCTAAGATCCTTTCCAACCCAAACCATTCTGTGGTTCTGTGATCCTGTTCCTTATCCTCACGGGTTCAGGGCCCAGGACAAAAGTCCAGCCTGTAGCCAACAGCTGGTTCAGGGATGCTTAGTAGACTACTCAGCCCCACTCAGCTTATCCAGAGCTGCAGATCCAGAACAAAAATCCCATTTGTCCAACGCGGCCTCTGTAAATATTGCTCTCAAGGCAAGCAGCAAGGAGCCCAGGCTGTCAGGCCCATGAAACAGGTCAATTCTCCACATCCCTCCCACTGCAGCTCTCCCGGGATGTGTCAGCTCTGCTCTCACCCTGAGCCATGTGCTGTTTGTGCAGGGCAGCCTTTAACTCATGGCATCAGAGTGCAGCTGAAGACCAGCCCAAGCTTTGCTAACACAGCTCCGTCTTTTCATCTCTTCAGGAACATAATGTTGTACTGAACACGGGTAGTTTTTATTCTCATGACTTTTATTGAGGTTTCTGAGGCCAGTAAGGTGCAATGAAACGCTGTTATTCCTGGCACTTTTTCATATTCACTTCAATTTTATTGACTTTAATTCTCCGACAGTTCTCTCCTGCCTGGTTTAATTGGTTTCATAATTCACCATCTCCCACAGGTGTAGTTGGTTACCATTACAGTCAACCTGTCAGAAAACAGCAACTCCTGTCATAGACTGGCATTGCCCTGGTTATTATTAATTCCTGGGGGGTGCTGCAGATCGGCACTAATTTAAATTTATTCCAAAATGCTCAAAAGACACTTGATGGGAGTCGGTAGCGTTGTAATGTCTAAGGATAGAACAGTAATTATTCCCCAGATTAGCCTGAAGTTCGCTGCTTCTCTCCCAGACCTGCAGTGATTGTTCCTGAAAGTTTATCTGCTCTCCTCAGCTACTTCCATTTGTCTGATGGAAGACATTACCTCTTCCAACAAACCTTTCCAAAGATACAGGCAGGGAAAAATCACCAACACTTTTTAAATTAATAGGCACAACAGAAACTTTAAAAAAAAAAAAAGGTGTTAGTTTGAAATCAAAGCAATTTCTCTGCCCTTTCTGCCAAATACTCCCCTATGTTAACAACATTTTTAGAGCTATAAGTGATCTCAGGCCAGTTAGTATTACAATGACCCCATTTATAAGTAGTACAAATATCACAGAAACTAAAGGCAGAGCATTTGTGTCATGCAAACACATTTCAACTTTTATGATCGAACCATATCATAATGTATATTGATTTTCCAGGTGTTCAACTGGTCAGAGTTCATAAATGCTATCATGTCAACTGTCCAAATCAATGTTGACAACACAGAACACGTCATTGTTTATGACCCTGACTACCTGCTCAAGCTCAGGTCTATTCTCGTAAAATACTCTTCCAGGTAGGTGTGTTAAGTATTCTTGGTATTTGCATTTTCTTTCCAGAAAACTTAAAAAGCCTCAAAACATCACCAGCTTATTATTGTTGTTTTGCTAAACAGAGACCTTCAGAACTACATGACCTGGCGATTTGTGATGGATCTTGTCAACAGCCTCAGCCGGGACTACAAGGACACGAGGAATGCTTTTCGTAAGGTGCAGAAATTAATCTCTCCCTAAGTTTTAATGATGGCTTTTGTGAGCCACAAAGCATATTTTTTAATAGAGGTGTAGTATATAAATATTTAATGTATTTTGGATTTTGCACACAAAAGCCAGATGTGTTTGCTGAGCCTCTGCTGGCACGTATCTATAATTTATGGGATTTATGCCTGACAGCTGAGTGGATTTGAAAGCACTACTCTGCACTGCTCTGGTACTTGATCTCTTGCTTTCCTGAATTGAAATTAATCCCCATTTTGGTATCAGAACAGTCCCATCTATTTGCAAGGGATTACAGTTCTGACTGACTTGGTGGAAACTCTTCATCATCCAAAGGAATATAGTGCAAGGCAAACATTATGGCCCCAATCTCGGTTCTCAGTCATTCGATCCCGCCGATAGCTTAGTGCTTTTAAGGAAATGCTGAGCAATTTCAGCAATTGGAGATGGAAGCTCTTTGTATTTCCACAGCAGAGCTTTTTCCTCGGTAGGAGTGTTGGAGAGAGCCGGCTAGGAGCCCAGGCGGGGTGGGTGGGTGTGTGGGTGGGTGTCCTGGGCCGCTGTGACAGCTCGCCCGCCGTGTCCGCAGGCCCTGTACGGCACCACGGCCGAGGCTGCCGTGTGGCGCCGCTGCGCCAACTACGTCAACGGCAACATGGAGAGCGCCGTGGGCCGCCTCTACGTCGAGGAGGCCTTCGCTGGGGACAGCAAGCACGTGGTAAGGCCTCGGTCCCCAACCCTCGGCCCGAGTGCCGCCCCAGCGGCGCTTCATCACCACCATGCGCCTCCTGACGCATCTCTGACTGCGCTTTTAACCGCAGTGTGATCAGAGTGGGGCTGATTTTTATGTTTTTATGAACGTGTTAACAAGGGTTATTACAAAGGTTAGAAAGGTAGGTTTGTATTAGAGTATAGAGTGTGAAATGTGAGGATTGCAGGGGCAGAGCTGGAGGGAGAGAGGCACTGCCTGCTCTCTGAGCCAGGTCCGTGGAGGGGCTGTGAGCCAATCCTCCCACCAGGAGCAGCACTCGCTGGCACAGCAGTCACTGCTGTTCTTTGACACTGACACTAACTCACACCCTGCCACCGCTGGGAACAGGGGCAATTGGTTATTTCTGTTTGCCTTCAGCCACACAGACAGGTCCTGAAAGTGGACCTGAAGTGAAGCTTTAGTTGACTGCGATCACCACTGGAATCCTGGTGTGAAACAACCCATTTTTGGGGTTGGCATAAACACAATGATTCCATCAGATGCAAAACATCCAGTGGGGCAATGTCTATGAGGTTTTGGTAACCTGAATGACTGAACTGCATTGCCCGCCATCTTACTTTTGCGGGTTTGTAACATTCTGGTGTTTTTTCCAGGTTGAAGAAATGATTGCAGATATTCGTGATGTTTTTATAAAAACCTTAGATGAACTTCCCTGGATGGATGCAGAGACCAAAAGGAGAGCAGAACAAAAAGTAAGTGCTGTCTGAAATATTGGTAATGTGTAGTTCTATAAAAAAATCAGTATTTCAGTTGTTTGTCCTGACAAAAAATAACCAGTAACTTCTTTCTCTATATTATAATACAAGTACATTTATAGTTGTGCTTATATAGGCATAGCAACCTAGGATTCCATGAGAAAAGGCCTCCAGAGATGGGCACACAAAATAGGAAGAATCTGTATACAAGAATAAGACCTGTCAGGCATATCAGTGATTAAGGAGCTAGATAATTAATATGTAGAGGAAAACAATACTGAAAATAAGAAGGAATAATTTCTGGTGATTTGATCAGCTATTAGGAAGAACAGGATAAAATCTATAAACTCACACTTTCAATGAATAAAAAATGTAAACAAAACCTATATATAATTAACATCCTGCTGTTTCTGCAGTGGCTTCCACATTGCCTTTCTTATATAATTTATTATTTAAAAACATGGCTGGATTTGCTATGGATATCAAATTCCCTTGTCCCTAGGCAACAGCAATTAGAGAGAGGATTGGTTATCCCGATGAGATCGTGACAGATGACAACAAGCTCAACAGTGAGTACCAGGAGGTAAGTTTGCACAACAGGCAGGAGAATCAGGAAAGGCTCTTCAGAGAAGAAGATGTGCATTTGCCTTCCTTGGGGCTGCCTCGTGTGCGTGCACGGAACAGCCTGTGAGTGTGAGCGGCCGGCCTGGTAGGGCTGGCCCGGCGCAGGATGTGACACAGACGTGACAGGCTCTGATGGCATTCCAAGGACGTGTCCACATTCTGGAGGGATGATGTGAGGACAAGCATGGAGCAGTGGTGTTGAGGGCAGCATTCCACCTGGCCCAGACTGGCCCAGCACTGGGTGCAGTGCCTGCACAGGCACGGCGCTGCCTGCTGTGTTTTGTCTGAGGTGGAACTGCTCCTTACCAAAGCTGCGGGTTTTGCAGCAGGCCTGGTTTGCAGCAGGCAACTCCAGAGGTTAAGGTCAACACCAATTGTTGAACTCCACTCAAAATACGTACAGAAAGGGAGAATGAAGAGCTCTGGAAAAAAATGCCCAGCTGCTAACATAGATCCAGCTACAATATCAACTTTAAGATGTAGCAGAGCTCTGCAAACCAAAGTCTAACTGTAGATCAAAAAATACTCTTAGTAATGTGTTGCTTAGCTCATCATGCTTAAGACTAGATATTCCTGATCCCTGTGTCTTTTATCCCAAATCAGTAATACCACCACTAATTCCTCTTCCCCCTTTCTTTTTAGTTGAACTACAAAGAAGAAGAATACTTTGAAAACATTATTCAAAATTTAGTATTTACCCAGAAGAAAAGGTTGAAAAAGCTTAGAGAAAAGGTGGACAAAGAGGAGTAAGTATTTAATGTTTAGGTTTTTTCCAGTTTGCACAGAAGGTACCTTCCAACTCCAGATATTCTGTGATTCTGTTACATGATTTCTAGGCTTATTCTAGCAATCATTAACTTTGCCATTAACAATTTAAATACTAACATTTATTCTTCTGGTGTTACCAGGTGGATAAGCGGAGCTGCTGTTGTCAATGCTTTTTACTCAGCAAGTAGGAATCAGATAGGTAAGGTTTTACCAATTTATTGATGCCCAAATTATCTATTTTTTATATATGTATGTATGTACTTTTAAAATCAGGAAGTGAAATAATCTTGATATTACAAATTTGAGTATAGAGATTCCCAATGTCAGCCTACCTGAAACCATCCATGGAAATAAAAACCCTGTCCATTCTGGCTAAAGATTAGAACCACATGGAGGTCCCAAGGTGTCCCATCTTGTGAACCATCCCAGCTCCCTTCGCAGTGCTGCAAGGCTCGCAGGAGTCATGAAACATTTCACAACACTAATTTTGCTTCTCAATATTTCTGTCACATCCATTCTGCAAACAGTGTTTAAATTTTAGTCATCCAAATGTCACAAACTGCAGTGTCCTTTCTAGGCCATCAGTGAAGTACTGTGATCCACCCAAACAAGTCTAAAAAATGGAAAAACCTTGTCCTGCATGAAACAAGGTTATTTCTTGACATGAGCATTTAGCTCTTTACTGAACATTTAATACAAAAACTTCCAGAAGCCTTTGTTTAAAATAGCTTTGTTCAGTAATTTATAGGAAAGGAATCATGATGTGGAAGACTGAAACTGGTGACTGGCAGTTAATGTGAGTCATAAATTCTTACCTCATCCTTTAACTATGGCATGCACAGGATAATTAAAGCAGTCTGATCTTTAGAGTGATGTCTGAATTAGCTTAGAACTAGACTTTAAAAGAACCCTCTGCAGAGCTGTTCTGTGCAGGATGTGGAGGGAACCTGGAGCTCTGTTATTCCATCTGGTATGGCCTGACCTGCAGTGCTCTGTCAGCAGTTCAGTCCATGAGGGAGCCCCCGGAGCTGCTGCTGGTCCCCCGTGTGTCCCCTGGGGAGCACCCGGCTCCCGGGGCCGCTCCTCTGCCAGCCCTGCACGCCCCGAGGCACTCACGCTGCTGCTGCCCTCTCTGCTTCCTGGTAACAGATAAAACAGTTATAAAACTGATAAAACGACATTCCGTGGCCACCTAGCACTGCACTGGGATTGCTGTGGCAGCAGCCTGCAAAGACAGCAGGACCAGCTTATTTCTAACTGGCTCATTTATAATCCAGTTATTACTGGATACTGAACATTACAGTTATATTATTGGCTTATTTATAAATATAATAATTTTCATTTTTAAATTTATATCTGGCTTAATTCTGTTTATTATTTTCTGGTTTTCCCATGGTTCTTTCTCATTCTGAAAGAAAGCCTTAGAACTGAAGTGGATTTATACTGAAATGCAAGAAGTACCAGTCTTCTTTCTTTTGCTGTGTGAGACCTGCCACCCAATTCCTTCTGTCTGTTTAAGCTGTGTAGAATTCCATCCACCTTTTTCCCAGGGAGAATTAATACTTTATATTGTGGCAGCAGCAGGGAGACAGGAAAAGGCCTTCATGAGATACCTAAGTGGAACTGAATATTTTATAATATTTTATTGCTCTTAATTTATAAAAAGATCAGGATTTCAACATGGTTTCTTTTTAAAGGAATTCTTTTGTAGAAGCCTAGAAAAATTAGGAGAGAAGTGGGTAAAAGGAACTGCTTTGTTCCAGTTCCTTTATTGACAGCTTGGCCTATTTTTATTGATTCCAGTGGGAGTTACTTGTATTTTCAAGGGAAGAATAAATTCCTGTCTCTGAGATTGATTTGTGATGGAATGATCAAATAATTTATTCTTCTTGGGGGACACCCTCCCACTTCTCACAATGTTGTGAGGTTTGTTTAATGATGAGACAGAAGTCTGTGAATGCTAAGTGATGTAAATTGGAACAAACTGCTTTTTCCTGCAGAGCAAAATAGGAACAAAGCAAAAGCTGGTCATGATTTTGGAAGTGTCTGAAGAGGGGAGTGGTCCTGCTGCTCTGTTCCTCCAGTCCTACAGCATTCCCATGTGTCAGTCCCTTGTGGCTGCTGGGAGAGCAGAGGGAACAGGGTCGTTTTGGTTGAAGCCCATAAAAGTGCTCTGACCCCACTGTACCTGCAGGATAACGAGGCAGGGCTTTAACTGTGCTGTGGCTTTCTTTTCAGTCTTCCCTGCGGGCATTTTGCAGCCCCCTTTCTTCAGTGCCTCCCAGCCCAAATCTCTGAATTACGGCGGCATCGGGATGGTCATCGGGCACGAGATCACACACGGCTTTGACGACAACGGTGAGGCACGGAGCTGCTAGTGGCCAAACACTGGATGCACAGGGTGCTTTGCATGCTTTAGTGCTTCATCCTTCCAGGGAGCACATAAGAGGGAGATGAATTTCCATGTGGAAAACCAAGTCTGGATTTCTAGGCATTACAGTATTGCTCTCCCAAAAGCACAATGCAAAGTCTTACTCGCTGCACCAAACCCTATTTTCTTGTATAAATTATTCTGTTTAACATACTGTTACAGGCAGGAATTTTAATGAGAACGGAGACCTTGTGGACTGGTGGACTGAAGAATCAGCACGGAATTTCAAGGAGCTGTCCCAGTGCATGGTGTACCAGTATGGGAACTTCTCATGGGACCTGGCAGGTGGACAGAACGTAGGTGCTGTTTGTGGAGCTCCCCGCGCTGGTTTGACGAGACTGCACTGCTGGCAGTGCTACGTGGAAGGCACAGAAGTTATTTCCCTCAATCCCACTGGCTGGCTTTTTACAGCCTGACAATATATTCCATCATACAGGATAGGGTAAAGATAAAACTCCCAGCCCTGAGGTTCTCCCAAAACATGTGTTGAAGTGTAGGAATTCAGAGACAGGCTAGTAAAAATAGAGAAGAAAAGTTCAACATATTTTTCTGCCATTTATTCACACATTAAATTCAATCAAAGGATGATTCTAGATTTTGCAGCTTTGACTATCATAAATCAATATGTTGGACTAAAGGTTAAAATATTAGGTTTTTTTAAAGTAAAATTAGAGATTTCCTGTTATCAAAGCTTCGTCATCTTTGGTGATGTCTGACTGATTTAGAAATACCTGGTAAACAGAGATCTCTGTATCTGGCTACCAAGCAGCTACTGAGTTTGCCTACTCTACAGAAAAATACCTCCTAGGAGGTTTGCTGATGTCTGTTAACGGACAATTTTGGCAATTTGGAGTTTGAATTTTACCTTGTTCTACAGACTACAGATTCTGTCCACTTCTAAGTGGAAGTGTGGTAAGAAACTGAGAATTAAAGACAAGGAGAAAAGAGGAAGAACAAATGAGCAATGACTAATAGCAGAAAATCTGGGTAAGAGATACAGAGCCTAGAAAGTTGCCTGGAGGGGGAGGAAGAGGATTAAAAAAACAAGAGACATAAAGATTTTTCAGAGATTTTTGCATAATCTTCTGCTAAACCTTCAGATTTTAAGGTAATTCTTGCCTTTAGAAACTGGTAAATACACAAAGTCTGGTGTTACTGGTTCTGAGTGAGCTTTTTTTTCCACAAACCAATACTTCTCCTTTATATTTTACAGTTGAGTGGAATCAACACACTGGGAGAAAACATTGCTGATAATGGGGGTGTGAGACAAGCATACAAGGTAAGAAGTATCTATTTTTCTATTTTAGCTGAAACTGTCAGAGATTAAGAAAATCAGTTTCAGAGCCTTGGAAAAAGAAACTATTTCTTGTGGGACAGGGACATCAAGGCCTGGATTAAAGCTACTGGCCAGCTGTGGTATTTCCCTCATCCTGTTAATCATGTCAGGTTACAGATTACCTATCCTAGGGAACTCTTTTTCTCTTTTTTTTTTCCCCCTTTATGAATAAGGAATGTGTGGAATGGAAATATTCACTGGCTCACACTTGGACCATGACCTAACAAAAGTGCTGATACCAGCAGTTGTCTGCAGAGCTCTGGTTGTCTTTTTCACCAGCTTTTTCACGCCAGGAAGGAAGGGCACAGTGACTTTCTTCTGACCCATAAACAGAAACATTTTGTTTTGCATCTTGCACAGGTGACTTGGGCCCTCTGTACTGGTATCCCAAGCTGTCAGAGACACTGGACTCCCTGCACTAAGCCTTCCATGGGAGCTGGATGCTTTTTGGCTTTGCTTTCCTTCTCTTTCTCAAACAGCTGCTGGACTCCCTAGATTGGCGGCTGTTGAGACTGACAGAGACACAAATGAACATGGTCTGGAAGAGAGTAGTGAGTCAGCTTCTCTGTCAGCTTTTCTTGTTAGTCACAAATCTGAGAGCTGCAAGCCTCAACAACATGATCCTCCTTCTCCTTCCCTGACCACCTTCATCTGTGGCAAAACACTCAACACTTGACAACTGAGTGCTGTCCCTGCTCAACAAAGACCCTCTGGGATGCACGGGCCAACTCACGCTTCTCCAAGTTCTCACTGGAAATGGACATGTTTGAGGGCAAAGACAATTATTAATGAGAGTTTAAGGAATGATTTGGAAGCCTAAAAGAGGCATCAGGCTTATTAGATTAGTCTGATCTTCAGTTACTGGAAGATTTGTGCAAAGTACAAAGCCATGAAAGGGGATACGCTTTCTGAAAGAAATGGGAGTAGCCAGAAAAATTAGGTCAGAAGTATTAAAAATTATTATGACATCATATAAACAGTAAAACAGGTCCAAAAGGAATCTTGAGAGGTCACTATTCTACCCTCCTCTCCAGGCAGGTAAAATCAACCCTTTCTGCATCCTTCCAGCCTCCCACAGGAGCATTCCCACTGCCTCCTCCTCGTGGCACGCCCAGTGCCATGGCTCTGCCTCCAGCAGTGCAAACACAACAATCTGCTCCTTTCTCTCCTGTGACCTTTCACATATTTGAAGACTTACATGCTTCAAGGCCCAGACTCCTCTCCTTTAGACTAAACAAACCCAATTCTTTCGATCTTTCCTCATAGGTCATGTTTGCTAGACCTCTGCTCATTCTTGCTGCTTTCTTCTGGACTCTCTCCAGTCGGTCCACATCTTTCTTGAAGGGCAGTGCCCAAAACTGGACAGAGAGCTCCAGCTGAGCCCTGGCCAGTGCCAAGTGGAGTAGAAGGATTACTTCATGTATTTCATAAAGCCACTCCTGTTTACACATCCCAGTACGACACTTGCCTTTTTTTGCAGTGCTGTGGCACTGTTGGCACTCGTTCAGCCGTTATCCACAGGAACTTCCAGAGTCTTTTCCATGGACCTGCTATCTGCTCATTCCTCAGCTGCTCTTGGGCAGCTGATTGGTTTTACTGGTGTGGTGCTTTGGCACTGACTTCAGGCAGAACATTTCTCCAGCGTCTTTCATCAGCGATGGTACATTAACAACACATATATTTGACATATATCTCCATAAGAAACATGAAAACAGCTGTTCTTTGTATGGCAAGGCTTTAAAGTCTTCTGCACTTAAAAAAAATAAATCCCCAAAACAGCAACCAAAAAAACCACAGTGGAAAAAAAAAAATCTCTTTTTCATAATGCAGCATTAGATAATTGATAGCACAGTAGTAAGAAATGGCCTTGTTGTCTTCTGCTTCAAGGTGGCACATGTGGGATGGATGGCCAAGGGAGGCAATGATTAATTACATCAAAGAATCCGTGTTCCTCCTTGTCATCATTTCATTCTGACTGGAAAGTGCTGGAAGTGGTAACATTTCTGCTCATTTCATTCTACAGGCTTATGAAAACTTTGTGAAAAAGCACGGAAAAGAAAAACTTCTTCCTGGTCTCGACATGAACCACAAACAGCTGTTTTTTCTGAACTTTGCACAGGTATCCTTTGCTTCTTGCCTGAGGGCTTTCAAAACCACTTGACATTACAGTTTAACAGCAAGTCAGAACAGGCTGACTCCTGTGGGCTAACTAAGAGCGATCAGAGCCACAGAGCTGCAAAGTGTTCACTGCAAAGCAGTGCAAATAGTCTTGTTAGGTGATTTTTAGTTTCCCTAAAGAAATTAATTCAGGCACTCATAAGCCTGGTAGGAAGTGCCTTTGTCTGAGGACAATGACATAACTTTTTTTTAACAAAAATACACCCTTTATTCTCTATGTTCTAATGTGGAATTTATTCTCATGAACATGAGGTGTTTTGAAGTGAAATGAAGGTCTCTTCCTGTAAAACCTTAGACTAATGAGGCTTTTCTTTGTTACCTGTGCAGGTGTGGTGTGGAACGTACAGACCAGAATATGCCGTGAACTCCATCAAGACAGACGTGCACAGCCCAGGCAAATTCAGGTCAGCAGAGCCAAGAAGCCACAGTGCAATCCCCAGGTGTAACACCTCTGCCACACAGCTGTTTGTGGCGGAACTGAAGTGGCCCTGCCCAAGGGCTGGGCTGCTCTGCCCAGGTGTGGTTTAACAGACACACATCTACAGGCAGAGCACACTGGGGCTGCCTGGGAGGAGACACACGGGCTGGGCTGTCCCTGTCCCTTCCAGCCCAGCACTGCCCGAACAGGCAAAGCCCTTCCCAGGCAGCTGCACAGGCCAAGGAAGGATGTGGGATCATCATCTCATCCTTGAGAGGATCCAACTTAATTCTGTCCTCGCTATGGAGCAGCTTTGAATGGTCTCCACCAGAGGACACACACACCATCAGCTGGCTGTCACTGTGTGGCTGTTACTGCAGAGCCCCAGTGACTGTGTCTGGAATCCAGGGCTCATCCACAAGCCCCTGGCTCCTGCAGTAGCTCCTGATAAAGTTCTTATACACAAACAGCACGGATGAACTTTTGTGCTTCACTGAAGGTAGAGTCAGTGGGAGATCACTGCCCCTCACTCTTAACAAACCCACATGCTGTGGTACAATAGCAGAAGTGCATTTTGTGTCTGGTGTGCTCAGCCAGCCTTCCCAAGATTAGCTGGGCTCAATTCAGTAGAGCCATGCAGGAAATGTGGCTGCTCAGGGTTCGAGCCTTTGAGCCAGACTAGCATCTTTTCTTCTTATCTGGAGTCAGAGCAGCCTGTTTATCTGCAGTATAACAATGTGCTCTAATAAACCTGTTTGGTGCAATGCCACCCTATCAGTGGTAGCGCAGCCACCACAGCATCTGCTGGCTCTGAGTCATCTCCAGGCTCCAAGTCCACAATAGCCAAGTTCTCTGCTGATACAATCCACTACATTAATTCCAGTATCTTTCTTTCAACGGCTTTTCACCAAATCTTGTTTATCCCACACACTCAAATATTTAGTGAAAGCAGCGACTGTTCCCTCAGTGTTCTTGCCTGGTTTCATTGCGGGTGGGTTGTGCTGTCTGGGATCTCTCCCAGAGGCAGTTTGTGCACCAGCTCCTACAGTCATTCCTGTCTGGTCTCGGTGCTAATGAGGCTCCAGAGGCTCTTCAGAACCTCAGCACATCTGATTTGGATGAGGCACAAGGCCTTTGAAGTTGACTAGTTCAGCATCTCAGTGTAACAAGCTGTGTTTGTGTGTACCCTGGATACATTACATCCTGTCTGTACCTCGGTAGAACAGGCTATAAACTTTATATGTAATGATACAAGTGTTCATGAGAAACCAGATAACATTCTTAGAATGGGCAGTCATTTACAGGATGAGGCCCCCTAAGAGCTCTAAAATAGAAAACATTTATTTTCTATTATATGAGACATACTCACAAAAGTAACACCTATTAACATACTACTCAAGTGTCACAAAGGCTCCCAATGTGCCTTTTTGATTATTATTTGGGGAGTGCGATGAGCCTTTTCAATACCTGCTACACTGACTGGGGGCTGATTCTCCTTACAAGTAGGACAGGCAGCTCCTCATAAAAATTGTTAATTGCAGAACATCTCATTTTAGCAGTTCTAGTTCATTGGAGCAGTGAAGCACAGCTAGATCACCCAAATCCATCATTTTTTTGATAACCCTTTCTCTGTGCCAGCTCGTGTTCCACTGCTGGTTCCCAAGACCAGGGAGTCATTTTTGGCTTTGTAGAACAGTTGCAGTGTTGCAGGTGTCACTGCTGAACTTCCCCTCAGCGTCTGTGGGCACACGCCCGTTCTAGTGATGAACATAATTCTCAGAAGAATCCTGAATTACTCCAAGAAACAGTTCTTTAAAGAACTTCTGGGCCACAATCTAAGTCCATCAGTATCTGTATTTGACCTGTTTCCCTGCACAGGTATGTCCATCATTACTCCCAGTCCTGAAGTAACAAGTGACTCTCAGCAGATCTATTCACACATGTTCACAATTACACATATAAAATCAGCCTTGGCTGGAATGGCCATGTACTCACTTCCCATGTTGAGTTGAAAGCCATTGTTTGCATGAGTCCTTTTGCCAGGAAACTCATTCACTTGGAAAATCTGTGCAGAACACCCAGAAGAGCAGCATGATCTCAGTTTAAACTTGGTTGGTGTAAAAATGTAAATGAACATTCACTGACAAGTGACCAACACAGCCCTTGACCTCAGGGTCTTGTTTTCTCTTCACCAAAAGCAAACAAAAAATAACTGAAAAATCCTCAGTGAAAACTATTGACAAGCAAGAAATCTGTTCTAGGTGAAAGAACTGGCTTGTGAGAGCCAGCCATGAGGAAGGGAGAGGTCCTGTGTTTTTGGGGTTACAATAGGAGCAAGACCAACTGAAGAAGAAACCACAGCCAGTCCTTGAGGTGAAATGAAGCAATAGTGAGAGCTCAGCAACAGGGCGTTCCCCACACTACAGTGAGGTGACACAACAAAACAAGTTACAAAATATGGGTCATGTTGTTTGTTTCAAACCAAGGCTAGCGGCAATGACAGCGTGTTGCTTTGTTTTAAGGGTCCTGGGATCACTGCAGAACTCCCCAGAGTTTTCAGAAGCCTTTTCATGCACCACAAGAGACAACATGGATCCTGCCAAGAAGTGCCGCGTTTGGTGACGGACTGCAAACCTCACATCTCAAGGAGCTTTCCAGGAAAAGAGACCTTTCCAGTTGATTTTGAGAAGGGGAGGAGGGAAGAAGTCGGAGGGGAATATGCTAGAGACGTGGCTGTAATCCCTGGTAAACATGCAAACCCCGAATCATCACCCATCACAGCACCAAAGAAGGACTAAGGCAGCACTGGGCTGCCTGGCTGCTTCTCCCCCTGGAGCCCCGCAGGACCTAACTCACCTGGCAGAGCACGGCCACACTTCAGCTGTAGTTTTAACCCTGCCCCCACAGCCAGTGGCTTTTTGGATTCGTTTTTAAATGGCAGAGTATAACACATGATCTCCCCCCGGTCGGTGAATGCAGATTTCTGATCTGGGGCTGGAAGGAAGTACTCAGTAACACACATTTTAGTCATCACAACACGACAGAGAGATGACAGTTTATATCCCAGTGTCAGACTTTGTACCCTCTGCTCTTATAGGAAATCTGTTCTACCAAATGTTTTCATTTTTACTTGAAACCATTTATACAGGAGGAGTCCAAAGACCTGCTGTACTTAGTAACTTCTCACTGATTACTCCAGCGTGTATTACCTGACGTCCCTATTTGCAACAGCTAATTTACAGCTTTCCAGCCCAACAGAAATTGTAGGTAATTTATTAATTTCTGTACCTGTAATCTGTAAGATTGTGATCAAACACCGTTTCACCATTTTCTAAGCTTTTTCTTGCTCTCTCTAAAGTTCTAAAGCTCTTTTTTAAAGTTTCTAGTAATGTATAAATAATAGTTTTTTATATTTAAATCTTGAGCTATACTTTTGACTTGAAGTATTGTAACATATTTTATCAGTGGCTGCATAGAACTGGGAAATCGGACTAAAGCATGGTATCAGGCAAGAAGATAAAGCCTACAAAACTGAGTTCTCCAATGGAGGGCACAAACTTTGGAGTTTCCTAACTCTGTCTTAGGCTCTGATCCTGCACATAACTCATATATGTTCTGATCAATGTCAGTCCTCACATCAGGAAAGCTGCACAGCTGATTGCAAGAGACTGAAGGAGCTTTAAGAGGGTAAAAGGCTTTAAATCTGCAGTGATATGTATTAAACATCCTTGTGCAGATTGCAAAGGAACTTACTGCTTTGTTTATCAAAGCAAAATTTCCAAAACAAGTACCAGATACCTCAGATGACTGCTACTATAGGTCTATTTAAAAACCTATGTCCTTTTAGCTTTCTGAGTTTGTCATCTGATCAAAACATTTTGATAATAAACTGAAATTATGAGCCAAATGCAGTGCAGTGTTCTTCATATGAATTATGAAAATACGAAACAAAAACTCTCTGCAAATAAATATCTGCGCTTGCCCCTGAACCCCACAGCTCAGAAAACACAGACCTCAACATACAAATCCCCCTCACAACTCCCAGGATCGGCTTTGCACGGGAGCGAGCCTCTCACAGAGAGGGGAAACCCAGAGCTCCGCACAGGAACCAACATTCCGAACAGCTGCGCGCAGGATAAGCGCAAAACCCAGCGCCCAGCGCTCGGGGGGAGCTGGCAGGGCCGGGAGACGGAGGCACAGCAGAGCCCCACGGGCCGGCCCAGCGCAGGGAGCGGCCTCAGCTCAGCCGGGCCCCGCCGGCCGGGCGGCTCTGAGGGCAGCCGCGGACACCCGGCACAACCCCGCCCGGGCTCCTGCCTGCTCCAGGCGCCCCCGGTCCGGGGCTCGGACTCACACCGGGCCGGCCGGGCGGCTCCAGGTGTTCCCGGTCCGGGGTTCGGACTCACACCGGGCCGGCCGGGCGGCTCCAGGGTCCCTGAGGGCGGGGGCAGGTGAGGCAGCGCCCCCCGCCCCACCGGGCCGGCCGGGCGGTGTTCCCTTTACACTTCTACTCCGGAGCAAGGCAGAGCCCTCAGCCCCGCCGGGGAGGGTTCGGTGCATAACGGGGTCACGGGCACGGGTAAGGCCGGGTGTGTGAGGCGCTGCGGGGCTGGCAGCCAGGAGCAGGTTAACCTCTTCCCTGGGCTGCTGTCAGCCTCTGGGGCAGCAGAGACACAGCAGGTGGGCAAAGCACCCTGGGGCCTGGCACTGGGAACTTCCCACCCTGACCCTGGTCACAGGCAGGTGCTATCCCTGTCCCACACTCACTCTGGTCATAGGCAGGTGTTATCCCCAAGGAAATGCTCTGTACCAGTCATGTTCTGTGTACACCAACATCCTTAAATGGGATTATGAGCACTGAAAGAATATAAACGTGAGCCTAGAAGTTTCCAGGATGCCACATGCAGCATCTGAGGACAGGGGGACAGACACTCCTCCCTACTCCATTTACTCCAAGCGCTGTTCAGGGGAAACAGGGAAAGCCAGGCAGAGGGCATGGGGGAAGCTTGGCATCATACTGTAACGAGATTGGAGTGGCCTGAAGGTATCACCTTGCTTTAGTAGTGTAGCACCAGCATTTTGCAAGAAATCTGAATGTGCATGGCTTTTATCCCCATAATCAACAGCACCTCTCTGAGAGAAGGAACCTCAAACAGTTTCTTTTTCAGGAATGAAAATCTCCAAAACTTTTGCTACCTCTTTTACCCCTGCATGTAAAGGAGAGCTTCACGCTGTACAGCTGCACCACGAGCAGACACCCGAGTGGGTTGTCTGAAGGTGGTTACAAAAGGTCACCCTGCAGACTGCTCAGTGATCTTCCAACAGCGTGGGGGATGCATATTTTCTTGGAATAATCCTCTCTTTATTACCCCATAAAACTGGCAGAAACTTCTGCTTTGTGTACAGCAAGTCAGCTTGACAATATTGACGCCAGCCTAGAAAGTTATTTTCGTTTGCTCTGCCAAATCAGATCTCAAACATCAGGTAAAGCTAAACCAGATTGTAATGTTTACATTTTATCTCTGTAACATTTTAATTGGAAACATTTGATTTCCAGCGTTGTGAGACACCCAAACAGCTGTTTGGGCCAGCGGGACCTTTCAGAACTGTTTCCCTCTGTGCCTGGTAAATGAAGTGAGTTGTGAAAGTACAGACGTGATCACCGTGGAGTCACAGTTGGATCAGTCTGGGTGGGCTCAGGCACCGAGGAACTGAAGGTGAGACCCTGAGGAGTGTGCTCAGGGTGTGCTCAGGGTGTGCTCTGGGCTCAGCCAGCCCCCTGCAGGGAGGGACAGGCACGGAACCTGAGGTGCTGCTCAGGTGCTCACAGGACACAGCAGCCATCGGGAAGCTCCAGGGCTTAGCCCCCCTCTTTCAGGACATCTGAGAGACTGGATCTCCCCTCGGCCTTGGCCCTCAGTTCATTCACCGTGAAGAAACCCAGTGTTAAGACAATTCCCAAATGGAATGTCACACTTCAGTGCTCCTGCTGACTGCTGGAGTGGCCCAGGAATGTTCATGGCTACACTACGGTCAAATCTATTTGTGTTTCCATTCCTAAAGCTCAACAGACAGTGCCCACAGATGGAGACAGGATGTCTGACCGATGTGCCTTCCTCACATTCTCAAATTTATACAAAATGTGTGAGCAGGAGTCAAAAAATAGTTTATTTCTTTATTTAACCCCATCAGGGGTCATTAAGAGTTTTTTCACATTCCCTTAAACATGTATCTTGCTGGGATCTTCCAGACATGCCTCTCACAATCAATTCTCTGCTTTAACTGAGGATTGAATTATTAATGATTTCATCTTCTCTGAACTGCAGTTCTTCAGAAGAAAAATCTACATGCTCAAAAGCCCAAAGCTGTCAGTGAAAATGCAGTGATCTGATGCTCAGTTTATGATTTAAATGTTAAAGTCACTGGAAGTTCACATGGCTTATTGACTGGGGGAATAGAATTATCTCTAATTATAATTAAAAAGGCAACCCCCCCCAGTAGAAGACACTGAGGGCCCCCAGTGACCCTGAGATTCAGACACTCAGCTGTACAACCCTCCCAGCCCTGAATAAGCCTGAGGTTTTCTTCTTGAAGGACATACACTCTTTCTCTTTCATAACAATAGAGTGCAAGAGATTTTCCCCATAATAAGGCTAAAAATACTTGCCCAGGCCCCATGAGAAATTAACCCTTGCCTGTTTCTAGTGAGCTTGAAGTTCCTTAGCTGGTAGTAGCTATTTTAAAAGTTTGCTGTTCAGCAAGCAGGCAGGTATCTGACCTACCACAAGATTCCAAAAACCCTCCCTCTAAGATTCCAAACCCTCCCTGCAAATAATCTGAGAACAGGGAAATCGGCTTGGTGATTCTTCCTAATGGATAAAAGCTGTACACGACATTTATGTTGTTGATATTAAAAAGAACTCATTTTATATGTATTTTAGTCATAAGAAATCTAAACTGAACTTCCGTGTTCTTCTCATCAATATCATTGTAGGTTCTTCTGACCTGTAAGACACAGAAAATTCCATTTAAAAGGGTGGCAGTGCTAAGTAGGGCAGGGGAGGCTGCTGTGTGACACTGCCATCACTGCAGGGCTGTGTGACACTGCCATCACTGCAGGGCTCTGTGTGACACTGCCATCACTGCAGGGCTGTGTGACACCATCACTGCAGGGCTGTGTGACACTGCCATCACTGCAGAGCTGTGTGACACTGCCATCACTGCAGAGCTGTGTGACACCCTCACTTACCGCAGGGCTGTGTGTGACACCGCCATCCTGCCCTTCCTGCTCAGCAGAAGACAATGTACACCATGAGGGCACAGCCCACGATCCAGCCGAGCGCCAGCAGCACGGGGACGAGCAGGCGGGACAGCGGGGCCTGGGCTGCACAGAAAACAGCGTCAGGGACATGGCCAGGAGCCTGCTGAAGGAATGCCACCACAGCCAGGCCTGGCGTGGGGATGTCCCGGGCCGGCTGAGCTCAGCAGGCCTAGAGCAGGCTCAGAGGAGCCCTGTGCAGGCCAAGGTTCTCTGAGGAGTACATGGAAGCAGTAGTGGCTGTACACAAATACATCTCCATACAACATCAGAATTTTAAAGACCCTTCCATCGGTTTCGTGCAAACAGAACACTCTTGCCAGAAAGCAGAATAGCAACCTTTGAGATCCTATTACAACCTCTTACAGCGTATCTTAACACAGTTAATAGAATTACAGGTTTTTAAAGGGATTAAGAAATTATGTAAAACTAATCACAACACCTTGCACAGTTTAGATCAAGCAGAAAGACTCAGAGGGATGCTTAATAATTTAAGGATTGCCACATTGTTCTTCTAAAGCTCTGCACAGCAAACCTGTCCCACCCTGACACTGCACAGTGTGTCTGCAAGGTGTGTGCTGCCATGAAAATATTAAACACATAACCACACAGCAAAAATCCTGCCCTGAAACCGGGTGTACCTTTGCCCCAGGGGAGTCCCTGACCTGTTTCATTTAGAGACTGTTACTGCTTTGACACCGTGTCAGGTGAAGCTGCTGGGGATCGTTTTCTGCACTTGCCATTTCTCTGAAGGTCTCATCATGAACACAGGGCTGGATGCTGCTGGGGGCACAGAGGGGTTTGTCAGAGCTCTGCTGCTGACAGCGGTTTTGTTATGGGAGCTCCAGTTTAAACCACTATTAGGACATTTCTGGGGCTATAAATGAACACTCAAATAAAGAGCGTTCACTGCCCTTTTGTGCCTTAGCAGAAACTCTCCCTAGACACCAGAGTCAGTGGTGCAAAAAAGCAAGGAGACAAGTCTTTAAAAACTTTGAACACAGCTATGGAGATGTATCAAAGTTTCCTTTACAAGCGTTACCTGAGTAAATGTGCACACAGCACACAGCACAGTTACAGTTGTA
This sequence comes from Regulus satrapa, assembly GCA_013396955.1. NCBI lineage: Eukaryota > Metazoa > Chordata > Aves > Passeriformes > Regulidae > Regulus > Regulus satrapa. The sequence goes on along the minus strand of VWZN01018884.1, from coordinate 82,574 downwards.
AATTAATGTGAAATAAATAAAAAATTACAATAGATATAAAATGCAATTTATAAACTACTTTTTCTCTTTGGCGAGAGTGCACTGTGCTTACAATGGAAAGGTCATTATTAAAATCTCATTTTGCTCTACATCTTGAACTTTGTGGGGTTAAAATCTAAATTATTCTATGTTACTTTGGCACTGCACTTGGGGCTCAGCTACACACAGCATAACAAAAATGTTGTGAAACATAATTCATTTTACACGCTGTCCTATTGTGTCAGCTAACTTGGAATGACAACTACAAAAAATAAAGAATACAAAACTGGTAAGATTCAAAAATACAGGAGGAACCCAAGCTGTTAATAAAATTAGCTTTTAGAGCAATTACACTTCCTTACTGAAAAGCAAAATATGTATAGTGTATCAGACAAGAATACAGGTAGCTGAGTATATTCACACCGCGTTGCTCAGATCTATTAATTTCAGTATATTATTACATTCACATTTAATTGTGCCTCTTACCTGGTTCTGCCATTCCCCCTCTGCTGGTTTGATGGCAGGTTGAGGTTTACCTCTGCAGTTGCTCTGAGAGCCCTGGGATGCTTTAAATAGAGCAATATTTGGAATGTGCTGCAGCTGCCTGGCTCACTGGTGCCAGGGGTTGGCTATAAGCATTCAATTGTCTAAAAAGGCAAGAATTCAGGGGCTCAAGGTTACCTCTGCCTGTTTCTCCAACAGCACCTCTGTTTCAGAGCAATCTGCCTAAAGAGAGATCAGTTTATTGGAGAGGGAGGGAAACAAGGGTGAAAAGTGCTTTATGGTCTCTTTACAGCCGCGAAGCCCCCATGGTAAATCTGGATAACACTCACGATCCCTGCATATCCAGCATGGCAGGGATCTGGTGTGTTCTGAGTCTGCTCTCACACCTCTCCTATGGGAAGTCCAGCCAAGCCCTGCTCAGGATCCCTGTGCAGGTGTCCCTGCTAAGCACCACCAGCCCTCTCCTACCTGCAGGAGAAGTTCAGTCCCAAGGAAGGGCTGCTCTGCAGGAATCCCTGCGCAGGGCAGAGCAGGGGGACAGGAGCATGTCCAACATCCCACCCACAACAGAGCTGGGAGGGACAGCCCTTCCCAGGCACCCCTAAGGAAGGGGATTTCATTACTGCTTCTCCAAAATGGGAGCAACCTCAACAAAACTCTGGGCTATGTAACACTCTATTATGCCCTGCACAGTTCAGCCTATCACAACATTTTGAGACATGAGAATAGACCGTGAGCTTTACTTTCTTTGTCTGGCTTTGCTATAAAGCAAATCCTTTTGGGATAAGATCCAATTTGGTGTGAAAAGAAATATGACTGTGTAAAATATTTATTGAAAAAAATCTCTGATACAATAACTTTGTTGGCTGCACAGCTGTTCCTGTAAGAATCCTATCTGGTTTGGTTCTGCTAATTATATCTATCCATCTGATCTCATGGAAATAATTTCCAGCAGGAATCATGTATTCCAGACAAGACCATCTGACCTTCAGGGATTGGGACTCTTCCAGGCCCAGTTACCACAAGCAAGGGCAGCGAGTTATTGCTGCTCACACCAGTTTGGGTAACTGCTCACCCAGTGAGTGCTGGCCTGCACATCCAAAGTTGGACTTAAAGGAGATAGAAGTTGTGACTGCAGCAAAGAATAGAGTAACAATATAGACATTATTTTAAACAGTACATCTTCTGTTCAGAACTGAGGAATGAACTGCAGACATCAATTCTACAATAAACCTCAGTCCAACAGCCAAAAAAAAAAAACAAAACAGAGGGACAGTTTCAAAATATAAAAACAAGGAGAGGACACAAGGCTTAAGAAAATACTCTGAATGATCTGTGGCAAAACACATCTACTGCTTTGCTGCTGAAGAACAATACACAAGAACAACAATTCCCTCATTTCTATTTGTGTTCCCAATTACGTGATCTTGTTTTATGCTTTTCCCTCTCTGTTTGTGCTGGAACACTGAGATACTCAATATCCAGAGTTACACATGGATGGGCAGTGGGGCTCAGCAATGAGATTCCTTTTTAGCCTCCAGCTCACTGCGGTGCTCAAACAGATTGGGCTCAGGGCAACCTTTGGGGCAGCCTCTGGGACTTCATTCCCATTAACTCTCGAAGCTGGGAATCACTTCAAATGCTTTAAATGTCTACAGTGCCTTAGGGAATCAGGGCCAAAATTAGGAGGAACAGGGCAAGGCAGCAGGGCTGAAAGGCTTTCTGTGAGATAAGTGATTTTAAGGGGAAAAATCCTTTTAGTGCTCGGTGTTTGGGCAGGAACTGTCAGAACCTCACTGACCTCCCCTCACTTTGCAAAGCAAATTGGCCATTTTTAGTGTTAAAATACCCAATATGTTTAGAGCACATCCCAGTCTTCATCACTGCATCAGTAGCCAGAGATCAAATACTGGAATGTCACATTTCTGTCTTTGTTACCGTACTGGCAACCTCTGGGACTCTGCACCCACACGCAGGAGGCTGGCAAAGAAACGCTTTGTTTTACAAATTCTATATGATCCCTATAAATAACTGCAGCCTACACTGCTTTAGAGGAGATTACAAGGACAGGCCCACTCATCTTCACAAAGGGAATGCTCCAAGTAATAAAATCTTCATGGCTTTGTAATACTGGTATTAATTTTTAAATCACATTTCTTTCAATTGATCCTTTTTCTTTAAGAAAAAACCCTGATTTACTAGCGAATCAAAAGCCAAGTTTATATGCCTTGAATTATTTTATGACTTTCCCATACTCTCTTGTGACCTGCAGACTAACATATGAGAATATCAGATTATTGCATTCACAAAAGAGGTTTATATGTGGAAAATTTGTCTAATGAAATGCATTTTATTAGTCACACCAATCTTAGCATTTGAAAGCTCCCTTACAAATTGCTAGACATTACTTCTACTCACATTTACATCATGAAAATAAAGGCTGATTTATGTGATAACTGTGCAACTGAAGACCTGAAAAAATCCATGTACTAAGCTACTAAATAAGTAATTCCACATGCTTCCTAGAGCTCTGGGTCTACACATCATTTCTGCTGACAGAGAGAAGCATCGCTCAGCTGAATGCTGAGGTACCTGCAGAAACCAGCTGCAGAGATGCTGGGGAAACAGCAGCATGGTGCAGAGATCTCCATGAGCCGTGCCATTGCTGGATCGGTCGCACTGGTGTCTCAGAATAGCAGCGATAACGAGGTGGGGTTTGCCTTTGTACCGCTCCAGTTCCTGCAGCTGAGGGATGGCAAATTCCCCTGGAGCTAGCAAAGGGCATGTCCCTGACACCTCCTTCAGCAGCAGCAGCTCCTGGGATCCCTGGGGCCCTGCAGAGGTGGCTGCCAGGTGAGGAGCAGCACCAGGAGCCCAGGGCACAGCCCAGGGCACGGCCCGGGGATGGCAGCAGCTGGACACAGAGCCCAGTGTCCCTCACGGTCAGAGCCGGAGCAGCTCCACAGCCACGCCCTTGCCCTGGGCTGAACTGGCTCTGAGTGCCCCAGGGACAGCTCAGCCACCAAAGCTGCCCAGCTCAGGGTCAGCCACAGGCTTCGGGTTCTTCATATAACGACTTCAGCCACTGCTTCCCACCCTGTGATTATGATTCTGGAAGGGAACCCAGACCATCACACATCATAAATACCCAGGGTTTATGACTTGAGAAATGGCAGCTTTCTGGAGGAAGTGAGTTATAATTTATACATTACTGCAACCCGTTGCTGTGGCTTTTACTGTCTACTTGGTATTTTCTTCAGGATTGAAAGGCGTTTAATGTGTCACTTGCATTTACCCTGAATCCTAGCTCCTGGACCAAGTTAGAACTCCAGGCTTACCACACTGCATTTCCATCTGATCTTTCTGCTGTGACAGAATAATGAAGTTAATAATGACTCCATTTTGTTTATTTGGATGAGAAAAAAATAACCTGCAGTGCACTCCATGTGCAGCAAAGAGTTTGAGGAAGGCTCCCCGGTGCAGGCACAGGAAGTGTTTTGGCCCCAGCCAAGAGTGCCAGAGTCACCTCTTGCACAGCTCCATGGTGCTGGCACAAAGCTGGGAGGAGCCCCAGGGCACCCCAGGACACACACAGCCCCCAAAATGCCCTGCAGCAGCTGCAGCCAGCTGACCACCAGCCCTCACCTACCAACTCAGGCTCAGTGAGCAGGGAAAGCTTCCTCCAGAGAAGGGGAGGCAGCAGAGCAGGAGGCAGGAGCCACCTGGACATCCAACAAGGGTTTTACCAGGGTGCTCTGGCTGACTCCAGACACAGGGGTGGGGACAGCTGGAGACTGGATCTCATTTTTGGCTGTTCCTTTGTTCCAACTCCTGAAAAACTGACTGAACTGCTCAGCTGGGATGTGTGTGCCAGCTCTTGGTTCAGCCCCACATTTCCTGGTTGAAAACAACTGATCAGAGTGAAGATGCTGCATTTACAACCAACCACTGGCCTGTGTCATTTCAGCTCATGTGCTGAAACATCTTTATTTGATCTGACTGTGTACTCTGAAAGAACATTGGCTTGTGCCAGCAAGTAACACAATGGCAAAACACAAACTGGCTAAAGAAAAAAGGGCGTGTTCATTATCATAAATTGTGAAAGGATTTTCTAAAATGTCATGTTTGTCTAAGATTTATTTCTTGATTTGACCATTCCAGTTGACTATAAACACTGGATAAAATGGAGCAAGTTAACTTCAATGTCCTCTTTAGAGCAAAATTAAGGATTCCTCAGAATCTTTTATTCTCTATTTTTGTAGAATCAGGGAATGGTTAATGTTGGAAAATATATTTAAGATCATCAAGTCCAGCCATCAGCCCAACACTACCACGTATTAAAAAACTACAGCTCAAGTGGGTACAAGGCAACCCTAAAGTCACCTTCCCCAGGAGAGACACCTGCAGATATCCTGCTTTTATCTGGTCATGTGAAGACTCCCCAGTCTTACAAACTGGGAAAAGCAAGGTTGAGACAAAATTCAAGAGCAGAAGAAAACCTGTGATAAATCCAAGCCATGCCCAGGTGCAGGGAACTCTCAGCATGTCCCAGCAGTTCCTGTGAGTGCCCCTGGAGGGGCTGCCTCACTTCCACTCATCTTACAGACAACCAGACAGGTCATCTTCTCTGTCCTTTTCCAGATGATTCTGGCATCAGCTTCTCTGATTCCATACCCTCATGGAGATGTTCCCTCCTTTAGCAATCCATCTACCTGAAAGAGAACATGAGAGGGATTATTGTCCTTGCTTTTCCTATAGCTTATATATTCCTTTTTAAATGAACCCTCTGTGCTGGAAAAAAATGCACTTTTAAATTTACCATGGCAAATCAGTTAATTCAAAAAAGTTTTGCAAGCCTTGAAAAGCCATGAAGATATTGCCAAGTTTTACCTGACCAGAAATAAAGTTCTCAAAAGCAAAAAAATGGACAATTTCATGCACAAATTAAAAGACAATCTTGCAAGAAGAGAGCAGTTTTAGGAGGAAGATGACTGCAACCACTGAGTCCTTGAAGAAAAGGGGTGTGAAGAACAGCAGCTCCAAATTGGTGCTGCAGTTCCCTCTTGTGACAGCCAGAGCAAATTCCTACATGCAGGGAACCAGGAGGTTCAGTAGCAGAGCCACAGCAGCTCTGGGCACACAAAGAGCTCTGGGCTGGGGATTCTAAACAAACTAAACCTACTGGTTTTGAAACATTCCTCAGGAAAAATCTATTCACTGTTTTGGACTTTGGAAAAGGAGTTTGCCCACCCTGGGGTGCCTTTGCCCCTGTTCACATTAATCCAACAACAGTTACAGGAAATTAAGCACCTGAACCCCTTCCTCAGCCTGAGGTCCCTCTGGCACTGGCACAGGATGCTCCAAGGTGACAGGCATGAGCAGTCTGGCTCAGATCACCTGAGTAACCAAGAGCAGTATGGACAGGCAGAAACAGACTCTGCTGCTTGCTTGACATGAATTCTCCCTGCCCTTCTCACGTCTCTAGGTTTTCACTGTATTTTGCCTCAAACTAAGCTCTCAGGATTGACTGGTTTTAGCTTTTGGAAGCCAGTTCTTGGTTTGGGTAGGGAGGGACCTTAAAGCCTATCTTGTTCCTTGCTGTGGGCAGGGACACCTTCCACAGAACAGGACGCTCCAAGCCCTGTCCAACCTCTTCATGTTTGCAGGGAGTGTCACTGGGTGCCCTGTGTGTCCCTGGTCACAGCCAGGAGTGCACTCTGGTTATAACCCCTGCAGCAGTGTCACTGGGTGCCCTGTGTGTCCCTGGTCACAGCCAGGAGTGCACTCTGGTTATAGCCCCTGCAGCAGTGTCACTGGGTGCCAGCTCTGTCCCTGGTCACAGCCAGGAGCGCACTCTGGCTCTGGCACACTCTGGGTAACCCCCACCCTGCCTCAGCCTGGGCACCCTGGCACACAGAGCCTTGGGCTCTGTCCGTGCTCAGAGGGCCTCGCTGGGGTCCCAGCAGCTCCCCCAGCTCCCGGGCAGTGGGAATGTGTCCAGGGAGCTGCGCTGCTCAGGCAGGGCTGGCTGCCAGCAGATGGCAACCCCTGCCCACAGTGCGGGGCAGCCAGGCCAGCCCCTGTCTCAGCGTTTGGGGAAAAGTCTTCTGAATGCTTAAAAAAGAAAGAAAAATAATTAAGTATGCCTATAATTAATTACATTACATAATGTTTACACAGGAGAAATATAATTTTGTCTTGAATTTCTGGATGCAAACCCCTCCTCTTGAGATACAGAAGAACTAGAAAACAGTGAGGCAACTCTCCCTTTTCCCTCAGTCAGCTCAGTGATACCTCACAGCCACAAGGAAATTATTTAAAATAACCACCACGTGAGAGAAGATCAACACTGGGAAGGGAGCTCCTCTTCCTGCCCTGGAAAACCTTTCCATGGTCCACATTTCTGTTACCCCACCTCTCCACCCCCTTCCCTCGTTTATAGGGAGAAAAGAACAATGCCTGATCTTACCTTCTTTCCTCAAAAATCAGCGTGTCCTGCAATGCTCCTCAAGTGATAAAAGAGGTCACAAGTAAAATTTCCCCGAATTTGTTATATTTTGTAGAATAATGACTCTATAAAATCCTCCTTCAAAAGATACAAAAGGCCAATGGTCTCTTTTCCAAGCCTTTCCCTGCACACAGAAATTTACCACTTTCATTACTCCACTTTTGACTGCTGCAAAAATGCAGAAATTCTTAGTTCGGTAAAAGGCTCTTCTCAGAGCCAGTTTATTCTGGGTTAATTTAAATTAATCTGAAATAAGCTATCTTTAAACCTCATCAAGAACATGTTATCTTTTGTAAGGGCTTAAGAGCTTTACGATCATGCTGCCAGTAAAAGGACAGGCAGAAAAGCCTGAAGACTGGGGGGAAAAAAGATAGTTTTGAAGATTTTTATAGGGATATAATCTCTAAAAATGGTCTTTTGATAAGTTATCTTGAAGTTTAGATTTAAAGCAAAAAATGGAGCAAAACCACCCTCCTGGGGGTGTGATAATCTGCTGGATCATCTTATCAGCAGATAGCAAGATCTTCATGTTTTCTAAATGCATGTCAGAATTTTTCAAGGCTTTTTCGCTAAGCACCAGCCTTTGCTACTTCAGCAGGAGATGTGAACTGCCATCAAGTTATCCAGGCTACAAAAATCCCCAAAAATACTGAAGTCAAAATATTCCATGAGTTACACAAACAGTTACCACCATTATCAACCAGCAGCAATAGTTTAGAATATACAAAAACCCCAAAGAAGCACAAAAATCACATACTTCTTCCCAGAGAAACTGATGCTGCTGGTAATGATACAAATATATTCAGTGAATATTGCTATTATTATCTGATACATTCCTTCATGCAAATTGAGAATTCTAAAACCCCAAGGCTGATTTTTGTATGGGCAGACACATGGGAAGGGAAGTAAAGCAACAGCTGAATTTCCAAATAGTTTGGGATTTTTAAGGCATTCCCTAAGTGACTTTTTTTCCTTGGGGGTTATTTCTGAACAAGCAACATAAAGTTTAACTGCTATCAAAATGCCAAAGGATGTTTTCTTCTAAATTAATGCTAATTAAATTAGTAGCAAAGGTAATTACGTTGACCTTAAATTCTGAATGTATTAAGTGGCATTCAAATGGAGACTGAATTAATATTCAGTGTCATGTCTCTCTGTACTGATACATTAGCATATAATTCTTGACAGTGTACAGTTATGAAATGAAGGATCTCTAATGTGCTGACCATGTCCTTGATCCCTGTTTGTGCAGCTCCTTGAGTGGCTGGCTGTGACACTGCCACTGCCAGGTGCCCTCATGACACGGCACGGGTTTGCAGCTCACTGCAGGATTTGGTGCCATGGCTCTGTCCTTCTAAAATAAGCTCAGGTTATTTGTTAAATAGTTAAAAGTGATTCCCAGAGAACTTCCTTTAAAACACTGTCCTTCACAAAGCTTAAAGGAACCTTTAGGTCATCCCTTCTGTGGCTCCTTCCAGGAGTTAGGAGCTGTCACAAGGATGTCCTTCCAACAACTTCACAGCAGCAGGACCCGGGGAAGGACACCAGGAACCTGGGAAAGAACATCAGGAGCTGGAGGCACAGGAGAAGGGGGAACGGCTTCCCACTGCCAGAGGCAGGGTTAGATGACATTGGGAAGGAATTGTTCCCTGTTCTCCTTGGCAGAAGAACAAGGGCAGCACAAACCTCAACATTCAGATTTAGTCAAATCATGGCCCAACCTCCAACGTGCCAACGCTCACGGCAATTAAAGCATTCAAAAACCTACTGAAGATAGAGTAAAACAGTCTTAAAAGGCCATTCTTTGGCCTTTGTCCTGTGTCTGACAACTGTCCCCTGCCAGCTAGAGAGAGAGGGGTGTTTGTGACACCGGCTCCTCCCAAAGCAGCCCCATGGCCTCATGTGGAAACAATTCCCAGGCTCTGGCAGGGCTGCATTTTGGGCAGCAGCAGCTGAGCACTGCTGGTCCCTTCCCTCTCTGTCAGGGCACCTGGGGCTCCTCTGGGGACTGATGACTGACAGTGTGTCGAGTTCCAGGTTTGTGGATGTGCAGTCTGTTTTTTGTTGATTTATTTTTTGTTTGCTTGTCTGTATTACTGCCGCAAGATCCCTGGAGTGCATTTCCCAGCGTAGTGCTCACCCCTGTGCCACTGCACCTTGCCCATCCAGAAGGATGAATAATATATTACATGTTATATGTTATATATTGGTGTGCATAGGAGTCGCTTAGGTCATAGCTTTGGTCTCTTTGTGCTCTGCCTTAGGCTTTGACTGGAATGATGGAATAAAAAAACCTGCACAACTAAGATGTTTCAAAGTATTATCCTCTAGCCTGCCCAAAGTAGTCAATATGCTTTAAAATGTCAATAAATTAATTTTCTCATATTAAGATTTTTTGTTTTTGATGGTTCTCTCCAGATTGGTCAGTAACACTGACAGAAGGAGCTGGTTCTGGTGCTCTTCACTGACTTTAACAAACATTACAGGAGAGCCTAGGCATTAAACTACAACTATTTCTAGTCCTCTGACAAATTATTGATTTTCTTGCTTTTCTGGCTGTGAGGAAGAGCTCTCCCTGCTCATCCAGGTACATCCACCAAGCTCCTCCCAACATTATCTCACCACAGCAATAGCCACCCACAGCACAATACTCAATCCCATCCTGACAGCTCCCAGGCACAGCAAAGCCAATGAGCCCATCACTTAACCAGCCTCATCTTTAACTGCTGCACCTGGAAATGCATTTAAAATGTATCATGAGATAATATTAACAAATTCCCAGTATTGCACTTATCCCTTATTTAAAAAGCTTAAGATATAACCCTTTCTCCTTGTACAAACCAATTCAAGTTATATAATGTATGTGGATTTACTTTGCCCCAGTTCCAGCTGGCAATATATTGCTAAGCCAAGGCTGTACAATTGCAATTTGGCAGAAAACAGGTCAGGGTTTCATTACACATCAAAACTCTGAAACTGTTCTGAATGTTTCAAATTTAAAAGGCAAATAGAAAATAACCCTTGTGTCAGAATGATCCTAATTCCATTACCTCGATCATAAATGTACATTTGGGGCACTTTCTATTGGTTCTTTTGCTGTTTTTCCACATCTGTATGTGCAGTTTGTTGTGACAAAGTGAGGGTGGGAGTACATGGATCCAGGAGGAGGGGACACCTGCACCCTGCCCACGGGCAGGGCTCCAGCCCAGACCCTCCAGGGAACAGCTGCAGGAAGGAGCAGGAAGGAATGACAGGGAAAAGACCTTACTGTGAAGGGCTGAAGGGCTGGTGACCCTGGCTGGACACTGGCTGTGACCCAGGCACAGGAGGGACACTGGCTGTGACCCACACCACAAAAGGGACACTGGCTGTGACACAGGCACGAGAGGGACACTGGGCTGTGACCCAGGCACGGGAGGGACACTGGGCTGTGTCCCAGGCCAAAGGAGGGACACTGGCTGTGACACAGACACACGTCTGGCTCCCCAAGCTCATTAACAACGAGCTCATTTCTGCAGCAAAGATCTCCCTGCCAGCAACCTGAGGGACACTGCTGCCTTTCCAGTGCCATGTCCTTTGAAGCAAAGCATGTGGAATGTCAGCGCTCGTTCCCCTGCAGCCCCGGGGCTGCCCTCAGTACCCCAAACCCTTGAGTCTCCAGCCCTGTCCTTGCCTGGCACATGGGGTCAGTGCTGCCTCTGAGCCGTGGTCGTGGCTGCTGCTTTGGGCAGATTCACTTTGCCTTGTGCCACCCCACTGCTCAGCCACTTCCTGGGCTGCCTTAATCCTCTCAACATTGTATTTTTAGCATAATTGCAGCTGTTCACTAATTTGCTGCTAACAGATGATTCCAAGTTCATTGAAGGAGATAACAGAACTACAAAGAGCCTCTTTGACTCTCCACTGCCAATTTTAACAAATATTAAGGAGTCTCTAATAAGTCACGTTAGCACTGAAATTAAGCTGCATATTGGCTTTTTTGGGAACAATATCTTCATAAAAATACAGATCTTGAATTAATTACAGATCTTAAATTATGGGACTGTCTTCCCAAACACAACATCCCACTATAAGCTTGTCCCAATATAAGCTTCTACTGCCTCTGAACCCTGCTTACTCCACCCTTTTACCTCTGTGATGTCGCACTGTGTGCCTCAATTTCATAAACAGCAGCTGCTCCAGGAAAACAAAACACAGATAATTTCCTTCCTTATTAAATCTCCTTCCCAATTTGTTTTCTGCATTTTTAAACAGCCTGTTGCTGAATGGTCCCTCTTTACATTTTGATATTGATACATCCTGAGCCTCAGACTGCTCCCCTGCTACACCAGCACATTGATCTTTTAAAGGAGAAAAACAGGACTTGTTTTTCCCTCAATACATTACAAATCTGAGCACTTAATCTCAAAGATTAATGAAAGCATCTAAAGCCTGAAATGCTGTCACCCCTGGCTCAGAGGCAGTGGAGAGTGTTATGGATGGCGCCCCAGGGGGGGGTACCCGGGGTCTGGGAAGGAAGGGAGACAGGGCTGGGAGGGGACAGAGGCAGGGGCATGGAGCACTGCTGGGTTTTAGAGCAAGGGAGGGATTTTTTAATCTGAAGTGAGGCAGACCTCCTCAGGGAGAAGAGGAAGGTGTGGCAGCACCTCTGTCTCTGCTGCTGCACAACCCTCACCTGAGGCTGCCCACCTAACCACACCCTAGGCAGCATCCCGAGGTAATTCCAGGTTCTGCCACTGCTCCTTGGCTCAGAAAAAAAGCACTCACAACCCCCCTCTGCCATCAAAATGCTCAGAAGAGTGGCTCAAGCCGGTCTAAACAGTTGTAATTTATTAACTTATGTTTTATGGCACCAGCTCTACTGCTGCAAGGAATTAGTAATTTATTTAGTTCTGACATTTCCTCTCCTATCATTAAATTCAGTCTTCTGTATAATACACAGAAAAGAAAACAATTCCCCCATAGCTACTCAAACTTTATATATAACAATTCTCTGAACAAGATGATGATTGTGTGGGCTAAAATCTCACACAACTGCAGTGGGATTTAGGATTGTTTCCAGACAACTTTAAAAATCCTATTAAAATTCATCCATATCCATTACTTGTGTCTCCTGACATGTGACAACTCATTGCACCACAAATCAATGAATTTTCATTGCCACAAATGCACTTCCCCAGCACATCTTTGCACACAGGGCTTGATCCCTTCTCCCTCCCTGGGTAGGGATTGCTGCCACACAGGGGCTGTAAACAATCCTGGTACACAGGAGCCAGACTTGCATATTCTTGGGCTTTTGTGATTCAGTAAAACACACTTTGCTGCAGAATCCCCCATTTGCTGCTGGCACAGGGAAAGGTGCTGGGCATTCCCAGTCTGAGGAGTGAGGCAGTTGCTGGACAAGTTAAACTAAGGACAAGGAGCAGGAATCCATGGGCTCTCCTTAAGGGATGGCTTTATTGCTGTTTCACAGAACTATTTGCTCCACATCCAGGAAATATTCCCTCTTCAGTTTACTTCCCTCCATGGAGGGAAGCCAGGACTGCTGGAGGTGAGAGTTCCTGCTGGGAGCTGGGCCAGGGCAGCTCAGCTCCCTCAGGGATGTGCCCTGGACACTGAAATCATTGACTCCACAGATCTCAGCTCTTGAGGGGACTCATCAGCCATAGACAGCAGTGAAACTGAGCTGCTACTATGAATTACAGTAATAAAACCCCAAACGTCTTTCTCTGCTGCCATATCCCAAGATTAAATACACTGCAATTCAATATAGCAAATGCCGAGGAAATAAATTCTGCTCTCTGAACACGAGTGTAAGGAACTAAGGATGACAACAAAGTTGGTGATCATCTAACAAAACTAAGGCAGGACCATGTGTATATTAAGCAAAATAATTAGCTCAAGATGCAGGAATGCTGAACAAAGTCAGGCTTCCCACTGATCCATCAGAGCTCTTGCCTTCAAGCTGGACCTGGCACAATGCAATCCTGTCACAGTGGAAATAAGTAATCATGGAAGTCAAATGACAGACACTTTTCTATCCCTATCCAACAGTTTACAGATTCAAATATATTTGACTAATGAGATATTTTCCATCATATTTTTCCACCTCCTCAGTTTCTGTCATTTCCAGGTAGAGATCCTCTTGCTTTTGTTTTATAGACAAGGAAGAGATCTGCTGTACTTTCTCATTTTCTTGGCATATGCCCTCCATGTTCAGAGCAGGGGCTGTGGGAGAGGAGCTTTTGAGTCACCCTTTGTTTTCAAATGCAGATCCACTCACGTTTATCCCAGTGAACTTTAACTTGAAGTGTAGTATTCTGCATATGCCGCTCTGATTCTTTGTTCCAGCTTCCCAAAAGCAAAAGGATTTGACAAGGGGCCAAAAGAGGCAGAAATGTCTGAGCGAGTTCCAGCTGCACCTCAAGAGCTCCTACTTTGCTTTGGGAAGCTCCTGGTCTCCATGGTTACAGAGGAGTTGAAAAATAATGATCAAATGTTACCTTAAATGCTCCCATCCAGCACGAAAAAATAACCCTGCTCAGGATGCCCCGTGCTGACAGCCCAGTGGAGCGTGACCCCACATCCTGCACATCCTGCCCCGGGGCTGCTCCAGCCTGGGCACGAGGGGCTGCTGGACACTGCCTTGCTCCTGCTGGACACTGCCTTGCTCCTGCTGGACACTGCCTTTCGCCCCTGGGGCTGAGCCCCTGGAGCTGCCCAGCGGCCCAGGCCCAGCCCAGGCACTCCCCAGCCATCATGCAGTGCCATCAGCTGGGGCAGCAGTGGGAAGGCTCCAATCTCAGCTGTGTCATTCCCAGCCCTGGAGCCTGAGCTGCTCCTTAGGCTGAGCACACAGAAGGGAGAGCAAAGCCACCCCGCAGCTCCTCCAACACAGACGCCGTTTGTTTCATTTATAAAAGGGCAAAGAACAAAGTCTCTGGTTCACGTTAAAACCCCTCACAGAACCAAACTCCAAAGCCCAAACCAAATCCCCAAACACTTCAGAGAGCCCAGTTCTCCCCCCGCTGTTTTCCTGCTGTCCTGGAGCAGTGGGAGCTGTGATGGAGCCAGGGAAGGGAGGGAAGGACTAGCCCTGTACACCCAGTTCAACTTAAAGCTCTTCTCCACTGCCACTGTTCAGCCCCTCCCTGGCCCCTCCTGCCCACACCTGGAGTGAGGATGAGCAGGAGATGAGAGTCCCAGGGTGGAGGGGCACTGACTTCACATGTGCCACCAAGAAGAGCTCCTTCATCTCTGGCTCCAAACATGCTGACTGCTTTAGCAGATGATTTTTGTTTTCCTACTAATCCAGCTGATCAATAGGTGTGGTGAATAATAAAACAACACAATATATTCACCAGAGAAGTGATATTCAGCAGTGGAAAATGAAACATGCCAGGGATGCCACACGGAGAGGACAGCCAAATGACAATGACAAAAAAGAAAAAAGAAATTGTCTATAACATGGAATAGGAAAAAAAAAAAAAAAAAGGGGAGCCACACATTAGAAATGGAGGAGAAAAATTCCAGGTAAATTCTGACCTCAGAGAATATGACTTTGTGAAGTGTTACAAACCTGACATCCCTAAGTATCTCCAAATAAGATATTATTAAATATATTTATAAAAGATATTTATTTTATATATAAATATTAAATACACTGAGGTTTAACCTGTCACTGGAAACCAAAGGATCCGTTTCAGTCTGGAGGAGCTGCGTGTTATTCAAACACTAAGAGGCAAGTACACACAAAGAGCACAAGGCAGCAGGTGACACCACAGCAGTGACAAATCTGTTCTGCAGACACGCAGGGTCCTGCCAGCACTGGCAGCAGAGACAGGACAGTGACAGAACCCGGGTGTGCAAGTCCCAGAGCTGGATCCATCCTCAGTGTCTGAGTGATTAATTAAACTTTAACAAGTGTCTGGCAGCTATGCAGTTCTTGTGCCCAGCTCCACGCAGGTGTTTGTGTGGCTCAGGAGATCAAGTTAAACCCAAGGGGTTTCTATCAAACCCTTCCCTGCTGCTGCTGCTGCCACCACCCTGGTCCATTCCTCCAGGCCCAGGTGTGCCCAGCTGTGCCAGGCCCAGAATTCAGCAGAGAGGCTGCAGTTGCTGAGCGCATACATGATCTGGAGAGACTCACAGCTTTTGCCAAAGCTTTGTGTGTAATTCTGGGTAGCTCAGGAGCTGCCTGGATAGAAGAGCCTTTGGCAGGAGGGCCAGATCCATGTCAGATGAGCACCCTGGGCTCCCTCAGCCCCTGAGCTTCCCCATCACATTCTGGATTGGTCTTGGCAAGGTCTCCGGCAATCTCTGTTCCCTTTTCCTTCTTTATTTCTTTTAGCTTAGGAAAAGGCTGCTGCCAATGCATTCAGCAAAGCCCTGTCAGCCAGTCTGCCTTGCTGTGAAATATTAGCAAACAAGCAGTGATGGTAACACAGCCAAGTTTAACAAGATCTCCACTTATTATCCTGTCAATTTTGGTGGGAGAATATGGCATTGCTGTCAGATCCATCTGTTCAGTGCACAGCCCATGCATAGAAATCACCTCGTCTCACACATGGGGAAAGATTGGGGAGAAATCTGAAGGTAAGAGTAAATATTAATTAAAGATCTGTTAATAAATAGCGAGAACTCAATTAAGATAATTGACCATCTGAGAGCAGCCAGGGTTTGTTTTGTGCCTCTGGCCTCACACAAACAGGATTCACAGCTTGGATCACCACGAAATGATACGGGCAGGAGGCACAAGAGTACTGCTGGGAAAAGCCACGGAAGGAAAGCCTCTAAGAAGCTATCAATTTAAACATATTTCTGTTAAAAATCAACTAATTAATCTGATCACTTGTCACAAAAATCACCGCTGCTGTAGTTGGATAACTTCCTTAGAAGAAGTGGAAGTGGAATGGAAAAACTAGCAAATGCTAGAAAAACTTCAAGGGACAAATATCTATCCCTAACAACATTCCATTACTGTTTGTCCTGTTCCATCTAAGAGGTTGAAGAAAAGTTGCTGGGCAAGAGAACAGCTGGAATGATTTCCTCAGCAAAAGTAGGAGGCTGCCATTGGATTCTGCTGGGGGTTGAAAACTGCGAGCTCTAAGAGGTTTTGTTGCTGTCCCTCCTGCAGAGGAGATGCCTCAGGAAAAGTATCTGGGAAATCCAAACTGGATATCATATTCCAGTTCTCACCAATCAATCAGTGATGGTTTGGCTAACTCTAAAACCATGTCAATAAAAAATGAACAGAAATACATCCAGCAACTGCAGCCTCTGGACTGTTGAGCCTGGGAAGGCTTTGGTGCATCAGGAATGCCATCACTTCCCAAAATTCTTTCAGCCAGTAAGAAATGAAAATATATGGGATATGTATGACCAACAACTCAGAATTTTGGTATAATTTTTATTATTATATACCTCACACAAAACATACGGAGTTACTCCTTGTTTAAAGCTTCCCATCAGGGCAGCACAGGGCCTTGCTGTGTGAATTCCTCCTGCTGAGCTTTCAGCATCTCCATTATGTGCAGCAGGAGGTGCTGCCAAAACCATCCCAGAGAAGAGGAACCATTTCCTCCAGCTCTGGACTGAATCCCTCTGCACCATTCCCAGCACAGACCTACAGCAGAGCAAGGCCTGCTGGCCTGGTGATGGATGAGCCTGAGTTACTGGCTAGAGGAACACCTTCTTGGAGTCAAAACAAGGGCTTTTCTGCAAGGAAATCAAAGGGACAATTCCTGGACATCAGCCCTTTTCCCTCAGACCTGCTGCAAGGCTGGCTCAGCTCTGTGCCTGGAACAGAGACCAGATATGCTGCTGAGGATTTATCTTCCCAATTAAAAGCTGTATTGATTGGCAAATCTTGGTTTCTCTTGTGAAAGCACATGTTGGCTTCAGGAAATGCTGAAAGATGAAATCCTCTGCAGTTTTCTCTCTCAGTTAGGGTGGGGAAGGATCCCACTGCAACCAGGGATGCAGGGCCCAGTGTTCCCACAGCTCCATGCTGCAGCTCAAACTCTCAATCAGCACAGAGAGGCAATGAGCACCCAATTAAGAACAGCCCCCTTCCACACCCTGTGCACACAGCCAGAGCTGGAGCAGCTCCTCCAGAGGCCAAATCCTTCCAGGGGGCTTAAGCCATAGGAGAAAAGTGGGGTTCAGGTCTATATCACTACTGCTTATTTAAATTAATTCAAACAGCACATGCACCCTCACCCTTCAGAAGGCAAGGTACATTCTAAATATTTAATATCATAGTCCCTAGACAAAATAAATACAAGAATATCAATCCCCACCTTGCTTACTCAACATTCACCTCTCTTCAGAAATCAGATATGAAATAGTACAAGAAACCTGACACATGCTTTAAATCAAACTTCCATCTCCGATGCCTTCTGAACAGCTTTAGATGGACCAAGTCGGGACAGACAAGAAACAGACCCCACCCCAGCACACACCTGGGGAAACTCCACCCACTGCACCAGTTACACTGGATTCACACTGTCTAAAGCACCCAAATTTAGCACTCAATTGTGTTCCCTCATCCTGCTGAACTCTGCACTGCAAGAGGATCCTCTGGGACACAGCTGAATTTTCATATTACTGAAAAAATGTTACCAGCCCTGGAAATAAGAAAGTCAAATTAACATGCTCTCTGCAACTCTCCATATTCTGTTATCTGAGCAGCGTTCGTTTGCAGAACTCCACTGAATTTAAAAGTATCACTTTAGACAAACACATCTTTAACTGAAATAAGATTTTGACTATAAATGTTTAAGATGTGAAACACTAAATTAAAAAATCCACTTTAAAGAGCTTGCAAGTTAAATGAGTGCTTGAAAGCTCAGCACAAATTAATCATCTACTTCCAGACATCTGTTTCACTTAAAAATGTGCCTCCCTAAGTCTATTAGTCCCTGAAATGGGATCACATAAATACTGTCTGACTGCACTGGTGAACTGCAGTCTCCCCGAGCCACACTTTAATTACCATGCAGCCATGCCTCGGAACGGGGGCTCCAGGGAAGCGCTGCCTCCCGCAGGCCCTGGGGAGCTCAGTGCCCCAGCCGCAGGGCACTGCTGCCCCAGGGACTCTGCGAATGCCTGGGTGCTGCAGCAGTGCTTGATCCCAGCTCCTCCGGGAGCCTGCTGCTCCTCCTGCACAGCAGCGCGCCCAGCCAGGCGGCTCCTCCAGCAAGGCGGGCACAGCCCTCCCTCCCTCCCGGAGCTCCACGCACAAAGCTTCGGGCTCGCAGCTCCCACCCCTGGTGTCACTTTGTACATGGCTGCATTCCCTGTGTGCTGGGACTAGATCAGAGAGAAGCGGGGTCTGGAAAAGATCGCACTGGTTTGAATATAAAGGAACTATTTCTGTGTTACTATGAAGTCTGACGTAGAAGTTTTTTGGGTTTTTTTTATTTTTTTAAATGCACCCACCAGGAAGAATGGAATTTATCTTTATCAGCAAGTGCCCAGCCAAGCAACCAGTGAAATTCATCAGGCTGTTCAGAACCTCCAAGTCCCTTCTCAGCATCCCTTTCCTGTGTTTTCACTGCACACGGAACCAGAGCAGCAAGCCCACGAGGCTCCCTGTGCAGCGAGGCTGCCGGGCTCCTCAGGCTGGGGCTGGACCCTCCCAACGCTGCTGGGCCTGCAGCAGTGACACGGCGAGGACAAGGCTCTGCTGCAGAGGGTTTTCATGTTCAAACCCCAACTGTTCCTAAAGCGAGGGCTAACAAAGCATGGCACCAGCTCCAGCTGCTCGCCCTCCCTCCGTGGCCCCCTCGCACACAGACAGCCGTGCCCACCTGCCAGGCCAGCTCTGGCAGCAGAGACAAGGCAAGGCCAGGTAACTCAGCTGCACCCTCCCTGCAAGCTCTCCTGTCTTGGTCCGTAGCTAGACCAAAGCCATGTGCAAAACAAGATATTTCCGCTTCCAAATTCCACCTCAACTAGGCCAGCCAGGCACTGTTCGTTTTAATTTCTTTGTGTCTCAACCAACACAGGACTTTAAAAGATAATCTCTGGTAGAAATTCAATTTATTTCTCCCCCTGCATGTCTAAGCAGATCTGTAATCAGTGTAATCACTGTGCCACTGTCTCCTGTGTGACTGAGGGTCCTGGACATGATTTTCACTGTTGCAAAAAGGAACAGCATTAAAATCTTATCAAAACAAATCCAAATGAGCATCAGTTTAAAAACAAGACTGACCCATGAGAAACATGCTCCTGGGTGAAAATCTGGCTGTTCTTTCACATAATGTTTTGTTCTTACATACCTTAGTCTTATTTAAGATGTGAATCTCAGGATGAAAGCCCTCCTACCAAAGTGTCAGAACAGGGGCTCCAGTGCCAGGAGTCAGGCACATGGAATGGCTCCCTAACACCTGGAACATTCTGAACAATTGTTAAAAGCAGGGTTTTTTTAGCTGATATTACAGTAAGCAATCATATAAATGTGACCAGAGACTCGTTCTGGCTTTGAATTAGAAAATATAAAATTTCTCAAAAGTAATATTCCAAACCCATCTGTTCTCTACAGATTCTTGAACAGCTTAATTTATGCTATCATGAATTAGCAAAGCAATTTAAGCCTGCTTACCCAGGATGTGAGCCACTAGCCTTTACCAGGCTAAAGTGCTTGTTTATTCTACGTTGGTGCAGATTCTGCACCAAGAAAGTCTTCATTAGATGGATTTTCAACAAGCTACAGCCTTGCTCAGACAGTTTAATTAATTTTAGAAGAGGACTAAAATTGAATGGCCTTCTAGATGCCTGAAGATTGCTGGTCTGTCCTACCCATATGTCTAAAACCCCTGGCTCTGTACAATGCTGCTTGGCATCCACACACCAGATGTTCCCAG
Organism: Regulus satrapa; assembly: GCA_013396955.1. NCBI lineage: Eukaryota > Metazoa > Chordata > Aves > Passeriformes > Regulidae > Regulus > Regulus satrapa. The sequence goes on along the minus strand of VWZN01018884.1, from coordinate 62,675 downwards.
AGTTTAAAGACTGAGTTCTGGAAGTGCTGAATTTTTGAACTCAGCATCCCTTCAGTTAATGATCCAGGGCACAAAGCCAGAGGAGGAGGCATTTGCAGTTTTCCCAAAGTGTCCCATTCCCACAGCGTTTTGGAGTTGCTGCACAGAGCATGTTACCCCAGGATGGATTTTCTGGAACCCCAAATGGCTGCTGCAGCACCAATTCACAGTGACACAATTCACAGTGACACAAACACTTCTGACCCAGAGTGTCCCCCACCAGCTTGGCCCACCAGTACTCACCAGTAACACCACATCTCCTGGGCACGGGAGGATCAGCAGGGTGGTTCAGTTATGCCAGGACACTTCATGGCAGGAACATCCCCACGGGAGCAGCTGGATTGGCAGCAGGTACATTTGTTTGTATTGTTTCCACTCCGTGAAAGAAAATGAAGCTTGTTTATTTAAACTAAAAACTGAAGAAATTTCACATATTAAGGCTGATGTGTATTTGGCTTCAGCTGCACCACAGAAACCCTGCCCTGCTCCCTTAGCCAAATATCACTGCCACACAAAGAACTGGATTAACATCTAAGATTAAGAGTGTAAGAGATTATGTGATAAAACACTGCTGCAATAATCTATCCTGACCTCCTGCAAGCACCATTACAACTTTTCTAAATTAATTCGAATTAAAGCAAGTTTTTTCATTTCCCGCAGTGGAGATCTTCTCATCTGCTTCCTTACAAGGCACTTTTACTAGGCCTCAGTCACACTTCCCAGACTGCATCCTGGCAATGAGATAGAAATCCAGGTCCAAAGCTTAAGGGATTAATCCAGTGTCTGGTTCTGTTCCTCCATGGGAAAATGGTTTTTGTTTACAAAATCCACTGTTGTCTCCCACCTGATAACACGGCCACTCTCCTGTGTTAGAGCCTGAGTGGAACAGTCAGACAAACTCAAATGTGGCTCCTGATCCAGAAGGAACAGCAGAGCTCAGCTGCCACTTCCAGCCAAGCACCACCCTGTGAAATAAAGGATCTTCCCTCCTTGCATCTCCTGCCAAGACAGATGTTTGCAGTCACTAACTGCTGCTGGATTCAGCACCAATCTATGGACAGATTTTTGTCTCAGAAAACATGTGACCAAGTGCTTAAAAATCTATTTTAATGACATTTTCAAGAATAATAATACTCTGCATTACAAAAGAAAGAGGTAAAAGGTACGTCTTTGACATATCAGAAAAAACTTACAGCAAAGGCAAAGAGTATCTTCCAACCAAAATAAAGCTATGTTCTTCCCTACAGGGAAGCTGTAGGTGTCTGAGATTCCTTCACCCAATTCACTTTCAGCCTTCATAAAAAAAGGTGAGCAGTCAAAATAGTCACTCTACCATGTCAGTTTAAATATTCCACTGACTGTCGACAATTTAGCAATAAAATTACAAATATACAGAAAATGGATCTGCTGTATCGAAGCTACTCACACAACCAACAGCAAAAATACATAACAAAATAAGCAGAATTAAGTGTTTTCATTAATAAAAGCAGAATTACTCCCACATTCCACTCTGTCTCAAATCAACACAGTAACCAAAAAGGAAGACAACGGTTGTCATACTTTGCAGAGAGGGCAGAAGACAAATCTACACCAGACTCACAAATCTGGACTAACCCTAATTCTACAAACCATTTGCTGTAGAATCACAGTTCATACATGAAAACATGTAAAATTTATACTAACAATTCAGAACAAGTGATGCTCATGAAGGGTCGCTGCCTGTTGGGCAGAACAAGCCCCAGTCCAGCATTCCTGACACCACAGTGCTTTGGAGAATCCTCACAAAAGGCCAAAAGTGATCACCAGAAGTGTTTTTCCAAGCAGGAGGACAAGACACAAGGAAACCAGTATTGCCTTCAGTGCAACGTCAGGCTTTGAGCACGGCATTACAGACACAGAATGCTACAAACACGGCTCCGGCAGCTCCGGCCCACGGTGACGCACCCCTAAGGATGGAGGGGCTGCCTCCCACCTCCCTCAGCTCTGAGAGGAAGGCGTTCGTTAAATCACCGCCGATTCACCGGCGTGAAACTGCATTTGGAAATAACTTACAGGCAGCAGACGGCTCCTCGCCACCCGCCGCAGGCAG
>VWZN01018884.1:31931-50974 GCA_013396955.1 Regulus satrapa | reverse complement strand
CCCCCCCCCCCCCCCCATTTAGAAAATTAAACATTTTCATTAGTAAAGGTGTGAACAGAATCTGGACAAAATGTTCAAACATCATCTTCCTGCTCCATTTTGAGCCACATACAAATATTCAAGTGATTCTAAATTATTACACTATAAAGAAAATAGCTATGATAAAAAAGATTAAAACCTCAAAATCCCCTTTTTTCATAAGCAACTATGATTTAACAGTTTCTAATTTCAACATTACATATTTTGTAATGCTAAACACAGCTTCAAGTGAGAGTTAGTTAATTCCCTTCTCATCAAGAGGTAATTAATATAACTGAGAGCTCCTTATCCTTTTGCATACGGCTCACTGAACAGATTTCTTTCCTCCTCTTGTCATACACCCTATTGGACATAATTTCGTTTGCTGTGTTTGCTGCTGACATGAAGTTGACTATATTGGAAATCATTTGCATGGTTCACTTTGGAGTCTGAAGGTCTGCACTGAACATGTTCCATGCAGTTAACTTTAAGGAATTGCCAGCTTTAGTGTCTTTGTACCTCCCCTGATGGTTTTTAAAGAGTTTATTCATTTGGCAAAAGAGCTGGCTGAAAATGTCATATGTCAATATTGTTGGGCGGATAATTCTGTATCTGAAAAAATATCAATAGTAAGCAGTCTTTCCAGGCATCCCTTCAGCTGGAAAGGCATTAGGGGGCAGTTATAGGATGTCTCTGTTGCCTCAATCTACAATAAAATCACTATTAAAAAAAAAATAAATCTATATATACCCTTGTTTTTTCAGCAGAGATTAAATGAATGGGCTTTCCAACCTGCTACATCCATCAGGATAACCAGCTGAAGTAATTAAATTATTGACAGACTTTCCTGCCCTCAGCATAATCAGCAGATTCCAGTGGCTGACATTTGCCTGTGACACCTCATTCCCAGCATTAGTGTGGCCAGCAGCAAGCACAGGGTGCCATGGGAAGTGCCCACAGGTACCTGGAACTCTTAACACACCCTGAGGGGGAAACATGCACTGAGCTGAAGGTGCTGAAGGAAACACGAGCACTTCAAACTGATGTAAGCTTGGAATGGAAGTATGAGTCCTGGTACTCTCTGCTTAGGGAATTTTTGATGCTCCTAGCTGGCTTCAGGGCAGATGGACTGGTGGCTGATTAAGTTCTTTGAAATGTCTCTTAATCATAAAAAATTGCTCAGATTATCAGTCCCAAAGCTTGGTGCAGCCCTCCCCATGGATAGCACAGACCAGGAACAGCAGAGCCTGGCAGGCTGGGGCAGAGGGGCTGCTGGTGGCACAGGGACTGGGCTGCAGACCTGCCTCTCTGCTCAGTCACCCTCTGCAGCTCTCAGTGACTCCAGCAGGAAGGAAGCTGGCAGCTGGAGCAGCTCAGGTCAAGGCTGTAAATCCCAGGCTCAGGGCACCGTGGGAGTGTGGGAATAGGGGAGGCAGATGACAGGAGCACATTTGTCAGGATATGGGAATGGGAGGAAACGTGAGCACTGTCCCTTGTGGGGGCTGCTCCATGCCCAGCTGTGAAATGAGAGCTCTCAGCTCCTGCCTGGGCTAGTGGAGACACCACTGAGGAGCAGCAGAGCAGGCAGTTGGACCCAGCAGCTGCACAAACATAACCAGGGCATGAAATCCAGGAGATCAGGAAGAACACATCTGTACAGAACAGGAGCCCAGAGCCAGCACTCAGCCACAGCAGCCCCTGGGAGCAGAACAGTCCCAGAACGGCCCTGCCCAGGGTGGGACACAGCAAAACTGGGCCCTGACTGAATAAGCGACCATCAGCTCTTGTGGAAAACAAGATATACCAAGACATTTGTCTATGCAGCTCTTCTGCTGCTGCAGATTTGATCAGAAAATCAGCAATTCCACAGCATGAGTAAAGATGGTCTGTTAGCCATGTGAGAAGCTTTTGGTCATCTTAAAGGTTTTCAATCTTCTGAACAGAATTAAGACACCAAGTGTAATCACACAGTCCCCCCCTTGCTGCCCCCAAGCCCATCATGCTTGTCTGGAGCAGTAAAATATTGCCAGGGTCCCTGGAATGCTGCCAGTCCTACAACAGCAACCTCAGCTCTCATTTATTTCACTCACCTTGTGTTTACCAAAGTTGCCCATTAATGATCGACCGTGAGACTTTTTTCCACCCTCTTTTGTGTCCAGGTTCTGTGCAGGAAAAGTGCAGTAAAAAGTGTAACTAAATACCTTCAGAAATGTTTTTAAAGAGTCAGCTAGTCTCTAAAAGGCAGCATTTCAACCTCATACAAGTTCTTGTATGTCACCCTGGTTCACTATTAGGAAAGTAAAATAATTGCAAATGGGACAAAGTGACTTAAAGTCTGATCTGTGAACAAACTGAAATCCAAAATCTCATTACAGGACTTTTCTAATTTCTTTGTACACTTGATAGTTTAGAATTCTTTAACTGTAAAGAAAAATATTAACATTAGCACTCAAGACAACAACAAATAGAAAGCAGAGGTGTAGAAAAAAGCAGTAAAAAAAAAGCATGTAGAAAAAGCAGTCTAGCAAAACCAGGCAAGAAACAACAAACCAAGACGTCTGAGTGTTCTTGAAAGCAGCCACAAAGGGAAAGGGGAGAGGAAAAAGAATTTCCTAGCAGATAAATGTGGACTTTTCATAGGCAGCCTGCAGGCTGAGTTCCACATTCCCAGCCATGCCCCCAGACATCAGCTGGATAACTCCTGGCAGCATCTCGCTTCTTCTGTCAGGAACACACAGCCCTTCATCTTCTGAAGAGCAAAACAAAACTGAAGAATATTCCCCCAGCATTTCAGCTGGGTGAGTATTTCAGTGCTCTGAACTCCAGCTATTCCCTGTTCAGTGCTGAGCTGGAGTCACTTTGGGCTTTCATGATGACTGGGGCCCAGCAAAATCAATAACCCGTGTTCAGAGATTTGCTCAGAGCTCAGGCTGGAAGCCTCTGTAACATGTAGAAAGAATCTTTAGCAGATTTTTACTTCTTTTAATAGTAATTATTTGGGAAAAATCAAAGGCAGATCAGTCATGAAGGAAAATAAATGACCAGTAAAAAACCAGGAAAATATCCCAACTGCTCCCCTTCTGAACCATCAATCACACAGCTACTCCCAGAAAAGAGCTCTTTGACACTGGTTCCAGAGCAGACACATCTCCACAGAAAATTAACTCTGTATTTTATGTCCCTGGAGTTTGCATCCAGTTCCTCAGTTCCTGACTCTCTCATCTGAAACAGTCTGCAACACATTGCACTGCCCAGTCCTCATGGGAGCTGTGAAGGGAGAGCTCACGTACCTGCTTCAGGTTGACATTGAAACTCTGGTGGGTTGCCTTCAGCAGGGCTCTCACGGTGAAGCTGTCAGGATCCTCTTTGTCCCTGATTTGGGATTCTTTTAGCAGAGATTCCAGTTTTGTTCGTATAAAAGATTCCACTTGGTGCTGAGTTGCACCATTGCTCTGAAAGACACCAGGAAACCCAGTTCAAGTAGGTGCTCATGTCCATCCATTCCACACTGAGGGTCACACAACACTCCTGTTTCCTTTCCTCTGCAAGAAAAGACTCCTTGCATAATCCTGCCTGATTCTGCCCTGTCTACCTGTGGTTTTCACTGCCATTTCCCTTCACCTTTCCCCCTCAGTCCTTCCAACTCAGCTCACAGTCCCCCCGCAGATCCCCAGGACCTGGCCATGGGCTCTCTCTGCCTCACCGCTCTCACAAGAAGAAGGTGAAGAGTATGAATGCACTTACAGACACCCTAAGCATTGGATTCCTGCTCCAAACAGTTAAAAAAGGAAGCAATTCCTGTTAACAGACATCCAGACTATACAGACTCAAACCAGCCTCTTACATAAGGCACTTAAAATAAAAATTAACCATATAGAACAGCATGAACCTGACAGGAATTAAAAACTTAGGAAAAAAAAACTCTGCTAACAACTGTAAGTAGGACATAGAGTGTGCATGTAAGAAGTGCAGAGCTGTCACACTCTGGGAACTGACTACGTGCACATACAAAGCAGGGCTTCAACTTGCAGTCATCCTCAATTTCATCAGCACTGTCCTCTTCTGAAACTTCTCCTTCCTCAGCATCTGCTCCAAGGCTGCAGGGCAACTTCTTACCCTAAAATGAGGAAAAAACCCCCCAAATAAATGTGGTCAGTGTTAGTTAGTGCACCCAATCTTCTCCTCTTGCTTTACCACCTGCTCCTAAATAAATCACCTACTAAACTTCTGTGATATTGCTTCTGTGCACAGAAATGTCCTCGGCCTACTTGCTTCATCAGTGGGAGACAGGAATGGCATTGATATTCCTGCAGAAATGCAGAGGATTGATTTTTAGGCTGCATTTTTAAATTAATTATGCTGCTGCTAATGAGTGGGTCAAATTCACTTCATGCTGGTATCTTTACACTGGCTTAAATCCCTGAGTGTTATTAAAATGACTCTCTATATACACTTACAGGATGAAAATCATGCCATTATTTGAAATTGTTTGGTTGTGAATCAATACTGCCTTTCAAAGGAAAATTTATAAAAAGAGCAAAAACAGTAACAAAAGGATGAGAAGTTGGCTTATTTCTCAACAAGGTACTGATTCCTAAATCTGATTTTATCTTTTCCAATAGAGCTGCTTAAATTGAGCAGGGTATAGGAGAAAGGGCTTTGTGCAGGGATCCTGTGATGCTCAAGATAGAATTTCTCATTCTGCCAACAGCTCAGCTCCACAGCAGTGTGCACCCAGAGGGCTCCAGCAGTGAGAGCTGGAGGATCACACTGAAATTACAACCTCAGATGTACTGAAAAGCCAGCTCAGAAGTTCAGGTAAAAACCCAGAGCACCCAACCTCTCCTGTCTTTAGTGCAGAGCCATGGGATTTCTCACAGGATTGCTGTTCCACCCGATTTCCTGTGGATCCCTCAAACACCAGCCCCACGTGTTTGCACAGTTCATTAACCAGCAGCCACTCCAGAAAACTGATGCAGTGAAATGCAAAATCACAGCTGAGCACTCAAAAGGCTCCTAATTTGGGGTCAGCTCTGTACTGTGCACTGCAGCATGTTCAAACGAGCATCAGACTGAAACTGTGAATCCCTGCAGCCAGACTGATGCCAAGGACAGAGGGAAAGCCAGAGTATCCTGAGAGTTCACACAGAAGTAATTGTCCCCCTGTGTCCAGGTAAATTAGACAATCTGATAGAGCAGAACTCTATTAAACATCCTCCCAAAGGTCTGCCTAGTGCTTCTTCCCTGTTCTATCCATTCTTGCCTTTGGAATTCCTTTCAGAGTGAATCCATTTGGAGACAGAGGCTCACACAATTAATCCTGCACAGAGCACCAACCCCAGGGCTCTATGGCCTCCTCCAGCTCCTCCTGAGCTCCTCTTCTCCCATCAACACGGCAGATGAACCATGAACAGAGTTCATCCCATCAACTACAGCTCCAAGCTGGATGAGGGGAAAGGCAGAAAATCTTCACTTTTTTATCACTCCAAAGTACTTTGTCAAGGAAGGACTGTCAGACAATGTTTAGATGCTAAAGAGATATGAACTGGTCCTCCAAAGAAAACCTACAGTAAATATCACAAGCTGACTTTTGTTGCATTCTGAACATGCCCAGCAGCAAGTTACCTTCACTAGGATTTTCCCTTTTAGATCCTGAGGGCTGGGAAGCTGTCTGGGATCTCCAGTGTTCACAGATGACAAGTCCAGCTTGTCACCAAATATCTCCTTCATGTACTGGGCAATCTTCTTTTGCTGTTGAATGCTGCAGTGGTTTTCAATGGACAGTATCACTGGAAACCTGGAAACAAAGCCCCCAACACTCTCAGAGCTGTGTGTGGAGAGACAACACCTGCCCTCTTAGCACCCCACCTGTGAATGGAACAGCCCAGTTCTTCCACAGACTTGCCCCACTGTTTTCTAAACTCTTGGCAGCCCCAGGGTTCTATGACAAGGAACTCCACACCAAATAATGAGAACCACCTCCTTTAGTTTTGAAAGTACCACCTTGTATTTCTCATCAATAACACCAAACTTTTGGGCTTGATTGGTTTTTTCCCCCACATCCATTGTTAGGTGCTTTTTGTAAATAAAGAAAATTAAGTCTTTTCCTACTCAAAATTCTCTACATGTACTCATTTTTTAAGACTACTCTGTATATAGGTATATATATATATATGTGGTCGAAGTCCACGGTTTTCATAAATAAACTGTTATAAAGCACCATGGCAAATTAAACAGATTCAGAACACTATCCCACACCACAGTATTTCCTCACATTACACATGACAGCTTTTCAATTTTTCTGCTGAAATAAAGCATTTTCAGTAGATAGAGAACATCACAGTATTGATTTTTCAGGAGAATTTCCCTGTGGATGTGAGTGGGAAGTTCTATTGAAAGATAATCAGATGTGTCAGACTGTCCAAAGCCTTACTGAGTTTAAAAGCACAAAAGGTTCAACTCAGGCAGAACTCTCTCCCTCAATTGATGGGAAGAGCTCATGCAGCTGAACAATAAACACAACAGGGCAATAACCAGGGGAACAGAATCAACCCTGATGTGTTTAAATGAATATTTACACTTCTTGGGCTTGATGGTAGTTTTCAATGTGGGATTAACTACAGAAAGCAGGTGTAGCTTCAAACCTGGCTCCACACTTACTCGTTTTTGATGAAGGCGTATTTATTGATGGTTTCTGCCACATCCCGGAAAGGGATTTTGGAAGTCAGGGTGTAGCCATGGTGCACCACTGGCTCCCCATCTGGGCCATCCCAGCAATCCACTGTTAAGACCAGAAAAGCCACACATGAAGAGATGTCCCCAGTCTCATCCATCCCTGTGCTGCTGCTGCCAGCAGATCTCAGCTGCCCAACCATGCAGGGGCCACCAAGGCTCACTCCACCTCTTGCCACCTCTCATTCCATCTCCTCTGACCTGCCAGCTGAACTCAGACTAATTTCCTAGGTCAGATCAGAATTCTGCATCCTAGAACTGTTTTTTCCCTTGTACAAATTTGAGGTTTTTTCCTCATGTATAAAACTACAAAGGTGTAATAAGTCAAACAATGTTTACAGTTACCTTGGGAAAGCAGTTTTTGTTTCTGAAGACAAACTCTTTAAAAAGAATTTATCTTCTCCCACTCCCAATTTAACTTGCAGCTTTATAACTGACTCTACAAAGAGCAGCATCAAATCCAGCACATGCAGAATGGACCAGCATAAAAAATGCTTTTCCTAATGAATGCCTGTACCCTGAATTTGTACCAAACTTGTCACTGCTGCTGCCTCTACAGGCAGTTAAACTTCCCAAGAAGAAAGCTGCAGAGCTATTCCCTGGGCTCTGAAGTAGCTGCAATAGCTTTGAGATCAAGCAAAATAACACTGCTGAGTGTTCTTGGGAGCTGTTCTGCAAAAGGCAATCACCAAGTTTTCTCAGGTTCATTTTCTCTGATTAATTTTTTAATACAGATTAACAATATTTTTTTTTCCAGATGACCTTTTGTAATACTAATCATAAAACATTAATATTGAGTCTAACTTTGTCAAAAGACTATCTACTTCTGGAAAAGAAAAATGCTAATAATACTAATATAAAAACACTAATGTTTTGTTATTATTTACATGATGCAGAGCTTAAACAAAAATCCAGTGTGATCTCCATGGCAGGGAGTTGGAACTGAATGATCATTAGAATCCCTTCCAACCCCAGCCATTCTGCAATTCTCTTGGTGCCTGTCACTTGCCCAAGGTGATCATTCCCAACAGAAAAATCCAGTTTGGAGCGGTCAGAAAGTGCTGTGGTGCCCGAGGCAGCCCAGGTGCAGCTCTGGTGCCGCCTGGTGCACAACAGTGCAGCTCAATGCAATCCAGTGCAGCCCCATGCAGCCCAGCGCAGCCCCAGTGCCGCCTGGTGCAGCCCAGTGCAGCCCCATGCACCCCGGTGCAGCCCCGTGCAACCCCGGTAGAGCCTGATGCAGCCCCATGCACCCCTGTGCAGCCCAGCACAGCCCCATGCACCCCTGTGCAGCCCCACACACCCCGGTGCAGCCCTGTGCAGCCCCGTGCAGCCCAGTAGAGCCTGATGCAGCCCTATGCACCCCAGTGCAGCCTGTGCAGCCCCGTGCAGCCCGGCGCAGCCCACCTTCGACGCAGCGGCAGCCGGCCTGCAGCACGCGCGCGTACATCTCGGCCCGCGACTGCGAGAGCAGCTGGTCCCCGCTCAGGTAGGTGTTGTGGGACGAGGCGATGAAGTAGTGGCACAGGGGCTGCTCCATGTCCTGGTGCACCTCGCGGTGCAGCGGGTTGGACACCTCGCACGCCGGGCTGCGCATGAAGCTGGTGAAGCCTGGGGGCAGAGGGACAGGAGAACTCTCGCAACTCCTCCCGAAGCTGAGGAGCTGACAGGGGTATGGACTCCAGGGCAGAGTGGAGGCCACACTGGCTCAGAAGCAAATGCCTTTTTTTTTAACAGAGTTCCTTGCTGGCACTCCTGTGCTGTGAATGGCAGTGCCCTGAGCATGGATGGGGGCACGCAAGGCAGCAGCCACCCAAAGCAGAACTGTGGATCAGCAGCCTAGTCACTGACCCAGCCATCTTCACTTCACAATTTTCTTTTTTCCTGCAAGCTTATTCAAGAAGATGGTACTTGATTTATAGCCCTCTAAATGAGAGCAGCGCTGAACAGAGAAAGTTTTAAAAATAGCTACTTTAAGAATGAAACGTGTAAAATATTTGCAAAGGACAGTGCAAACAATACTAGCCCTGAAAGGAGCTCGATAAAAGCAGCTGCAGCAGCAGGTTAAGAGGAGCAGAAATGCTTGCAGAAATATTGTTTAGGTGTCACAGCTTGTTTGTTTTACTTTTCTTATTCTTTCAGTTTGAGTGCAGAGCCCTGTGTCACATCAGAAGCTTGCTGAAGGGAGGCCATACCCAGGGTTTAAATACCATGTGGAGGAAGATTCCTACTTCCCCCCTCCCCAAATCACCATGTGCATTATGCTGCCCCATGGAAGCTTCCTTCTGGGCAAAGGAACACACCGTGGCATTTAATCTATTTCATCCCAGCTCTGAGGCTGATTTGATACTAAATTGGATTCTGAATAAACATACCATTTACAATTGCTTTCACAAACGATGGGAATCGGGTATTGAAACCCAATGAAAATGCAACTATCTGTACTTTATTTCACAGAAGCATAAATTAATGGATTGTGCAGGATCTCAGATCCCCAAAGCCAAGGCAGAATGAACACTTGGCTTTCATTATCTCACTATAGATGAACTGCATGGTACAGGACAGTTTGTGTTTGTCTTACACAGAGTGAGCAGTAAATCCCCACAGCCTCAGGCATCCATCCCCACTCCTGAGGATGGCTGTGATGGATGGCTGGAGAGCTGCTGCCTCACCACACCCACTCACATCTCCCCCCTGGCTCACAAAACAACCCACGCTCCCGACTGCTCATCCAGAGGACTTTGTGTCACAGGCAAACAGTGAGAGCCTCACTAAAACACCATCAAAGCACTTCTACTCCACTGCACTATAGCAAGACAAAACTCACTCTGAAACAAAAACTTTTACCTTCAATCCCAAGAACATTTTGCTTCTTGTTTTCTTCTGACACTTCAAACTTCTGTATGATGTCATGACAATATTCTGGTGTCACATTATTCATCTGTACAAAAACAACAGTGGAGTTACACTTATTTTTAATGTCACCAGCATATGAAAATATACTTAACTTGGAGAAGACAAATAGGAGTGAGAGGGAGCCATCTATTAAAACCTATGTCATGTTATCTCAAGATTAAAATTAGCTGTTTAGCAGCCTGAATAGTTGTACTGGCCAATACTGCTGAAATGAGAACTATGACATTATATTCTTTAATATAATCTTCTTAGACATGCAAAAAGATTTGGCAGGCTTGGATTTCATTTTCATGCATTTTCCACTCCTATGATTTCATTACTTCCAAGGGAGTTCACTATAATATACAGGCTAGGAGAGAAATAATTAAATTCTGAAATGAAAAACAGCAGCTTTTCTGAAAGAAATAGGAATTTTGTCAACAGCTTCAGCTAGCCCACAGCTGAGGTCCTAACTGATTTGTGGGGCACTTACAAGTAGACACTTTTATTTCCTTCAGAACTAAAGGAATGAAGTAGCTCCTATCACTCATCTCATCTTTTCTCACTGTCTTGAGTTGCAGAGAACCAAAGGGAGAATGAGGACTGGGTTGACTTCACTTGTCCACTACCAACATCACAGGAAGATAATACTGGCACTCACACCTCTGGCGCTTCACTTGTGCCATCATCCTGTTCACTGCTTGTACTGTCCCAGCTAAGCCTAAGATGCTGCAGGAATTACACAGGATAATAGAAAAAGAGAACAATTCAGTAGAAAAAAGGACTGATTAGCCTTGCTCAGGTTGCAAGGGTGTGATTGCAAACACTGCTCAGAGCAGGCCCTGTTCTTGTACAAGCTGGCTCAAATTACCTTTTCCATTATCCACCATGGCTCCTTGCTGGCCCAGTGTGGGGTTCTTATGTGCTCTAGGAATGGAAATGTCTAATCTAGTCCAAAGCTGAATCTGCTTTTTAATTGTAGCTTGAGAGGTGATGAATTTGGCCACTCATTTTTTTGTTACACTTCAAAGTACTTCGCTAAAAATAATATGGGGTGTTCTCCTAAACAGGGAGTTCTAAAAAGGAAGCTAGTTTAGCAAGCTAACAAAAACCTCAACCCGCTTTTGTTCTGTCCTCAGGCTGCAGAATATTTAACATCTTGCCAAATGAGTAGCAGATGGAGCAGAACAGACTGTCCACAGATTTCCAAGCATTCAGACAACAGCAAAACCAAAATGCTGTTGGGGTGAGGGCTCTGGGGAGCTGCCTCCTGGCTGGGAGCACAATCAGCTTTCGGGGCAATGCTGCCCTGCCCAGGGGCATTGCTGGCACTGGGAACATTCGGGGGAATGTCCCTGACTCCTCCCTAATGCTGGGCACTGGGAAGGGGCACGGGAGTGCAAGGTGTCTCCAAGCTGCCCAGCCAAGAGGTTCACCTCCAGGAGCTCCTGGGTTCACTCTTTTCCTGGTTTGCTGCTGGAGCAATGCTGAGCAGAGCAGTTCCCCAGACAGCTCTGCCCAGGCAGCGTTCTCAGGAGGGCACCCAGAGGATGCAGAATGCCAGAGCTGACAGTCAGCTCGAGGTTTCTGCTGCATCAGCAGGGTCATCATGTCTTTGTGCACCCCCAAAGGCAGCTCCCCATCTCTGCCACGTGTTCATCTTCCTGCTCCAGCTCCCTGAGCACCCTCTCACACCGCTATCCTGGGCACTTCAAAAATCATCCAAAGCACTTCAAACTCTACCTTAGAAGCATTTCAGAAAACAATAAAACCCTCAGAACTCTCTTCTGTCACATCTGTGCTTTGCCCTCCACCCCAAGGCAATATTTTCCATAAAATCCTTTCCCTACACTTGAATACAAGCACCTGGCCATAGACATGGATGCAGATATTGCCATACCTTCTGTTCCACCCTCAGAAACTGAGCCAGCTCTTCAGCAGTGAGATGATCCTTCTTGTCACTGTAGCTTAGGAGCAGCAGGTAGAGATCTCGACGCAAGGACATCATCTTGTAAAACACTGAGAATTCTTCAAAGTTCAGGGTTCCTTGGTTCTCATCTGTGTCTGCCTCCTAAGGGGTGATGACACTCCAATAAACATGCTCAGCACAGGAGAAATCAGGGAATAAAACAGAGCGGGACTTGTGTACACTAACAGAAATGTAGTAAATTATAGTCTGCAAGACTGTTCAGACACAGCCTAACAGGCTAAAATAACTGCAAAATGATATCATAATCTCTGGGGGTTTTGGTGGAAACAGTTATAAACTAATGCTACAGATTCCCTATGAAAAACTCTAATTTCCTTCTTTAATTTCAAATTTATTTCCCCCAGAAAAAAGGCTCATCCTGGGCTTTGTTCTGATCTCTTGCCCTCCTGTATGCCCTGCGTTATCCTGGATTAAAACACAGCAAGAGGCATAACAATATCACCCAAGGCTTCCCCAACAACAGTCAGATACCTTAAAACATTCAGGACAATATCAGAGTCTTAAATGCACATTATTTCATGTGCAGCACTGTCAGCTCCAGCAGCACTCTGCAGAGGGGACAACTCTGCAGTAGCACTGAGACTCCACACCAAATCATACACCCAGCATCTCCAGTCTTGATTTGCTGTTTCTCCTCAGAGGTAGGAAGAGAAGAAAACAGTACTTAGCACACACTAATACAAGCTTTTTTTCCTGTGAACATCTGCCTAAGAGGATTGCTTTGGATTTTCAAAACAAACAATATATTCTGGAGAACATCTGGCAGGCACTGTGTGGGTCTCCATGCTAAAAAGAACTACAAGCTCCTATCACAGCAAGTCAGCTGAGAGGAAAAGACTTCTCAGCTAAATGGTGTTGAATGGGATTTTTAATCATTTTATATCTGTTACATACCTTAAATGATATTTAGAATCTGTGGGAACAAGTGCAACCCAAATTAATCTCTGCAATACCACCCCACCAGCTTCCAGGTCTTTGGGAATAACTGCAGACTCCAAAGATGATGTCTCCTGGGGATTTTATGCCAGACAAACAAAGCACTTCTGACCATAGAAAATTCTTCAACTTTCCCATGTTTTACTGCAAACCAGCTTTGAGCTGGTACTTGTTAAGAAAAGAGAAGGTGATTTATTTTTTTTTTTTTCTCTCGCCATTATCTTTCCTATAGTAAACACAAGGACTGGTAGAAAACAGAACCTTGTTTTCAGAGGACAGAAGTAAAAAATTGATTCTAAATTAATTACATCTGAATGGCTAAATATGAGGAAGTTGTTAAAGGAAACCTAATTACTTACATAAAGCCAGTTTCCATTAAATCATTTTCCATAAAGAAAATGAAAAATATTTCAGTAGCAACAGAGTAACTTCATTGTCCATCAATGCCAGCATTGAACAGTTCAGTTCACAGAGCTGAAACCAACAATGCAGCAGAAAGAGTACCACTGGTAACTTTTCTGTGTACTTCATGTCATTTAAACAATGTTCTGATGCCTCTTTTCCTACGAAAAGGTAAGACTTTGAAAAAGCCTGTGAGGCACTGGGTTTTTAGTCCCAAGCTGCAGGTGCAGCTCTGGATCTGCCCAGCAGTGGCCCCC
This sequence comes from Regulus satrapa, assembly GCA_013396955.1. Lineage (NCBI taxonomy): Eukaryota > Metazoa > Chordata > Aves > Passeriformes > Regulidae > Regulus > Regulus satrapa. Next base: position 37,744 of record VWZN01018884.1, on the reverse strand, counting down.
TCCTCCCCCAGGCACGGACCTGGAACATCTGCCGGACCTTCCTGCGGGGCAGGCTCACGTTCAGCTTGTGCATCAGCTGGTGGATCTCCTCGATGTTCAGCAGCCCGTCCCCATTCTTGTCAGCCTCCTCGAAGGTCTGCTTCACCCAGCTGCCAGCGTGTCAAGGACAGGCACATGGGATCTCCTCAAGGACAAGGGAGGCAGGGCAGCTCAGGAAACAATCCTTTTTGCCCCTGCCCCTGCTTTAGCTCAGTCAAATGCTTAAAACCAGAACTGGTTTGTGGCAATATTTCACAGCTCAGTTCACAGCACCAGCCCCTCTGCACTCCCATTTCTGATGCTGCTTCCTCCCCTGAGAACGTGCTCTAAAGTTTTCAAATATTGCTGAGAATGCTCTGGGATCCTCTTCCACCTGTCCCTTCATTCTACCAGAACTTCACTTCCCAACCGGCATCTTTCACCCCGTCCTTGCACAAATATCCCTCAGCACCTCCTGCTAAGTTCTTGCAGTAGCTGGGAGTGGGACAGGGCCATTCTGTGTGCAGTCTACTAGCTGCCACTCTGGATAAAACAAACAGGACTTGCAGTGATGTTTCACCAGGAGAGGAGATAAGCAGACAGGAGCAGCTCAGAAATCATGGTTAAATAAAGCAATCTGAGGATAGGTGCAATGGAGCATGCAACACAACCCCAGTGGTCCTGTGCCTGCTGTGGATCTGCATCAAACACGGGAGATATAAATTAAAAATACCTGAAATAAGTATACTCTCCAGGAGTACCACTGGAGATTTCCATGAGGCAGAAGATCGATTACAACTTTAATTAATTAAGATGGCTTCAGGATTTGGTCTTTGTGGGAAGAGTGCTCTTTGTGTATAACATTTTAGGCATCATTGTGAAAAGAAAAGGCACATGAAGAAAATATTCAGAGGGCATGAGGTTGGCTACTGGGCTACAACAAACATTTAAGGAGCTTTAAGGATTTGTGCTCCTGACAAATAGTGGAGGCCTGGGAAGGGCACAGACATCTGACTTACACAAGAGCAACAGAGATGGCCAGGAGCTACTGAGATATTGAGATAAATAGAAATAACTGGTCTGCCCCTTCAAAAATTAATTCATTAACAAAATGCAAGCCTATCCCCTGGCTCCCATGCAGTTTGATACCCCAAGGCACAGCCATGGTTTATCATAGGCATAAGTGTCCGTGCCAAACCAATTGCTCGGGTTTCCATTGCAATCAGTGGAAGGGTTTTGGTCGACACCCTGTGCTGAAGTGACCAAAACCAGAGCGGGAATAAAAGCAGGAGGAAGGCCTGTCTCCTCAAAGGATACTGGTCGTGCGTTCTCTGGCGCTTGGCGAGCGAGTCCTCGTCGCTGATGCCGGCCAGGAGGTACTTGAGCCCCGTGATCCAGGTGCGAGCCTCCTCGGGGTTGGACGTGATCAGGTCCAGGGTCTCCAGGTGGTTGCCATGGTAAATAGTGAAGCAGCAGCTGGGGTCGAAGCTGCCCTCGGCGTGGCGGTGGAAGATCTCCGACTGCCGGCCCTCGCTGACTTTGTAAATGGAGTCGATGACAACTGGGGGAAAGGGAAACCAGAGGACACGCTGGGACAGCCAGCCAGCCTCTTCCTGCTTCTCACAATTCTGTTATTCAGACTCAGAGGCATTAAACTTTATTAATGTTACATCTGCACGTCCCAAAGCCCTGTTGGACTGAAGGTTTCCTTGCCATGGCTGTGCCACATGGCGGCTGCCCTGGAGACTCCGAGCGCTCCCTGGAGCATCACGGGGCTGAGGCTAGAGAAAGGGAGCAGGGGAGACAGGCACCAAGTGTCTCCCATCAGCCCATCAGCCCCTCTGTAGCTCTGTAATTGATGTTCTAATACTGAACTGCCCCAGAAATTAGAAGCAATATGAGGAGTTTACTTTTTGCCTTTTCGCTCTTCCGGGAGGGCCTCCATCGGATGCAGGTCCTGTGTTCATCCAGGTAGAAGAGGCGGACCAGCCCCTTGGTTCCACTCTTCAGCTTCACCATCTGCGTCCCAGACTGCATCACACTCATGCATCTTTCAACTGTGAGGCAGAGCAGAATAAATTCAACTGAACGGCCACCTCATCCGCTAATGACATGACTAATGGGCTCCCCAGCATCTGCCAGGCACACACCACTTCTGACTTGATCCTCGAATGACAGAAAGTGGGCAGTGCTGGGAGACTATTCCTTCTTCACTGCCACCTTCTCCACACAGGAAAATGGAGCAGCTCATCTGTCTGAACACCCTCACAACAAAGGAGGCAAAGAAAACTTTAATCTATGTTGATGGAAAACATTTTACAGTTGTTTCATTACATTTACTTTTTTTCTGTTACTACAAACAGTGCTGTAATTTTAAACCCCAGCACTCCATGTATTTGGACTGGTGAGATCCTCATTCAAACCCCAGAGTCCTTCAGGCTCAGCAGCCCTGGATTTTGTCCCTCATGCTGTGACACTGGCAGAGCTGCTCACAGAATGACAGACACATTCACACCCTCTCCATGCTGCCACCAACCTTCGAACACACACTGGGATGATTTCCTTTTATCCACCCATCCCATGGGTGATAAAGCTTTTTTCCTCCTCTGTGTTTTGAATAAAATAAACCCATTTCTTCCATTTCATCTCACATCTTCCCTCCTGCAGCCTTCCAAACACAAGGATCAAGATAACATTTTCTCTTGATCTCAGTATATATCCTTGTGCTCTTAAATTACTTTCTGGTTTTATCCATTTACAGCCTCTCCTCACTTGGTATCACTCCAAATTCATCTCCCTGGGTGATTTGTTTACACTCTGGCTGGTTCCCAAATAAACTCTCTGGGTCTGTCTTTATTTCTTATCACCCTTCCTCTCTCCAGCACTTCTCTCTCCAGTGCTCCTCAGTGTCACAGCAAAGACTAATCCATGCTCCCACTCATCGCTGCCAGAGCTGGGATTTATTTATTCTCCCAGCTCCCAACAGCTCTGACACTCTCACAGGCAGATGGAGCAGCATCTAAACATTGGGCAAACCAGGGATGAACAGCCCTGGGCACTGGAATAACCTCCCCTGGCTCCCTCACTCACCGGGAGCTGGCAAGGCAAACCCCACATGGAATAAACCCATCAGAAGAAGCCTTTTTCCTCGGTTCTCTTTTCTGAAGGAAGGAGGGAACTGAGGCTGAGCTGAACAGAACCAATCTCTTCCGAAAGCATCACATGAGTGCACTAAATGTGTTCTTTACTATGTCCATAAATAATGCTACCCCCTGGGTTAGCACACACACTGAATGAAGGTGAGTTTAGGAAGGGCTTTAAGATAAACCAGAATGTGACATAAATCAAGCCATATGCACATGTTGGCTGGGGCAGTATTAACTTGGATCTATCTGAAGATGCAGAAAGTACCAGGAAGACAAACATTTATGCCACAAGGGATGAAAAACTCAGAATCTGAGAGAAGAAAGATGAACTGAAGCAAAAATAGTCTCTAAAACTCCCTATGTACATCCATGCAGGAATGCCTTTCTTGGGAGACCCAGCCTTTCCCTGTGGACCTGAGTTTAGCTCAGGTTTGCTTTGGATTCCTACCAAGACAAACACAACTTGTCTCAGCACAGAAATGAGGTCTTCCCTGTGAGTGTGGATACACAAACATGCCCTACTCCCTCTGCCTGGCACACAAACCACAAGCACCTTTTGATTTCACTAATAGAGAGATCACTTCCCGCAGGGCTTTAGCTCAGTAAGAGGTTTAGCAACAAGCTACTCAACACAGACAATCTGCTTCTTTGCACCTGAGGCTAGCAGTGACTGGTGAAAGTTTTACAAAAAGGACTAATTCTCAAATAAGTCTCTCTATTAGCACCAGCTCAGTTGCCAGAGAAAAAAATCCCAGCCCGGTTTCACTAAGATGCTGTTGAGGACAGCCAGCAAAAGGCGGAAGAGAGAAGACCACATTTATTCCTTATAAGAAAAGCAGAGAATGGGCCACAGTCAGGTAACTGCAGCCAACAAAACTGTGTAGGAAAATCAAAAACATAAAAGGCAATCCAGTTCCTTCTTCACCATCTCAATTGCCTAAACATTTTAAATCAAGTATAGGTGCAGTCACATTCGTGCTTCAGGCAGGCTTCAGTTATAGAGAACAGATTTTAAAACACTTTCTTTCACAAAGTAGAAGACACTCAGTTCCTGCCGAATATCTCAACAGCCTCCACCTCCTAAACCCCACCTGCAGCAGGTCCAGTGCCCCAGGGAAAAACATCTTTGCTGCTTGCACTTTCCCAATTCCAAGGTAATACCATGAGAATTCAAACATTTAAGGAATAGTAAATGCTTAAGAGAGTTCATGGCATCATTCCTGCTGTGTAGGTGTTAATAACAAAGGCTCCACGTTCAAAAAGGGACTGGGGTAATGGAAATGCCACAGCAACCACGAGCCCACTGGATTTCAGCTCTGCAAACCATTTACAAAGCACCCCATCCTCCCCTTCAGGCTATTTATAAAATATAAGCACGCAAATAAAAAAGGTCTTTTTCAAATCTATTCTCAGTATGCTAATGGCGGTCCCTTGCCAGACACCACACATTAGCATCTGAATCAGGGAAGGTATTGAGCAGTGCAGGGCAGAATAAAGCTCCAGAAGAGCAGTTCAGGAAGGATTTCACTAAGGAATAGGGAAGCTGGTTCCAGAAAAACATCTAATCCTGTAGATAAACCAGGAATACAGAGTAAATGAAACAGCTCCTCAATGCAGACATAGATTAAAAATTTGAGGAAGCAAGATATGATTCCCATTAAAAGATATTCTTTGAACACAAGGACTAGCTGTGCATTTTTTTCACAAAGTCTGAAAATCAATTAAGTTAAACTAGAACACAATGTAGATTATGTTACAAGAGCAAAGAAAATTAATCTGGAAGTTTAAATTCAAAATGATGCTTATGCAATGTATACAAAAGGTGTCCCAGCNGGATGGGGCCGGGATGGGGCCGGGCCCCGGGCTGCCAGCACACGCTGTGGGTCCCACCTGCCCACGCCGCTCTCGCTGCCCAGGGCTGCTGGACAGCCCCGGCCGCTCCCGCAGCGCTAATCCCCCATCAGCCGTGCTGGCCTCCATCCTCTCGCCTCTAATCCATCCACATCCCCCGGGCTTTCATCACCAGGGAATGGCTCGGCACCAGTCCTGNTCCAAACCATTTCATGATTCTATTATATTTGAAGCTCTAATTTAAAATTAAAACCCCCTGAAAACTACACTCACTTCTATTTCCAGAGTTATGCAAATTTAACAGTCTAAAATCATCCCAACAGACATCCTGGAGTTTAATGGCATTTAATAATGAAAGACCAGTCTACTTTTTTCCTCCCAAAATAACTCTTTAAAGCAATACAGACCTTAATTCAAATACCACTTTTTAATTTTGTTCAGCCATGAGAATCACTTCTAACATGAACCTCTCCTTAGGAGAGGAGCTGCTTCTGTACCCAAGGCTAAACCAAATACAAACCCATCTGTGCCAGCTGGACCTTCTCTGGGGTGGCCACGCTGCCCAGCATGTGGCAGAGCTCCGAGGCCAGGAGCAGAGCCATGGAGCTGGGATGGAGCCGGGATGGGGCCGGGATGGAGCCGGGATGGAGCCGGGATGGGGCCGGGATGGGGCCGGGATGGGGCCGGGATGGGGCCGGGATGGAGCCGGGATGGAGCCGGGATGGGGCCGGGATGGGGCCGGGATGGGCCCGGGATGGAGCTGGGATGGGGCCGGGATGGGCCCGGGATGGAGCTGGG
>VWZN01018884.1:17515-31776 GCA_013396955.1 Regulus satrapa | reverse complement strand
CCCGGGCTTTCATCACCAGGGAATGGCTCGGCACCAGTCCTGCCAGCATCCCCGAAAAACCTCCCAGCCCTGCTCTGAGCCGCGGCCGTTCCCTGCCTGCCGGGAGCTGGGACTTCCTCCGGTTTACCAAATTCCATTCCACAGTCACAGTGGTGAGTGCCCATCTGCCTGCTCTTGTGCCTCACCACAAAGACTTCACTGCGTGCAGGACCCTGCGGTCCATACCAGAAGGGAATTACTGAGGGAATTGAGACGTTACACTGAACAGCATTTTCTGGCAAACAGAAGAGCATTTTGCTATATGGGGCACATCCCTGCAGTGACACAAACACCCCCTCCCATAAAACATGTTCTTTAAGGTTAAATAAATATATTGGTCACTTTCTGCTACTGTATTTTGGGGTTTAGTTATTCAAGAAACCGCTATTACCTTTGTATTAGCAGCAAAACTCTACTGCCAAGAGTCTACAGCAAAAGGTTACACCACTGTTGTGAGACAGATCGTTTTACTTTAAAATCAATGACCAAAACAAAATTCTTACTGCTGTTCACAAACAGTTCAGTCACATTCGTGCTTGTAAAGAAATTAATATTTCAAAGTGCAACTAAATGACAAAAGGTCTGGTCTCATCTTGCTTTTATGGACTTAGTGCTACAGCCATCTGACAAAACAAAAAGATTAAATAAGGTATAAAGAGCATTACCAAACACTGAGAAGTATAATTATGAAAGAGGAGATAAGCTGGGTCTCTAAATGATAGGCATCCCACTGCATTAAGCCAACATTAAGCTTGAAGAGATAAAAGGAACCCATAAAATGCAGGAGTTACTTTTATAACTGCTGCAGCAGCTCTTCTCCCGTGCATTCAGTATTTTGGGGTTTACTGCGTGTTTTGTGAAGAGGTGTCAAGCCCTGGCACAGCTGCCCCCACAGGGGGTAGTCACTGTCCCCGGAAGCATCTGGAAAATGAGTGGATGTGGCTCTTGAGGACCCAGTTTAGTGGTGAACACTGTGGGGGTTCTGGGATGATGGCTGGACTTCATGATCTGAAAGGTCCTTTCCAAAAAAGCCCCCACCCCTGCAGTCGAGACCAGCACACAGCTGAACTGTCCCAGTCCCAGCAGTGAAAATATGCTGGATCCAACCAAACCCAAAGCAAACCCCAGAACCCCACAATGTTCTCAGCTGTCTGCTCTCTCCTCATCCCCCTGTCCTGCACCAGTCACTCATCCTGAGCACTAAGTTTGCCCTTCCAGTAATGCCATTAGACACCATTTTCAGGCCAGCTCCAGTCCCAGAGAGCACATTTTATCTAAATCCCCCAGGACAGCACGAAAGCCATCAGGGTGCTGATTGTTGGGGTGTTACGTAACAGCCAAAGAGCCTGGGGGGCAGAGAGGGCAGATGCAGGTCTGGGGCACTCCACGGCCCCAGGCAGGATTGGTTTTTGGTTTAAATAGCCACAGCTCATATTTTATGCCGGAGTTTAATTTGCTTCGCCGCAGCTCTTCTAGCCTCATGGAATTTCACGTTAAGCTTCTTACAGTGGATTTAATGGTAATCTCTAGGAAGTCCATGGACATGAGATGGACAATCAATCTCTCACGCTTCTGCATTTCTCAAGAAACCCTCGAGGAAGCCACACAGCACCAGCAGAGACACCAGAAGCTGAAAAGGGCACAGGCAATTCATCCCGGCCCTGGAAATCAAAACAAGTAACCAAACACAAGATGAGACTACTCAAAACAACTGTGAATGGTGTCTAATGAAAGGGAAACCCTAACTCTGGGAAGCAGCTCGTGCTTGTAATGTCACTAAATAATATGCAAACAAAAAAATGGGGTGAAGCTTAAGAACAAAACCATTCACTACCCAGAATGGTGAAACAACCCTAAGCACAACCAAAATCATCGTGTTTCAGCTCTTTGTAAGTCTGGGAACTCTCTGGCAGAGTCTTTTTTCCTTTCAAACAAACCCAAAACAAATGTAAAAACTTGGGTGCAGCAGCTCCCACGTCAAGTCTGAGTAACAAGTACTTCACAGTAACTGCTCTTTCAGCCTCCCCTATTGACACTGAGGACTCAATGTTATAGGAAGACCAATAACTCATCTTATTTTCACATTACAAGTCAAAGGTTTCTGCTCTTCACCTTCTCAAGCTGATCCTTGACAACCCTTGGTTATTCTTGCCATGTGAGAACCCAGAGTTCCTTCCCAGACTGAGGCCCCCTCCTCTTTTGCTCTTAGAGATCAGAAAGGAACCAGAAGCATCCAAACAAAAGCTCGGCACTACAGTATAATCCAAAAAGAGCCTGGATGATCCCTAATGACAAGCTTTGTTCCCTCATTGAGACTTCACAGAGAACTGTGCAATGCAGAAATGTCCTGCCAGGCCAGTGCCTCTTTTACAGGGGCTGTGCTGCCCTGTTGGACACCATGAATAATGCATGTTTTCCTCCCCTACCCAAGGACCCCTCCTTCTGCCAGCTCGGCAAAGTTCCACTTATTATCTTCAAGCAATTAGCCCAGGTTTCATCCTTTCTTCAGAAACAACTCTACCAGAGCTGTCCATTGTGAGAGCCCTGGTGCCACTGCAGCACAGCATCACTGAGGACTGCAAGTTTTCCATTAGGACTAGGAATTAGTCCTTTGTCAACACTGAAAAGCACAATCGGTTAAGCACAGCCATGGCCAAGTGCCAAAGCACATTGTCACAGCAATGGGGAGAACAAGGAGCACAGATTGATTAAGCAAACACAGTTAAGTTTGCACATCCTAATCCTCTTTCTTCCTGGAGGATCCCTCAGCAGGGAGGGCACAGCAGTTCATTCTGACACTACAGAGCGTGTGGAAAAAGCAGGAGGTGGGAAGAAAGGGAGGAGGAGAGTTTGAGCTGTCCTGCCAAGGGGAGGATGAGCACACAGGTGTGGGGTGTCACCGTGCCAGATCGGGGGTGGCTTCCAGGACAAGAAGCAGCCTCCCCCTGTGTGACCATGAGACAGAGCACCAGGCACCATGCCCAGGGTCTGTGCCCAGAGGGAACCCTGGGGCTCCCCAGGCCAGGGAAGCTCTGCCCAGGAGGGCAATCCCTCCTGAGCCAGCTGAGCCACCTGTGCATTGCCAAGGCAGGGGCTCCTCCTTCGAGGCCTCCCAGCTGGCAGAGAGCAGTCTGAGCATCCCAGGAGCAGTGCCTCTGGATGCAGAGGTGGAGAACAGTAAACCATGAGCTCTTTCTCTGCCAGAATCCCATATCGGCCCTCTAAAAAAATCAGTAAGTGCAAAAATAAGGTTCATACACTGGTGAACCAGACCTTGTTCTCAGCCTGCCTGTCTTGTATGAGACAACAAACACAATTCCCACCACAACATACTGAGCTAGGGCAGACCCCCTCATTCACCACACTGCCCTTTATATGTCACACCTACCATTTAACTTCACCAACTTATCAAAAAAAGGAAAAAAACCCCACCACCAAAAGGCCTTTTCTAAAGCTTTCTCCTGTGCCCACACAGTGACGTGCAGAGTATTTCGTGTCCCAGCCTCAGTGAAGTGTCCCAGAACAGTCAGTTCTGATGTCTGCAGATTTAGCAGGGAACAGCCAGGTGTGAGAGCATCTCAGCCCCTGTCCAGCACCACGGCTGAGGAGGGGACCCACGAGAGGGCACGGGAGCAGCTGAAGAGGGATGCAGACCCCAGGGCCTGGAGCCAGGCTGGAAGCCACTGCTTCCCTTCAGGCTGCCAAACAAAGCCACATCTGGGGCTCGGCTAGAGGCTAGGAAGAGGGGAAAATGCAGAATAGAATGGAAGGTGAAGTCAATTAACCTTTAAAAGTAATGAATGGAGACTGCAGTGCAACAGATGATATGAATTAATTTATTCACCCTCCTCAGAAGTAGTCATTTTGCTAAAGAAACATGTTTATCTATTCTATTTCAAATTACCTCGGTGCAAGTCACCGACAGTGAGTCATCTGTGGGCAAACAATGAATTGAGAGTCTCAAACACCAAAGTGATTTTATTACTGAAATGATGCTGGTTCGTGGATCTGAGTCTCAGGCTGATCAGTGTTTTTATTGGTAACGTGGGAACACCTCGGAGCCCGTTCTGTGCTGGTATCGATAACCTGCCACAGCACAGGCTCGAGCTGCCTCCAGCCAGGTTTGCTGGCACTCCCAGGGAAAGGCCAGCCTGGGGCTCCTCACAACTCCCACTTCAGTCATGCAAGGAAACGGGAGCAGCACAGGCTCCCTGAGGCATCAGCTGCTGAAGGAAAGAGGAAAAGCCAGCACACACACGCCTTGCAGCAAGCTCAGTGCTGGACAGAGCTGGCAAGGTTTCTGTCAGCACATTTGCCCACCAGCCCCTGGTGTCCCCAAGTGCCAGCGCTGACCCCAGTGTGGCACTGAGGCAGCTCAGTCTCCAGCAAAGCACTGGAGGAGCTACCTCAACAATTCTAATCTATGCCCCAGAGTTTTGGAAAGACAACAGTTCAGCCTCAGTGAAGTGTCCCAGTTCTCCTAACACTGTGACAGTGTTCTGTAGATTTACTGAAAAAGAGTAGATTTCATTCATAAGCACCAAAACCACAAGGACAAAGCAGTTAGCAAGCCCATAATCCAGTTACACCCTGGCCAGCCACATCCTCTGCAGAACGGATCAGACGCTGCCCCTGGAGCCATCAGCACCTGCTCCAGCACCCTCTGAACCCTCAGCAGGGCCGTGGCAGGGACACTTCAAGGAGTCCCACTGGGACACTGGGGTCAGGCGGCACTCAGGGCAACACTGGGCAATCTCCTCAGGACGTGCCAAACCACCTCTTTGGCTTTCCACCTGCCAAAGCTGCCATGGGCATGTGCTAAAACTTCTTGTGAGTGCAGTTAATGCTGAGACAGAATTAAGCTGTTATTGGAATGAAAGCTGTGGATGACCAAGTTCTTCCCAGGAGATGGATGCCTTCCATATCAAATCAGACCAGCTTGCTGTTCCAGGCTAATTCCTTTATGTATCAGTATTCCAGAGCCTACACTCAGTGCCTGGACCGGTGCTTGGACAGCTGCAGGCACAGGAGTCCCAGAGCAGCACTACTGGACACTAAACAGGGCACTGCCATAGTCCCTGGTACCGAGGGGAGCCCGGCTATGACCCCAGCTCTGAGCGGCCAAACCGCAGCACGAGGGACAGCCCAGGACAGCAGGGACACCCACTCACTGCTCTACAGCCCTCGCTGGCCCCTGCCACAGAGATGGCACTGTCACAGCCAAGGATGGCCAGCTGGCATTTGGCCTTGCTGTCTCCTCTGGGTAAGGAAGGGACTGGCCTCGAGCAGAACTCCACCCTCAGCCGAGTTCTCTGGCGTGGAATGTGCTTATCCACACATACCCTGCCATGAGATTCAAAACTCGATGCTCTCCTTGCAGGCCTGTTCCCAGCCCCTCCAGGAGAGCTGGCTGCTGTGAATTATTCAGTGGGGCCATATCCATTACCTGCTGCACCTGGGAAGGCAGATGGAGTAACACCTGCCCTCCTTTAGCCACGGCCACCAAAGCTCCATGGAGAGCTCTGGGTACCCGACACCTGTGAGAGGAACTGCAGCATTTGGCACCTCAGCAGCCCCAGCACGGGCAGCCCAGCCCAGGGCATCCACAAATAACTCACTTTGCCTAAAATAGGCTCAGGTTTTATACAATAGGTGTGTCTATTCCCAGTGACTTCCACTAGATAAAAAATAGCCACTAAAATCAACCACGACAGATACAAAGGAAAAAAAGCATATCAACCCCCAACGTTGCCCTGAAATTTTCTAACATCTTCTAACAGGCAAGGTGATATTTCTAAGCATGATCCATTACTTTTGGTGGCTTTATTTCAGATAAGTTTGTTTGATTTTAAATTACAGATCATCTTGTCACAAAAATTTCTATTGAGCTACACAATTCTGGTAAGAAAGCTCTCATGCTAAATGTATTTTCTAAGTGTTTCCTTTAAAAGGGCATAATCCAACATCCTTAAGGATGAGCAAAATACAAAAATTAACTTTAATCTACCATGATTTCTCCTCTCTACAGCATTTGCTCTCTATCCACTTAGAGGCTTAAGCCAATTGCCACTTTCCATTTGGTACTGACTTAAATTGAACAAAATTAGACATTTTAAACTACAAGATACTGAAGAAAGTTATTCAAGATGTCTTCCTTTCTTGTACCATCTCCTGCAATTCTTGGAAAGACATCTTTTATCCAGTGCTTTCATTCAAATTTTACAAACCACTTGCAAATGTGCTATACTATTTATAAGTGCTACTAAAAAAAACCCAACAAACTCTTCTCCACTGAAAGCCACAGCAAAATTCCCAACAGATGAAAAGGTCAAGAATGTTTTTATTCAAGGCAAACACATTTGTAATAATTTAGGCTAACACAGAAGTGCAGTTTGTCCTCATCAAAAGAACAGTATCTCAAATACAAGCTCCATGTTTTTATGGAGAAACTGACTTTACTTTCAAGTCAATACAAACCATCCAGGTTTCCTCACGAAACATTCAGGAATAGATACACAGTTGTTGTACCAACAATGTCCACATAAACACTACAATTTACCAATCCCAAGGTTTAAGATTTTTCTATAAGCATTTCCAGACACATTACGAGGTCGTCCTATGGCAATTCCAAACTCAAACATCCTTACCTTTTTCTGGACTTAAATTTTTATATACTTCGAGGTCTGCCATTAAATTTGTAACTCAGGCATTATTGGCAAGCGGAACGGAAATTCTCCCTTCAGGAAAGGCTCAGTTTGATCTTCGTGCCTTCAGAGCCAACACATGTGGAAAGCAATCCTTGGAAGTACAGCCGAGCACCGCTCCTCAGGACGAGCGAGGCAGCCTCGGCGATCCATAGCGCAGATCCAGAGGCGAGAGCGGGGCAGTTGGCTCACGCCCCGGCTGGGAGGGAGCCGGCAGCATCTGCCCGTGCCGCAGCTGCGAGCGGGGCTGCTGCCGTGTCCCCGCACACAGCGCCGCGGGCTCCGAGCGTGCCCGGCCCCGGGAAGCGCAGGGAAATCCCGCGGGCAGCGGGGCGGCTGGACGGGCAGGGATTATCACACTCGGCTCAGGAGCGGCGGAGTGACGCAGGCTGAATGCGGGAGGGGAAATCCAGCCCCGCTCCAGAGTAACCCCCGGCATCTCCAGCCGGGGGTTCTGCGAGCGGCAGGGGAGAGCCCCGAAGCACCGTGTGCCTTTGCTCTGTGTCACTCCTCCTGCCACTGTCCCTAACTCCAGGGAACAGCCACCCTGCAGGGCCAGGCCAGCTGCAGCACGAACGCACTTGGTTCGGGCTGTGCATCCCTGAGCAGTGCAGTGCCCCAGGACCAGGAGTCCCCGGGCGGTGCTGAGCACCCACTCTCCCAGCAGCTACAGAAAGCCCCCGTGCTCCTGGTGAAACCCTGGGCTGGTTTAAGGCATCCCCGTGCCCCTGAAATCAGGGGATTTTACAGGCAGTGTGGAACAATGGGCAGAAGCATTCAGACTTGCATAAATTGCACTCCCTTACAACGGAGCCCAGGGGCTCCCAGGGCTGGAAAGCGCAGCAAGAATGAAGTCAGCATACAACGCTTCGTATCTTTCATTTATTGCATGTTCTAATTCTTTCCCTCTTCAGCTGGCTCTTCCAGTGTGACATTTACATCAGCACACCAAAGGATTTCCCAGCTGTATTCCCAAACATTGTGACAGCAATAAAAGAATTTGTCTAGCACAGGCCAGGAAAAAGTTACACGAGAGACAGTGTGACAGAGGAGGGGGAAAAAAAAAAGCCACTCAAAAAAAACCACCCCTCATAGTTCCACATGCCTGCAGAACTTAATGGGATGGGAGACAAGATCCAAGTGGAGCTGACACGTTTTACTTCCTGAGAAATCATTATTTCGTAGCTGTTGCTGACACAGAGAGCCTTCCCACAGCCCCCACGCCAGAGCTCAGCATTCTTCAGGGTATCCATGGACAATGCACCCTGGAACGTGAAACAAGACCCCAGACCCACCGCAGGATCTCTCGGCTGCTCAGCCGTGGCTCTAATGGCACTGTCAGGCTGGGATGGCAGGACGTGGCACAAGTCCCACTCTGAGGAGGGAGTGTCACCCACTGGCAGGCAGAGCAGGGGAAATGGGGTGGCCACGGCATTACCCAGCTCTGGTTCCCACCTCAGCTCACCACCTTCATGGCTGAAATCCCCACTCTGAAGCCTCCAGACAGTTACCAGTGCATGTGCATTGAAATGATGTGCTATAGCTGCAATTCAACAACAAAAAATAAACTGTCACTGCTGTACAGTTTAATTATTGATATATCAGATTGCACTTGATAATGTGTTAAATGCAAATTACTCACACTCCTACTGTTCTGTTAATTATAAGACGAGCTATACAAAAGCACCTTCAACACCACAGCTGCTCTGTAAGAAACCTTACAACACAGTCACCAAGACATTCTTCATTATTTTGTCTCCAAAATAAACTTCCTTTTAAAACCAGACACGCTTAAATGCTACATGCCTTTAGAAATTCAAGCATATTATATACGTTCAAAGAACATTACAGCAAACAAATGAAGATGTTATATAATTCAGCTGACATATGCCAAATGGTATAAGAAGACCAGGAGGTTTATTCAACTTCCCCCTAAAAAAAAACCAGTGAAATCAATCCCCATGACAACTCCTCCATGTCAAGCCAGGTTTTGCATTTAACCCCAAGCCCTGACAGTTTGCACGGCTTTTCCCTCGCTCCCAGGGGTCACAGGCTCTGGGAATGCTCTGCAGAGCCACAGCTCACACAGTTCTAACAGTCACAGAGGTAGGTGATGGTGAAAAACAAGCTTTTGGAACAAAAAACTCATTTTCCTTTACCTGTAGTTGGTTGGCATCAATGATCACCACAAGACAAGATCTTTCCAGCCATCACTGCTGTCCCATGGGTATTGCACAGACCCAGGCTAAGGTCTGGCAGGAAATCTAACAGCCTCACCTCCACGCCTGTTTTTCCCACTTAGGTTTTCTGCCCCACACCTCACGAGGCTCAGGTTACTGGACAGAGACACGGCCCTGCAAGTTCTACTGCAAAATATCCATTTTCCAATAAATGAAATATGATTTAACCAACAGTTTGGAAATTACAGCATCAGAGGACGGTTCATTTTCTAGCTCATTGGGTTTTCCTTTATCACTGTCAAAATAGCTGGAAACCAGTACAAAGCCTAATTCTGCTACAGAGAAAGAAAAACTGATTAGAGAACTAACACCTCTTATAGGGAATAGATAATGAAATATGGAGATAACAACATCTTTATAATCATCATCCAAGTGTAATCTTAGATCTGAACTGTGAGACAAACTCCTTGTGAAAACTCAGCCAGCGATGAATAAAACTTTGTATCAGTTGCACGGAAAACTTGTCCTTTTATCAGATTAAAGCTTTTATCAATTCATTTATCATTAATGAAGACATGGTTCTGTGGAAAGCTGAGAAACACACAAAAATTGAAGAGGAAAAATATTTGGCGTTAGAACGCAACCACCTGAAACATTGTCTGGGGACAGATCCCACATAAGACTCCTCCTTTCATGAAAAGAGACAGACACAGCTCTTGAACAAAGCAGGGAATTTTTTCAGGCACTTTAGGTCCTTTTTAAATCTAAGTGGACTTAATTCCTTAATGTTCTACTTGCAAACACATTTTCATTTACATCTGTTTGTCTTGAGGAATAAACCAGTACTATTTCACATAAATCAGAGTATAAACCAAAACACAAATTCCTGCACTACTAACTTGTTCTGCTTTCCCAGCAGCATTATGAAACTCCAGCTGAAGCAACTCCGGGGATGAAGGCTGAATCCTGCAGCACACATCTGGCATCTGTAGCTGTGCCCCCAGCCTTGCACGAGGCTCAGCAGTGCTAATTATAAAGCAGTGCCCATCAGCAAACATCAGGCCTGAAGGATTTGTGCCATTTGGCAAAGCTCTACGGCTGCTCCCCCAAAACTCTTGTGCTCCAATAACCAAAATAGACCATTTGATTGCATAAAAAAAGGACAACAGAAGGCATTTTGTTTTCTCATTGGGCACGGAAGTCCAAGGTCACTGAAGCAAGGAGAGGGCCTCTGTGGTGTCCTCATCAGGATGCTGGACAGCCAAAGCCACCAGGATGTGCCCAACATGACTTAAGGACCTGTGTCACCTGTCAGGCTCAGACACACTCACACCTTCCAGGCAATTCCCCTTCCAAGGTAAAACAACAGAGCAACACACCCTGCTCCATCCCTGGCAGCCTGAATTCCTGCTTCTCTTCAACCAGAGGGTTCACACCAACCACCACAAGTTTTGGGGTTAATTCCCACAAGCATAAATGAATTCCAAAAATCTTAGGGGAAAAAAATAAAACTATCAGATGCAGTGATAAAAATTGCAATTATTTAGGTGCAGTTTGGGCTGGGAAGTACTTGCCTTGCTGACTGGGAGGCACAGGAAGGGCTGCTCTGTACACTTTGGTGGTTTTTTCCCTTTATACTTTTAGCCACGACCATCTAGCAGCAAAGTTAAATGGATGTTTGCTCCCACTGCACAGCCATTCCTATATTGTTACTGCCAGCAAACAAACAAAACATGATGCACACTTACAGCTTAAAACCCCTGCAAAAATAACAAGAAAAAAATCTCTTCTTCAAAGCCTAGAGGGATGCTGTACTTTGTATTTTGGAACTGCGTGCAAGAGGAAGGAAAGGAAAGTGGGTTCATCAAATCCTCAAGGCTATTCCAAACATTCTAATTGCTTGTCTTCTCTGTTCTGCAGAAACTGCTAAAACAGCTCACCCCCAGCCCCTGTCGCTGGTCTGTTATTCTCTGTGTGCACACACTACTGTATCTCGCTGCTGCTGCTGCTGAAGAAAACTGACATTTTTGCTTCTGGGCAGATAAGATTCCCCAGAGAACAAGGCACAGCAGCAACCTCCACTTCTGTAACCAAAAATTTCAGACATAAACAGATAAGAATTTTAATATCCTGCAAACACAGCCATTAGCAGTTTTTCCTAATAAAATTAGAAAATTATGAGAGCGCCTTAGGCAATGTGGATGCACACAGTACTTCATTACACACACAAATCTCAGTCATTATTTAAAGACAACCCGTCCGAGCCCTGTGGAAAGCCCCACACTTGTGCATCAATACTTCTTGACTAACAATGTGCAAGTGTCTCAAAGCACCATTAAAACGGGGAGAGAGCAGCCTGATCAATGCAGCAGCATTCTCTGCCACAGAATGGCAGCACTGCTGTTTGTATCTGAAGTTCACTGGACACAGGATTGAACTGGGACCACAGACGGTTTTCCAGCCTTATTTCCCGTTAGTCAATACATTGCCTGCTGATCACATTTACAACTTCAGAGCAAGAACACAAAGCCATGCTGTAAATTTTTTTCCAAAACTTGTCAACCTGCCACTCAAAATACCTTAGTTTTTCCTGTTTCATATACTGTTGGACAATTTTCAACTTGCTCTTGTGCCAACTTCCCCCATCAGTTCAAATAAGCCTTTTCCTCCCTGAGCTTTCCCTTTGCAATGCACTCAGAGCCAGCAGTCACATCCCCTCTCAATCTTTGATTTCCCAAGCTAAACAAACTTGACTGATCTTATCTCCACTTCGGTACCCTTCTCTCTGTGTTCCTGAGCTCCCCCTGCTCAAACACTGCTGCCCACAACTGCATCAGGCTGGGACTCAACACCTTCATCTTACTCCTGAATGCTCAAAATTGCATCTTCCTTTGACTGATCGCAGAATCCGAGTGCTTTGGGTTGGATGGACCTTAAAACCCATCTTGTTCCACCCCTTGCAAGGGCAGGGACACCTTCCACTATCCCAGGGTACTCCAAGCCCCCTCTGACCTAGAACACTTCCAGGGATGTGACATCCCACACTAACGCATCGGATGGGGCAGGTGCTGTCATCCTGCTGCAGGGGCACTGCACTGCAACAGGGCTGCAGGCTCAGCTGAGTGTTTCTGCAGCAAGCTGAGCCTTTATTCCTTTTGGGTTTTTTGGGAGGTTTGGTTTTCTTTAAGGTTTTTTTGGTGGTCTTTTGGGCTTTTTCTGTTTGTTTTTTTTTTTTTTTACACGAAACAATTAAACCACTCCAAGTAAACAAAGAGCTTCAGCATTTTTATTAATTCAATCCAGGAGTTCTTGAATTTGAACTCCTCAGCAGGAGCTGAACAAATGGAACACCATCTGCTCAGGTGCTTAAACTAATGCAGGTGCCACAAAGGATGTGAAGAAAACACCGAAGATGAGCACAGCTGGGCAGCAAAATTCCTCTCGTGCACCTCTGCGGACACTTCAGTCCTTCTGAAGATACTCCTATGCTTTTTAAGAACACCAACTGACCCTGTGGGATATTTTTACATGGCCTCAGAGGTTCAATTCCACACAATCACTGCAGACAGCCCTGATGCCGCTGAACTGTCCCTCTGCCCCCAGTGAGGGTACCCTTGGATAATGTGAGCAGCAGAACCCTGGAGGAACCTGGCCTCTCTGGAGCACCAGAACACCACCATAACTCTTGAGATGTGCACACACCCTTACACCATGCTGTGGGACTGTCACCTCTGTCACTGTCCAGGGGGAAATTCAGCCCCTCCATATGCTCAGAGGGAAAGGAACTGTCTCTGCAGTGTCCTGCTTAGGTTAAAGGAGACATGGGAAGCCCTGATGGATTCTGTCTGGGGGGAAAAAGAGTTAACCTTATCTGATCATCAATCAAAGATAAATAAATTAGGCCATGCAATCTTTCTGGTCCAGGATTCCTGCTAATTATGCCTTGGGCCGTAGATGATTATCGCTTTCACAGACTCATCCCTCAATAGCTGTTCATGGATTACTGGACTCTGTGCTGATGGATCATTATCCAGCCTTTGCACCATTAGCAGGATAAAGAGGTGGTGCTGCTCTGTGCTGAAACACCACCTCAGGTCACAGAGCAAGGACCAAACCCTTCTTTCACAATTCTGGAATAGCAGAGCTGCAAATACACATCCCTGTAGCTGTTCCAGTCACACACGGGGCAGGAGAGCAGGGAGCTGTGTGGGGAGAACAGGGATCAACAGGCATCTCCCAAAACACTGCCACTGCTCAGACACACCCAGGTGAACACATTCCTGCCACAAGGTCAGGGGGAAGTCCGAAGGAACATGATCCCACCAAAACCAGTGGCACCACACAAGATAATTCCTGATAAATCTCAGGAACAAATCCATTTAATTGGAGAAGCAGAATGGTTCTGCCTGGAGATGACAGCACTTTCCCTCTAACACAAGTCCCAAGTGGAGCACAAACATGAATTAGTGTGACAACACCACTGTCAGACTTACTTACAGAAAGTTATTAACGTTCTTCTGGTGTCCCAAATAGAACTAGAAGTGCTCATGGGCAAGGAAAAAAACATTACAGGGAAAAATGGGACTCCCTCTGAACTGGCTTTCATTAGGAAGATTCACAGAATGACAAATGATTAATTCTCCCACTAAGCAATTAACATAATCAATGGTGACATAACCACAGTGACAAAAATGCAGATACAGTTTGTGTTACAGTGGGCTGCAAACCTCTCCAGTCCTGACAAACACACTGAAAATGGATTCTCTAGGGAAAAAAATTACCTTTGCTTTGAATGAGACAAGTATTTATATCTTTAATTCATAGCCATTCCATGCTGTTGTTATTAATAGTGCCATCAATCTGCCCTAAAGTGATGGGTTTTAATTACTGACCTCAAAGGGAATAAAGAATACAAGATCTCAGAACAGCATTAGGAAGTCACTCCCTCAGCAGACAGACGGGTCCAGCTGATTAGATGAGACCTGCTGGAGCCCGGAGCCTGTGTCACCCAAAGCACCGACCCGGAGCAGCTCTGCCACCAGCTGTGCTGCAGCTCCACTGCAGGGTTCGGTGCTTCATCGGAGCCAGACAGCTCTGCCTGTGCCCGGAGCAGCCCCTGCTGCCTGCACGGACCGGGAGGGGCGAGCACCGGGCTACGGGCCGACCCCAGAGGGTCCAGCACTGGCGGGGGGGATCAGTGGGAGCTCGGTGGGTCCAGCCCCGGCAGCCCAGGGAGGGGGAATTGGTGGCACTGGGGGGCGGATCCGTGGGACCCAGTCCCGGAGGGTATCGGTGGCACTGGGGGGCGGATCCGTGGGACCCAGTCCCGGAGGGGATC
>VWZN01018884.1:7190-17348 GCA_013396955.1 Regulus satrapa | reverse complement strand
TATAGGGGGCCGCCTGCAGCAGGAAACACAACCGCCGAAAATGCAGAGTAACTCTGTAACTCACCGTGGAACACGCCGTTGTCCGCTAGGAAGTGCCTGCAATACTGCAGGCAGCTCTTCTTATCCAGACTCCAGTAACTCATCGTGAGGCGGCTTCCCGCTCACCATCAAAGGCTCTGACCCTGCAAGGGAAACGGGAAAGGGTAACTGAGACTTTATTTACAAAGAATGCCCTCAACTACTCAAGCACTGTAGTTATTCGAGCCCTTTATGCAAAAGGGTCCATTGGCCTAACACAAAGATGACAACAAATGTAGTTCTTTGCTCTCCAAACGTGCCCATCTCCAGGGATGGCCAGGCAAGGGGGCACAGACCCATCACCTGGACGGAGCCAGAGCTGCGCTGCACTGGTGCCACCAGCCAGCAACTCCCAGAGTGCTGCAGGGAGCAATGGGTCACCTCTGTCACCATCACCGCCCCCAGCCACCGCAGGCCACTGTGCGGCCTGGAGAGAAGATCAATTTAATCCATTCAGTGATGCTGTCCCATGTTTAACAGGCTACAGACACATATGACAACACCACAAAACGATAAACTCCGCAGGTTACAGCAATTTAAAAAGTGACTCAAAGGGGATCACCCCTTGATTTTGAGACCAGAGTGGAGTTATGAGGACACAGGGCCCTATGCCCTTGCCCTTGGCAGACATTGCCCTGTGGCACTCGGGATGAAATCGCCCGTGGACAGGCAGTTTGAGCCTGAGGAGGAGCAGTTACATCAGCCACCCAAAATTAACACTGATGGCAGTGAGGCGGGCGCACCAGCATTTCATACTTCTTTGAAGCCATGGAATTCTTAATCTCCTGTCATGACACCAAATCCTTTCACTGGATCCTCCTTTTCCTTTGCTGTTTTATGAAGTTCAGGTTCTGGTTTCAGCAATCCAGCAACCCCTTCCTGTTACAAGCCCACTTTGGTCTCCCATTTTATCTCCCTCCTACCTTCACTCTGGTCAACCCAGCTGCTTGCTCGCCCACTCTTGGCACAAACAGCTCCAACTGCCTTTATCCAAGCAATTCTAGCAGGATGTAGCCACCCAAATCTCCTCATAAAACTACTGCCAGGGGGCCTTAGTAACAAACCCACCCCCGAATGAAGCACCACGGCACATGAAGTGCTTGGCCTGCAGCTCTGCTGATGGACACAGAGCCATTTCATTCAAAACAAAAAGGACAACAAATAATCTGAAATCTCAACCAAGGGGACCCCTCTGATCCTTAATGACCAATTTAGCTACAATCATTTCCTGGGGTGCAGCCACGGCACTGAGCTAGCAAGGGAACAGAAGAACCTGGAGAACTTTTCCCCTTTCCCACGCAGCCGTAACTCTGCCTCGGTGCCAGTGCTTATGGTGACCTGCCAGCGTTGGAGACCCACGGGGCAGTGCCGTGTGACACCCGTGCTGTCCCTGTACCGAGGCTGGGGCTGCACAGGTGGGATTTGCCTCCCTCCGGAGGGAGCAGGGATGCTGCAGGGGGGAGCAAAAAACACCTGGTTGTGGTTTGCTGCATTTTAAAAGGTCCCCAGGCTCCCCAGGGGGTGTGTTTTGGGTATGGCCCATGTCTTGTTCCCGCTAAGGGCATATTTTGCCAAACTTTGGAACCCAAGAGACAATACCCACTACCTCTGCTACATTTCCTGCACTTTTGCCCTGGCCACCCACGAGCTTTCGTTATAACCTGCACTAAGGCCGCTCCAGCGTTAATTAGGAAGACAAGACACGAGCTGATAGTTACTTTTAAAGCACAGGAAAAACACCACAGTCCAGCCTACGGCCAGGCTTTTGGCTTTAGGCTACAGAAGCACAAGAGGCATTGTGTTTTAATTAAGGAAACCATATCAAATATTCACCACTACGAATTTGCACACAATAAAAGCAGATCTTGTCTCCCGCAGCTCCCACACAGAACCCGTATCACAGGGAAGATTTACAGGGAAATGTGGCTGTCAATACAGCCCTGCAGCGCCTCTGAAAGAGCCCTTGAGCCCCCTCCCCTCCCTCTCACGGCCCAGGCTGATACAATCCCCCTTTGTTCTTGCACAAAGGGTTCTCCCACACCACGGTGGCCCCTCGGAACAAAGGTTCTCCCGGGCACATCAGGGATGAAGGCTGACTCCTGAAGGGTTGCATCAGCTGACACAAACATCCCACAAGAAAATCTTCCCAAGAAACACCAGCAGTTTTTTGGATAGTCCTCAAAGTTATTTGCTTTACAGGGCTCCAGCAGAGCCCAGCCAAGAT
Organism: Regulus satrapa; assembly: GCA_013396955.1. Lineage (NCBI taxonomy): Eukaryota > Metazoa > Chordata > Aves > Passeriformes > Regulidae > Regulus > Regulus satrapa. The sequence goes on along the minus strand of VWZN01018884.1, from coordinate 15,046 downwards.
CACACCTTACCCTGCAGTTAAAAAAAAAAAAAAAAAAGCAAAAAAAATCCCAACCAACCCCACACTTGGGACACATACCATCATTTCAAAGGAACATGCACTTAGGAACTTAACTGCACACGAATTTGTATCATTTCAATACAGGAGAAAAAAAACATTCTGTCTATGCCACCAACTAAAATGTGGGCTGTATCTGTATCACTTATTTTATATACGTAGAATAAACTGCAAGAGTAAAAAATGTCCATAAACATATAATTAGGTTTAATTAGGGCTGTAACAACAGAACTATTTTGGCAAAAATTACCAAAATTCTGACCATATATAAATCTAAGTTCAAAACCAGCTTGATAAAGCAGCCAATTCAGAGAGAGTTGAAAACACTCCTCACTTCTCCACTCTGCAGGTTTCTCAGCTTGGGGTATCATTTTCATAATAAGCAAAATTCCTGCAGGGTCAGCCCTGAGCCTGCCACATTCATTCCAAAAGGTAAAACAATCAGGGATTCACTACCTGAGAGCAGAGATGTTACCGCAGCGTGTCAGGAATCCACCTACTTTGTATCTGGATAAAGTCTTAACCTGGAAGTTGAGCAAGGCGCCCATCATGTGCTGTGCAAAACACATCACCTTGAGAGAACTGGATCTGCTATTTTAGCTGATTAATTTCCATTAAACCTGTCAGCTGCCTTATTTTAGTGCTTTGCCCACTGTGTTCCATGAGAAACACTTTTCCAAAGAGCTTTGATTAGTTATACAGAGCTGTACTTTACAAGAGAGTTATTAATGGAAGGAAACTGATCCTGCTCAAGTTATTAATGGATGTAAAGTGGTGCTGCTTGTTATTAATAGAAGTAAGCTGATATTACCCAAAGTTTGATGCAAGGAATAAGTTAACTGACATATTCACGTGTGTATGCGTGAATAAACAGTGCAGATATAGACAGGTGAGATGAACAAATTCTTCATGATGAGAAAGCAGGTAAACTCCTCACAAGGAAAGTTTCATTCCATACATGCTTTATGAAGTCATTTGATTGTAGAAGTTGTGGTAATTAGTGTGTAAGGTATTCTGGATGCAGCAGATACATACGCCCTGCCTGGGCTGGGAGATGCTTCCCACGGCAAGAGGCTCAGCACCAGGAACATCTGTCCCCCGTGTCTTACCAGACTGTGCAGTCTCCCCTCTCCCACAGAAGAGCTCCGCTGGGCAGGGAAGCAGGAATTCCCTCACTCCAGGGAATCCCAGCGCTGTCAGCAGCAGCTGCAGGCTGAGCCGCACTCAGAGAAGCGTCTCAGCTCGGGCTGCTGGAAAGGCTCAGCGCAGAACCGCTCTGAAAGCAGCGGCACAATCCAAATATTTATCTGCAGTGTTTACCCTAGACACTGAGCAGTGTGAAGAGGGAACAAGCACAAGGCCAGGAAGGTGCTTGAGCCCAGTGACAGCTCTCAGAGCAGCACACTGAGTGAGTTCAGGGGCTGACACTGCTGATTGTGGCCCTTGCTCACCTGCCCTGTCCCCTGCTGGCGCCCAGGGCACTTCCACAGGTAACAGCAGTGACTCCAACACACACCCAGGATCATTCCTGACAGGGCAGATCTGCAGGACACCAGCACTTCCCCGGGACAAAACCACAGCTCCACTTCCAGCAGTTTCAGAGCTCATCTCTACCCAGTGAACACACGTGGGAAGTATGACTTCAAAAACTGATTCCTTTCCTTAGCCCCAAATGGTGTATGCATAAGTTCAAATTCTTGGTAATTAAAGAAAACACTGAATATTGAACAGGCTACTGATTTTGGAAGCTTGTGCCCCTTCATGATAAATTTTAGCATGAAAAATAGTTCAGATACCGGGCTCTAGAATTGACATCAAGGAAAAGTATAACAAAATAATATTCATTTTTAAAAAGGTAAGAAATGAGAAGAGCAATCCGGAGTCACACAGAGGCCACCCCACGTGTATAGTGTAAATAGTGCTGTGATTGAAATGATGCTGTACTGGGCCCAGCTATGGCCAGAGCCCTCTGATGAGCTTTAGAGATCTCAGTATGGGAAGGAGGACAGACCATCTGGCTGGCACTGAGCAGCAGGAACAGAGTCCGGAGAGAAAGGCTGGGCTTTAGTGTGGCAGCTGTGATTGTGGTGGGGGCAGGCAGCATCTCTGATAGCACCATCTCGTGTGGGCAGCTACCTCCCAGGCACTGCAAACAGAAAATAAACACCAAAGGACAAACACCACTTTGAACTTCCCCTGGAGAATCCTGAAGTGGTATTGAAAACCTAAGCAATTCTGCTTCACAACAAACCTTCAGTGTTATTAGAAGGGAGGAAGTGAAGTGCTTTATCTTCAGTCAGAGAATGAGCAAGAGATTCACTTGCTCTCCTCAGGAGCAAGGGCTGCCCAGAGGGGCTCACTGGGTTTTCTCTACAGTTTCTTAGCTCGATAAAGAAATGTTTCACATCAAGCTCTACATCATTTCCCAAGCTGCCATCAGCACTCAGCACACACACTGCAGAGCACACAGACACTCCCCAGGGCTCAGCACTTCGTTACACTGATATTAGAAATGAGAGGTACTGAGCAGAGCGGGAGAACCTGCATTTCTGTTCACAACATGCAGCCAGGAAACTTTACACTCTCAACAACTTCCTTTCCCTAGACCATATTAAAATATGCTGCAGGCTCTCTCCTAGTTAATCAGTAGCCATCAACAGGAACTTCCCAGTCCATGTTTTTACTTTCTAACCAGTGACAACTCTGGTAGAACAAACCTCAAGCTTTCAGAGACCAGTTCTGTGCAACATGGTCTGGATTTTTTTAAAAACAATATCCACAAACCAAAGAAATTATTGGATGAAAAGCTTAGCCATAGTTGGACCTAAAAAAAAAAAAAAAAAAACAAACAACAACCCCAAAAACAAATCTGAAGAGATTATAAAACCCTAATATGACAATATTCCATGGGGCATTCACCCATCTGCAGTCTTGGGCTTCTTATTCCACTAAGCCACTAACGGTCACCCAAATATTGCTAAGCATTTAAGCTGGTCTAAATTCATGCAGATTTAGATTTAATTGTCACACAAGCCAGGCTCTAAGGGTTCCACACATCATCTGTGCAAATCTCCACTTTAATCAGCATCAAATATCAACATTCACTCAAAATAACTCGCATAAACATTGCTCAAGTTACACATATGAGAGCCACTCAGAAAAGGCAAGGCACACAAGATGGAAGTTCCATACTCTGACACAAAAAGACACTTTTTCCAACAAATTGATATAATTTTCATATTTACAAAACAAAGTTTTACCTACCTATGGTATTGATTATGTCATTAATGTATGGCTACTTTCCAGAGTTAAAGCATCTTGTACAAAAAAAAAAAAATCTTTTAAAATACCCTCTGAGTTATATTCCCTTTTGAACAGCAAATATTGAACTATAAATATTACCAGCACAGAAAAAACATCAACAATGCTTGGCAACAGAAAACAGAACCATCCAGTATGGGATCTTTTCCTTATTTCTCTAGGAGCTGGTCTGAAGGATTAAAAGTGGAGATTTTTGCTTGGTTTCTTTTCCTGACAGATGAGTTCCCTAATCGAACGTGCCATGAGGCCAGAACATGTGCTGGCACCACGCTGGCAGCAAAGGTGTCCGAACGGGCAAGCCAGAGGAGGAGGGAAGAACCACATCCTGTGGATTTCACTGGGAGCTACTGGAAACTCAGAATTCAGAGACGGCTGATCAAAGGGGAAAGGGCACAACAGAGCTTGTTGGGATGCACATACTGCACTTGCATGCTCTTAGATGGATGAGACTTACTGAAAATACAGATTTTTCAACATTTTTACTGGGTTTAATCTGGTCTTTTGGCTATTCCCCCAACAGAGCACTAAACACATCTTGCATCGTTTGCCAGGTGAAGACAGAGGCTCAGCCCTACCCTGACTGCATCCAGTTTGTGTCCTGCTAGAAGACAAATCCCCAGCATTTGCTCTTCAGGAGCAAGAGGAACAGTCTGGGCTCCCTGCACAGCACCACACCAGGGTCTGGCACACAAGTTCCCTGGCACCCACCCCTCCCAGGCTGGCAGGACACGGGGCTGAGCTCCCTGTGCAAAGGACAACTCTACCTGTGCCAGCCCAGCCATCCCACAGCGACCCCTGCTCCTCCCGGGGCTGCTCATTCCCGTGCAGCTTTTGTTCCCAGTCATTTCTCCACTCCTTCTGGAAGCCATGAAAAGCATGTGTCAGCACAACTTGCTGCTGAGGAAGGCATTAGAAAGGATTTGAACTGACTCCCCATGGCAACGAACCCTGAAAGGGAATTAGCATTTGCTCCCCATTCCTCGAGAAGCCTAAATGGAATTTTTCTCCTCTTTAAGGAGTTATTTGCAGGAGGGCAGCGTGCTGCTGGCCTCTGAGGTTCAGCAGGCACAGCTTCAGCTGGCACCGGCCTTGCACACCCTGTTCAGGGTAACACTCACCCCACCAGACACGGGATGGGTAAATACGAGTGAGAGCCCATCCATGTTTTCCTTACACAGATCTCCAGTGCTCCGCACACCTTTCTGCTGCCTCTGCCAGCTCTCCCTACACCCATTCACCAATCCAAATCGGGTTTGGGTTCGCTGCACAGAGGGTTTCAAACTGCCAATGCAGGAGTCGTTCTGTAAAGGAAAATCTATCATGTATAGAGACAACTCACAATGTGATAAACTATGGAGGTAAAAAATAGAACACCTGGAAAAAACTTGAAAAAAGGCACGGACATGGATGACGTGCACCTCGTGTACTTGGCCCTTTAGCAGTGTGTGCGTGGCTCCCCCAAGGCGTGGGCATTTCACGCCGTAAGATCCTCTGTGCTGGGCATCAACGACACCACACAGCATCCCAGCCAACACGGGCACACGCGGGCCACGCTCAGTGTGCAGAGGAACAGGAACTGCGGGTCAGTTCCAACAAATCACATCTGTAACAGAGCACACACCGCTCGGCACCACAGCCTGTCCCTGCTTGAAGAGTCTTGCAAGCAACCTTGACTTCCTTCAGCCTGAAGAGACTCACATGGGCACCTCCTGCCAAGACCTGTAACACACACGGCCAAGCGCCCTGGGAGTGGTTTTGCATCCTTCAGTGGTTGACTGAGCTTCCACCAGGGCACGTGGCATCCTCAGCACCCCGTGCCAGCGCTGCAACAGGCTGCTCCAAATTCTGCCCACCTCTCCCTGCCCCTCCTCTGCACTTCCACTGCCCCTGGGGGAACCTTTGTGAGCACCCATCTGCAGCGTCGGATATTCCTCACGTTGTGGATCCCCCAGCCTGCCTTCCCATCCCTCAGACCTGTGCTCCACATCGCTCTCAGCCACCCAGGTACACCTAGATAGTCCTTCCGACAGTCAGATGAGCAGCAAAAGGCTCCAAAGTCAGGAGCGCAGAGGGCGAGCTCAGATCTCTGGAGTAACATCAGTGCCCTCTGTGAAGGTGGAGAGTGAAACAAGAAAGCCATCTTTGTTACAGAAACCAGTTCCCGTTTCCTAAAACAAACAAGAAAGGAGGAAAGCAAACCCAAAGGAGTACACAAGAACACAGCGCTGGCTCCTGGCCGTTAGCTCAGTCTGGCACCAGCTGACCCCTGCGGGGCTCCACCAGAAGCACCTTCTGCTTGTGTGCTGGGAAGCAAAGCCCGATCTGCCCCTGGCACAGCAGGCTCCAAACAATGAATCCCTGCCCAGGGAGCCACGCTTTGCAGGAGCGGCCGGTGCCTGTAACACGCTCCCAGTACAAGAGCCACGAGTGCTCAGAGCACGCTCTGCATCCCACCGTGCCACGAGGAAACCGCCAGAACGCTGCTTGGGCAGCACCCTCACTTCGGCACAGCCGAAGGACTTTCTGCAAGAGCCTCCAGGGCAAGACATTCTCACCTCCTCTGAAGGCACAGGCAGAGAATGCTGTCCTAGTGCAGACAGTACAGCAGACCTGGAAACAGACAGCTGCTTTCCTAATTTGGAGAGTTTGTTTATGTTTTTTAACAATCTGGATTGTATAAACTTATCAAAAAGCCCAGAGCAATCAAACAAACCACTTCTCCATGCCACCACCCCACCCCACGTGTCTGCGCCCTGGCTGTGTCAGCAACGTTATCAATTTAAATTGAATTGGATCTTGGGTGACACCTTAGAAAAAACTCAGCTTATTCAGATTTCATTAAAGGAAAATTGCTCCTTTATAGAAAGACTACTTTGTAGAGCAAACAGAAATACACAGCTTAAAGCCTTTTCCAGAAATAAGGGGAAACCGAATCTTAAACAGAAGACTAATTTTTATTCTGTATTTTGATGCTTATGAAACTGTCTTACTGCCACGGGTATTTCTTGACAGTGTTTTAAATTACAGATCAGGTCATATAAAACTGGGAGCTGTTAATAGTAGATAGCCTCTCCTTTGCTTTTATGGAGTGAAAATTTTATTCTGCTTCTCAAATAGCGGTGATTTTGATCAAAGTCATGACAGGACACCCGCCTCAACGGCTGAAAGGACAGCAGCATTAAATCAATTCCCTAGGCAACCTCCCAAGCCGAGCCCCTATTGTTAAAATAATGAGTTGTGCACCACTTGATCCCAACCCACCAGCTGATCCCCATTTTTATAGACAATAGGTAGCACAGAACCAGAAAGCACCCGTGAACGGATCATTTCTCACTAATTGTGCATCTTCAGCTGATAAAACTTAACATTTCTTTCTGCAACAGCCTATGGGTATTGTTAAGTGTAGGAAAAGAGCACCCTTCACCATTAAAAACAGATTTTATAAAAGTAGCATTCTCGAACTTATTCCAGGGAGCTGATGCTTAAAGAAGCAGGAATACTTTAACAGCGTGCATGCCCTCTGCTGCCTCTCACCTCTCAAAACCCCTGGCTTTTCTTTCCATATCCCACATTATCTTTAACTCAGGTGCCTCACTGCAGGGTTGAACCCCGCCCTCTCTTTTCAGTACCGGTACCTGCAATTCTTTCACATTTCAGAACAAACACCTTAACTTTTCTTTCGTTTCCAAAGTTTTGCAACATGTGGGCCAGAAGTCCCAAGGACAAGTAAATCAGGAGGGCCCCCTGAAAACAGGCAAACATTGTGTTTTATAACTCAGGAGTTAAAGCACACTTTAAACAAAGAGCCTATGACTGGTCCATCAGATAAGGCTTATATCTTTCTCCCTGGAATTTAATAACACTTCTGAAACACTTTTTGGCCAGCTGGAGCTGAAGTTCTCAGAATCGCAGAGAGTAGCTTAATTACAACAAAATGTGCATGGAGTGTAATTCCTACCTCGCTGTACCTTCTTTAAAGAAAATAATAATAAAAAACAAAAAGCTTATGGAGTAGGCAATTAGAATAAAGGTCTTTTTAGGGAGGACTCAATCCAGCAAGAGGTTTAGCTCTTCTCAGCAGCGTCCCGGTGGGGACAGGAGCGCTCCCACGCCGCAGCACTGCCGGCTGCTGTCCCGCGCCCCTCAGGGGGGTCGGGATTCTCCACCGAGCCTCCCTGAGCACGGGCTGGGCTCGGCTGCGGCTCGCTCCGCTCCCACTGCCGCAGCCCAGGCCGGCACATGGCGAGGGGCCGAGCGGCCGCGGCTCAGCCCCGATGCTCGCCGTGCCCGGCGGCACAAGCACGGAGAGCCCCGGAGCGGCTCCTCCGCGCAGCGAGCGCCGGGGGCTCGCCGAGCCGTCCGTGAAACAGGCTGCGAAGAAGTTACACCTCGCAAAGCCCCACCTCGACTCTGAGCCGCAAACACCGGGAGAAACCAGCATCAACAGCACGGGAAAGCCCGGCGGAGCCTCGCAGGGA
>VWZN01018880.1:338595-354669 GCA_013396955.1 Regulus satrapa | reverse complement strand
TGGGGTTCTTTATATTGTTTTGGTTTTGTTTTTGGTTTTTTTTTGTGGGGTTTTTGTTTGTTTTGGTTTGGGTTTTTTTGGTTATATGCCTGTAAAACATGGAAGTTGATTTAATTAAATATATAACACACGATCAGACAAGCAGTCTTGACTTTTATTTTTTTCCTTTATTACATCATACAAAACGATTAAAGTGTTTAAGATGATAACATCTGAAAGGTGATAGCCCTTCTGATACTCTATTTTTCCCCGGATAAATTTTGTAACACATTATTATTGTCTGACATATATATACTCCCAATCCAACATACAAGATCTGTTGAGTTTTCTGAGTGCTTCAGATGATGGATATTTGTTGCAAGAGGCATGGTCAAATGTCTGGACTCTGTGCTATTTAGGCGAGGTTAAACTATTACTGGTCTTCTCTTTTTCTTCCCTTTGCCTGACTTTTTTGTTCCTACTCTTGAATTAGCCCATACAATGTGTCTTTGAACCAGATCTAACTGCTATGAGCTGACTGTAAAATAATCTACCTGGAGGAGCAGGAGGGAACACTGAATCTCATTAGTGCCCAAGTAACAAAAAGTAAAAGCAGGTGAGAATAAGGCAAGGATAAAAGCAGCAGCTGTGTGGGGGAGCTGCCAACTCTTGGGGCTACTCTGAAGTATAGGCAGAGTTGCACAAATAAGCGTGCAACACAGATCACCTGTGCAGGGCTTATTTCAGTGGGCTCTCCTCTCTGTTGTCAGAAGAGTAAGAAGGACCTCAGCTGGGGTGTTGATGGGGTAGCTGAAGTTCAGCCATTTCCTCAGGCAGTAGTGTTGTTTTCTGCCTGTTATTTCAGCCCATTGAAATCCCCTCTACTCCCCACCTGGAGCACTGTGTCCAGCTGAGGGCCTCCAACATAAAAACGAAGTGAACCTTTGCAGTGAATTCAGAGGAGGCCACAAAGATGGTCAGAGGGCTGGAGCATCTCTCCTATGAGGAAAGGCTCAGAGGATTGAGGCTACTGTGCCTGGAGAAGAGAAAGCCCTAAAGGAGACCTTAGAGCACCTTCCAGTAAGTAAAGGGGCCTGCAAGAGAGTTGGAGAGGAACTTCTTCCAAGGCCAAGGAGGGACAGGACAAGAGGTTGTAGCTTCCAACTAAAAGGGAGTAGGTTTAGATCAGACATTAGGAATAAATTCTTTACTATAAGGGTGGTGATTCACTGGAGCAGGTTGCCCAGAAAAGCTGTGGGTTCCCATCCCTGGAAGTGTTCAAGGCCGGGCTGGAGGGAGCTTTGAACTACCTGGTCTAGGGAAAAGTGTCCCTGCTAGTGGCAGTGGCTTTGGAAGTAATTAATCTATAATGTCCCTTTCAATCCAAACCTTTCTATGCTTCTATAAATACACACAATAGTGAAGAAACTTGCTACTCAAAACCTCTTTCTGCTCCTCATTAACTTAAAGGAATAACTTTCTCTGACTTTTAAGGGAGCAGGGTCTGGCCCTGCAGTGGAATTCAAACATAAAACCTCGTGCTTTCCTGACAGCTGTGTGCCTTCTGTGAGGGGAGGCCAAAACCCAGCAACAAAATACAGCTTGCTTTAGCTGCTTCAAAGTGAGAGAGCAGCAAGGGGAAAATATTTATAAATGCCAGTAGTGGCAAGGAGAGCAGGGAGACATTGGTCTGTTGCTTTTGAGGATGAGCAACTACTGTGTGTTCAGGAATTCTGCTTTTTGGTATTGAGCTTCTGAATTTCTAATTTGTATGCCATGGAAAAAAATCAATGTATCCATAAGACTGACCAGAAAAGTCACAGATCTTTTTGTTTAATGTTCCTAGGGATTTTTTTAGCATATGACTACTGTGTCACAGACCCTTTCAGCCCAAGATTAAAGGAAAAACAGCTGATTCTGTTTATAGGAGCCTTCAGATCTCCACTAGATTTTATGTGGATATGGTTGTGAAAGTTGTTTTTAAATTATTTCTTTATGTTTGATTTTATTTTTTAGGGGTTTGGAATGCCAGAAGTTTTTTTTTTTTCTGAAATACCTGTGACTATACACTAATAATGTGGCAGTATTTTTAGTAAGAGTTTCTAATTTCCAAGTCTCTTATTAAAATGTTGGCAAGTGTGTTTGCTGTGATAGCATCAGTAACACATTTTAGTATCTAATTATTTTATTTTGATTTTTAAATCAGTTTTTAAAGAAACATCACTGATATTTCTGTCTTGTCTTTTGAGTGGCCAGGCAGACCCTGCTTAAAAGTAATAATGGCATTATAGTGTATCATGTTTATAAAGAGCTGACATATCCACTTGCTGGAAAATTGCTCTGACAAAAGTACTCTACTTGAGATATCTGTCATGATAACACACATGTTCCCACTCATGTCCCAAATAAAACAATGAATTTTTTTTTTTATCAAGACCTCATTCCAGCACCTCGTTCTCATGTTAAATGCATAACCGTAAATATTATATTTCAGACTTTAAAATTACTTTGCACTATTTTTTTTATGCTACACCATGCCTTTTAAATGTTTACTGGCTCACATAAGCACTATATGTATATTTTTTTTTCCCATTAATAATCCCTAACGTTTAGAATAGTCTCTCTGTGTTTATTCGTAAAGTTGAACTCTTTTTCTGAGGCTATTTTAGGAAAGAAAATAAAATCCACCCACCTTAAAAATCCAACACACGTTAGATTCTGAGTAGTATATGTAATTTGCTCTCTATACAGTTGTCACATATAACAAACCATTCAAGATTGAAGTCTCCAGTTTAAATACCATTTAACTTTTGTTTACATTACATTTTTCTGCTGCTGCATGAAACCATTACGAGCATGTACTCTGAGAACTACACAACATCAGCCTTGCAAGCTCCAGTAAGTTGTATTTACCCAGCGTGGTCTCTATAAACACCTATATAGTTTTTTCTAAAAACTATAGTGTTTTTTACACTACATGTTTTCTAAAAAAGATGTGTTTTTTACACAAACACATATATAGTTTTTTCTAAAAGTTTTTTAGAAAGATTTTTTATCAATAGCACTGCACAGCAGAGGTTCATATAGAACATGCTGTTAAGAACAATGTCATGCATTAATGTTTCAAATATGTTTTATGGGATGATACCTTAACACGTAACCACTGGGGTGGTAGTTCAATTTTTACCACCTTCACACTTACCTTCCAAAGTATTTTCTTAAATGATCATGAATCATCTCATAGACAAATTTCTTTTTAAGTATGTGCAAACTCCAAGAATGCAGTGCTAACTCTATTTTTCTAAACTAATTCAAATGAAAAATAAAAATAGTAAATCAGAGAACGTTTATGTGTAAAAATATAAGGTAAATGTACTGTGCCAGTAGTTTAGATGAACTTACTCCAGAGAGATCTGTAACTGACAAGGCAAGAAAAGAAAGACATCTGATGACAAAAGTTTTTAGAAAGCTTTCATTGTATGGAGGGCATTCATGCAAGGTTATGCTGATGTGGGAAAGTCCAGTGGTAGATGGTAGTGTGACTAAAACCACCATTTATTTGTAAAGGCTTTTCCCCCATATTGTGGGTTAAAAGTGTTATGTAAATGTGATTTTTATATAGTAATATGGAGCAATATATTATATTTGCAGATAAAATGTTCCTGCTTTAGATTTTGATAATTTATGCCTTGCTTAATACCTACAGCAAATCAAAAGAATTGTTTAATTTGTTTACTGTGATTTGCAGGGATATTACTCCATGACAAGGTTACATTGACCTATCATTTCATGCATCAGCAGTTCTTCTATTGCACTGATTTGATCGCGCCTAGCGGATAAAAAAGGAGCAATCCACCCAGTGGAGTAAGTTAGAATTTTAATAAATAGTGCACATTCTGAAGGGCAAACTAGGTTAAGTGTGGTACTTACTGCACTGGGCATCATTTTTGTGATGTGTCAAATCTGAAGCTTTTTTTATTCTGACTTCTGCATTCAAATTTTGTACTTTGATTTTATGCAGTTAGGGAGGTCACGCTGTGGCTCCAGTTGAGGAAAAAGATAGGTTTTGGAGCGTTTTAAATTAGCTACTTGTGAGAGTGCAATACATCTCTTTACACTTCTTTCTAGATGCCCAATTCTAGATACTGTTGCTGCTCCTCCCGCTGAAGAACTTCACCATTGTAGGGTCATATCACAGCAACCCTTCCTAATCGTGGTTTGACATCTGCTGGACAGGGGAGAAGGGGCTGCATGGCTTACAGCTTCACTCTGTTTCTGGAGCTGTCTTGTTCCAGCTTGCTGTCCTTGAATAGCTCAGTGTATCAGGAAGGGCTGGATCCTGCCTGTTCCCTCCCAGGTAAGTTTTTTAACAGCTGTTATCCAAGGGGTGGCCAGGGTGTCTGTTGTATGCAAGGGGTGAAATAAATGGTAAATCTTAAACATTATTTTAATAAGACATACCAAATAAGACTTTAAAATTACTCTGGAGTAAGATGTCTGGTTATTAAAAATGGAAGCTTAATTTTTTGTTTCTCTAATGACAAAGAGTAGAGATTAGACATATTTTAAAAATCTCTCCATGTTCATTTCATATTGATTCGTTGTGGTGATAGGGCTACAAAATCTATCTGTAGTGCTGAGGGTTTAGTAACAAAAAAAGTGGAAAGGCAAGACCATCAAAAATTATTATCACAATTTCTAGAAACTCTTAAATACTAAAGAACATAATTGTTGCATTCATGTGGCTTGCTTATTGAGGAATCCCCAGAGAAATTCATTTAAGCACACATGTGAGTTTTAGTGATCTCAGTAGGATGTAAGAACACACTGTGGGTGTTTACATAATCACAGATCATGAGCTGTACCTCGGTGTTTGCTGGATAAATGACATGCTAATAGTCATGATGGAGACCCCACTGAAGGAGGGGTCTCAAGATGCCTCAAGAACTTGTAGAAAACCCCATTAAAGTCCTCACTGGTTTCCTTCCTTTATGTTTGTTGGATTTTTTTTTCTTTGTTTAAATCAATATCAATTAATTTTTTCAGTAACTGAGACTGCAAAGTAAAAACGTGCTGTCCCAAGACTTCTTTAAAAGAAAAGAGTGCTCTGTTTGTTCTGGTGTTCAGTGTCTGTTCAGACAAAATCTGATAGTGTGCTGTAAAGAAAAATACATGGTTGGTCTTCTGTTTTGTTTTGTAATTTCATTTTCTATTGCAGACATTTGTTTTAAAAGGACAGAGGCCAAGAAGGTAAGCATCAGCTTAGTCCAGAATCTAATATACACCTCCTTTTTGGCAAAAGATTAATTGAGTGATGTTTTACATTCCATTGCTTTGCATATTCATGCAGTAAATTAACTACTTCCAAAGTTTCAGGTTATATCCTTATGTGGATTTGTATTGAAACTGGTGAAGATTTTCACTACCTCAGGATTTAAGTAATACCATGAATAGAAAATTAACACTTTTAAAAGTTACTGTGTCTATTTCGGAAGCAAACAAAAAAATTCTTCTTTTTTTCTCTTTTTATGTATTCAGAGGCCAAAAGGTAAATTCTTTGACAATTGCTGACTCATATAATACTGTTTGCTTTAAAATGCTCACTACTTAATCAGGGAAATTGAACAAAGCATGGGGTTGAACAATTTGATAGTGTGCATTTGAAGTGGAACTTTAAAAAATGTCGCCGTAAGCTTCAAATCAAAGAAATATTCAAGTTGAGGAACAAAATTCCATCAGGTGAACCAAAATGGGAAACAACCATTTTGAGTTTGCTTTTCAGAAGTGGCAGCTCAAGCAGTACCATGGTAATATGTCTTTGGTTTTGCAGCTGATCTATTACATGCTTTTTTGAGCAATTAGAGCTCAATAATACAACAATTTGTCACCCAATTAATTTTGAAAGACTGGAAATGCATGGATGAACTGTTTAACCTGTGGTTCACTTGGCACCATTGTAATTTAGATCAAATAAAACATAGTATTGGGTAAGCTACATTACGGGAACTCAAACATCTTCGTGCTCTGTGACTTGTCCTTTAATCTGGTTTTATATTTCTATTATAACTATAGGTGAATGTATAGATAAATAAATGACGTGTCTCTGTTTTGTGTAGATTGTTTAAATTCATCACAATTAGAACCAGTAGTTGAAAAAAACATTTGTGAAAGTGTTTCTCCAGGGTCCATTCTGTGCCCCAGCAACAACAGAAAATATATCAAGGGCATTAATGAGGGCTTCTAAATTATATTGAACTTGGAAAACTTAAGCAGTAGAGCTACAATTCTTATAAGGCCCAAGCTGAGAAACCTATGGGCCCATCAAATGTAAACCAGGTCTTTACATAAACCTGTGTGGTTTTTACTCTTCTGATCTTGAAGTCATAGATGTGTATACACGTGCTGTTAGTTCAGTGCATCCGAATGCTGCTTCGTTGCAAGGCTTTGCTCCTGCTTGGGAGTCACGGGTAGGGGCACTTTCAATGTAGGCGAAGGACTGAGACCCGATGTCCAGAATTTCTGCACTTGTATGCGTGGCAATGCTGACTCAGATTTTGGTAGTTTTAAATTGTGGAATAATAGAATAGAATTACAGGATAGTTTGGGTTGGGGGGGACCTTAAAGATCATCTAATTCCAACCCCCCTGCCATGAGCAGGGACACCTCACCACTAGACTGGGTTGTTTAGGCAGCATTTCCTTCCCAGACCTAGACTTACAGGTTATTTTGGTTTAGAGTGAAAAATACCCATGCCATATTGTGTCAGCTGTTCCTATGATTTGTGTCACTTATTCCAGTGACAACTCCTGATGAAAAATATATTTTTTATGTTTTGCTATGTTTGCCAAGCAGTACAACTTTGGAGGCCCTAAATGCATGATTATTAGGGTTATAATGGTTTCTCTTTCAGCTGCCTGACTTCTGTCAGTCAATTGAGAAGTTCTGGTTTTGGTATTTTATTCTTTGATCTCTGTTGCTATTATTGCCTCCAAGTGACTTCAGCTGATTTCTCCTGGCTTCCTGTTCATTATCTGGTCACAAGCTCCTGCATGCATCGTTTTTGAGGATGGGGAAAGGGAACCTTCATTTCAACTACTGCAGCTGCTTTTTGTAGAATTGCAGTAGAGAAGGAGGATGGGTAAGAGGAGGTAGGATGACAAAACCCAAAATACTGGCACTTAGCTATAACAAAACTATTAAAATTTGTATTAGCTTGTGAAAAATTACAATTGCACAGACATTGTCTAACAAGACCTTAAAGGATGTAATTAGGGCAGTTTTCATCTTCAAAATTATTCTTCTCTGTGAGATTTCTGAATTTGGTTTTGCTCACTTTATAGTGCATATGTTCAAGTGGTATGTAAAGCAATACAAGTTTTTCATGTTTTGCTATTTGGAGTTTCTCTCACGTTTATCCTGTGTCTGAATTTTCTGTCTGTTGTTCTACATTGATATAATCATTGTACCATAAATAAGATCTTTCTTTAGGATCTTTATCCCCTTATTGCTCTTAAAAGTAATTTGTCAGCTTTCTATCCTAATCCTAAAATGATTGTTGCTTTTTTTAAAAATTTTTAATTGCATTGCATTGCGTTGCAGAGGCTCAAACTTGTGGTATTACCTAAAAGAATGATATTCTTCAGGCTATGAACATCCTTTCCTCACATGTGTACTTGTAAAGTTTCTCACTGGTTTACATGATTTATGTTTTCATGAACCATAAGAGGCAGACTTATCTCTGGAATGGTTTTTTCTGGTTTTTTTGTCATCATAAGTGTTTGTAGTGTATTATGTTGCCAGCCTGCAGTTCTGATCTATGAACCAGAAAATGCTAAGGCCAAGCAGTTTCTTTCACTTCTTGAAGAAAATGCGGTGGGTAAGTTTGAGAATCCCAGCTACAATATTTATTATATAGACAGTCTTGCCTTTCACAATGAGAATTATTGTACTAACAGTAATCTGACTTTGTATTTTAACAGCCAGAAACTGAGAAAATACTTCTATTATGTCTGGGGTTTCTATGTTTTGAACATTCTGCCTTGGTCTAAGATATGTGAAAGTAAGCATTCACCATTTTTTATGTTCAATTGCAAGTACTCATTTTACAGTATATTAAGAGAGAGGAAAAAAAAGTCAGAAATCCTATAAATGTAGGATAGTCCTCTGAATTCAGAACAAGTAGCCCATGTGAGTTCACATCAACTGTCTCAATATATTATCAACTAAAGCATCAATAAAATCCTGACCTCAGTAAAGCTCACCCTGCACTGAAGCAGAAGAAAAATCTTCTAGCAGGAAATTTTCAGCAGAGAATATGTAAAAATTAATAAAGGAAATCAATTTTAAGTGGCCCCTTAGTCACAAAATGACATCTGAGGGTTGTCTGGGACATTACCTGAGATCACGGCAATTGAATTGTGCCAAAAGATAAGCCACATTTATTATGAAAGGAATGTTAGGATATTGACCTCAAGAAGTCCCTTTGCATTCTGTTATATGAGAAAGATGTAATGAGAAGGAAAGAATTACAAATATTAGCTTAATCCACCTTTGGATACTCCCAAGCCTGGTCTCGATGTGTGTTTTCTTCTCTCACATATTCATTTATCTTACACTGCTCACTTGTGGTCAAGTCTTCCTAGTCCTGTGTCAGTTTAGGATATAAAGACATCTGGGGCAGAGGTAGGGAGAGGGAGAACCTTCCATTCTCTTGCCACTGTGTAGCTACAGGGAACAAGAAGGCGGCCTGGTGGCATGATTCAAATATTCTCCTATAAAATAATTATTTTCTGGTGACCAGCTGTGCTGATTTTAGAGTTTTGTTGAGTTGTGTGTGCTTTTATGGCAGAAGCAGCACAGAAATTAATCAGTGGGAAGAGTGAAGATGATGCAGAAACAAGTGATGAAAGCATCAATAACAAAACAAAATAAAACCCTAGCTGTTCAAAAAGTAATGATGAAGAAAAGTCTGAAGAAAATTAGTGTGAAGATGGTATGGTATTTGATTCTCCAACAATCTTCAATAAACACTGTTGAAGTACACTATTTAAACATAATTATTATTAGAATTTTCAGTTTTCTTTATTAAAATTAATATCAAGTCTTAGAATTTTTGTAGTCCCTGCAATATTTTCAAATTTATACCTGTAAAAACGACCTTGTTTTCTAACTCGATGACACAGGCTAACCTGATGTATGCAGAAGTAATTGATAAAGTGTTTTCCTGCTGGAGCAACAAGTTACATGGAAACCGTGACACAGATCATCAAAGTTGAGTAAAGCAGTATTTTAGGAGTACTGGACATGATCTCTTCCTATGCACCACTTGAACAAGGGAAAACCAGCATGATGATATAAAACTCTATATAATATACTCTATATAGTACTCTATATAAACTATATGTAGAACAGTGTTGTAGTTTTGAGTGACAGAAATGCCGCCTTAAAAGAAAAACACTTCTTGCTGAAAATTGTGGTTTTTATAGCCTTGACACTCATGAAATAACTCTTAAGAGTTTTAGCTGAAAAGCCTTGCCTGATAGCTTTGTGAAAATACATAGCTTCAGTGACGGTCTCTCATCTTGATTTGGAGATAAATCAAATAGCACTGTTGAATAAGTGCCAATTGTAAAATTGATCAGAAAATCTGTATAACTGATAAGATTGTGACTTGTGCCAATTTAATATTAATTTATTGTTGGCATTTATAAGAGTTACAGACTGAGATGGCATGAACTACAGTAGTAGCTGCCACTGTGGTATGAAATATTCATAATCTACTGGGGAGGTTTGGATTTACACTCTGGTGGAGTTTGGTCTGTATAAGAGATTATAAGACTGGGGCTCCTTGAGTAAATTTTCCAGAGATATTTAATTGTTTCTCTGGACACAGCTAGGCTTTAGAAAGAACAAAAGGATTCTTTTCTACACACGGATAAGTGATAAGTAACCAGCTGCTTTCCAGAGAGAAGTGGAATTAAATTGAAAGGAGTGAAAATTATCAACCTCTTTGTGCTTGTGATTCCTGAATTACTAATAGTCATTTTAGTGTCCGCATCTTTCATCTCCCATTGTTTGCTTTTGAATTTGCATTTTTTTTCTAAGGGAAAACAATTTGCTTAAAAACTAAGTTAATTTGTATGAATGCTTTTACTAATGGCAGGGAGAAGCCATAGACTGAGAGTCATTCTTTCTACTTTATAAATATGCTTATTCTTCTGGATTGGCATTAAAACTTGAAAATGATTCAAATATGCTCTTGAGAGTCAAATTCCCCCTTAGTAGAGTATCTCAAGAATAGATCATACATATAAACTCAAGATGGTTTACATTTTATCCTAATATCTTTGCCATTTTTAATGCAGACATCTATGTGGGATGTCTGCCATATGTATTACCTCAAATCAGTTGGTGTCCACATGGTGAGGACTAAGTGAACCGTGTTACAATGCGGAAAGAAATAGGTAATAATTTAAAATATTTTTAGAAGTTTGGATATGCATTGGCTGGCATTCCTTTAAACTTGTGCTTCTAACTTGACAGATAGTGCTACTCTCTGGTGGTGAAAAAGTGCTTTGATTGAGCCATGCTACTGCAGCTAAAGCTTGTATCCAACTCCTACGTTATTTGCAGTTTAATTTTTTTGAGATGTTAATAATTTTACCGTACAAAACGTGCAGTTATATGGGTGTGGGGAATTGGACTGAGTGTAACCCCATTCAGTAAAATTAACTAATGAAGACCAAACACAGCTAACGTGCTGTTCTGGGGTAGGCAGAAGAAAAGATACAATAACCACATTTTATTAAACACGTGAATACATCAAAATTTACTATTGCTTTTCACTACAGAAATTCTAGGGCCTGGAATTAATATTTAAGAACATAGAGTAATCATTTCATGCTATAATTTTAAGTGTGTATCTTTCTTTTACTTTAGAGTAAGAAGAATCTCTGTTTATCAGTGATGCATTCAAATGTTATTTAATGAAGCTTTTAAGTCTTGGGAAAATTATAGGTGTTGATTTGCATTTGGGTGTCATGGGTGTCATGGGTGAAACCATTTAAAAGAACTTCCATGGGTTTCTTCCTGCCTTCAGCTGAAGTGTTATCTCTGTGTTGTGTTATTTTTCTTTCAGCAATCCCTGATGCAGATCTGTTTGGATAAACATGACAGAAAATGCTGATCAAATACTTTTGCCTCTTAACAGGGCTTAGCTTTGCAGGGTCTGTTTCTTTGTTTAACCCCAGCATCATAAAGAAAATGAAATACAGGTTTTGAGATTAATTACTTGAAGAGATCTTCCTGTGTTGCAGAAGTGCCTTTGCAGGTCTCCGGTACTTTATCTTGGTCCAAGGTACAATATCTCAGTATCCCAGTGTAGGGGATATCCCATCTCAGGTCATTCCTGGAGTCCCTGTCATTACCAGCCTATTCCTCTTCTTCTTCTTTACAGACTTAGTGCAAAGTGAAAATGAAGGATGATTGTTGGGTGTTAAATGATTTTTTCAAAGGATTTTGCATCTTTTGTGCTCAGTTAGTTAGCTGGCAGGCTGGCTGGTTGGTTAAAATATGCATTTTAAAACTGACTGTTGACCAAAAAACATTTTAAAGTTTAAAGATCAATCTGTAATGCCTTCACTTGAACAAGAATTTCTTAAAATTCCCAGGAGTAAAGGGATCCAGTGACCTGGATCCCATGCTGTATCTTAGGAAGGGCCTATTCACTCACAAAGACAGTGATCCATTTTTTAACATGTTAAAAACCAGTAGCCAGAATACAGTCTTGCTTACTGCAGCTGCAGTCTGTTGCAGCATTTTATACAGCCTGTCTCTAGCGAGCAGTGGTGATGTTAATATCTGTCAATTTGGGCTAATTTACACCAATACGCAAGCCAGATTCCATGTCTAACATTTTGCATTTGGGAGAAGGAAATTCTCCAGAATTTCTGGATTCTTTAGCATTCTAGAAAAGCGACATGTTGTTCATTCTTGCAGTCTTCAGATCCCTAAAGTCCTTGTAACAGAATTTACTCTGAAGGAAGAAGTCAGTGGAACATCTTTAATCTTTTCAGTATGCCATGACTAGCTCGAGTGTGGATATCTGACAAACCTTTCAGCATTTTTGCTAGCTCATGTTACTTTCGGTAGAGTTGATGCATTTGTTTAAACAGATGAATAATCTCTGAAGGGAAAAGATGACTTGAAGAATGTTGAGGAGTGAAGTCCCAAGGCAGTGCCCTGTTGTTGGTGTTCTCTCTGTAGCTGGAGAGGAATGCAAGCAGCCCTGTAACCTGTCCTGGGGAGAACAGAGCTGTCAGAAACCAGAGCATGCTCCATTGTACTCTCTTGAATTCCTTCCCAGACAGATCCTTTAAACCCTAGCAAATATAAAGTATCCCTTAAGATGATGAAGCTTGAGTCACTGCTCAGAGCAGTGCCGCTCTTTATCTCATGTGTACGTTAGCTTTAAAAAGCTTTAGCTGTTGTGGCTAAACTGTTAAAGGTGATATGGCCAAGTCCTGTCTCTTGTTCTAGTGCTGAGTTGCTAATGCTGTCCCAGATGACAGCAGCTCTGGTTTTGCCTGTGGTTGTCTTCTTCAAGTGCAACTATCAGAATACCATCAAGAAGAGTCAAGAGTATTAATTAAGCGTGTGCTTGCAGGGAAGTTTTGAAAGGCCAAAGCAGACAAGATTTTATTACATAAACAGATTGGAAAATGTGTCTGTAACAAGTCAACCCTAATCTGATTTTTCTGTCTGGAAGATGTCTTCAATTTGAATTACCCTTCTCTTGATCTGGGAGAAGTGTTTTTTCCTTAAGAATACTGCCCCTCCATATTTCTGTACTCTCCCATGCTTTTACTGAGTAGAGCAGCCTGCCCACTCTTCTATTAGCTCCAAATATCAATCTGTTAAATGTTGTAAAAATGCTGATGAAATCCACCCAGAATAGGGAAGATTATCTCCTCAGTCTAAAAGAGAGAAGGGAATTTTTTTCTTACATGTTAATCTATTTTTTCTGGTGGACAAACACTTGTCTTGGTAGACAAGTATCACTGTACTTTTTTCAGAGTGCCCTGTGCCACTTGTCCCTCTTTGTAGCTGTTCATACCATCCTGTTTGTGTTCCTGCGCTTTGATTGCGCTCTCTTAAAATGTAGATATTGGTGCTTTGCTTAAACCCTTTGTATTTCAGTCAGGTGCACTTAACCTTCCATTTTGGAAACATTTTGTTTCCATTTCTAATGTTGTAGCTAAAAAGAAACTAGAGGAAAGAAGAGTTTCAAATGTAGTGCTGCAGAAAGTTTTCTATTTCACGAGTAGTGATGGCTATCCAAGGCAAACTAACAAACTTGTCAGGGCAAAACCTGATTTATCCATCACAGAGGAAAGAGGGGGGAAAGGGAGAAAAACAAAATTAAACAAACAAACTTTTGAGACTTGCAAAGCCCATACCTGAAATGGAGTTATGATTTGAGAAGTGTTTGTTGTTTGGGAGGGTTTGGGGGGTTTTTTTAAGTAGCAGAAAAGCCCATGCTTCTTGTCACCTGAGGATTGTTTATGAAATATGCTTATTTTAAACAATTGTGTTTAAAAATCCCAGAATCCAGCTTTCCAAACTTATTCTGAGATTGCAGAGTCAAACTGCATGATCTCCTGCAGCAGCATTCCCAAAACTGCTGAATGTTCTCATCATAACCTGATGCCCTCCTATGGAATAAAAATATATAATTCAGCAGTATGTATAAATCATAATATCATAAGAGGAAATATATCCAGGCATTAGCTGTCTTGGCTCTACGGGGTTACTGGGGGAGGTGGGAAATAAATTGCCTTTCAGACACGGGGTAAAATTGCAATCTCCTAGAACTGGTAGAGAATGGATTTACTGGGTGTGCTATCACTTCTGATATTTTTTCAAGTTACAAGCACAGTTACCTAACTTAAGTAATTTTGTTTGATCTATCTAGATAAAAAAGGTTTTAGTTTTATTTTATGGTTTGGAAGTAAGGGGAGTCTTTGTTTCTTCCCATGTTCGCTTGGGGGTATCTGTTGTTGGATTTTCCACTGCCATTGTTTCAGGGTGTGGGTTGTTCTTTGGGATGTTTTTCAGATGAAGCAGATCAAAATGGACAACGAGACATGCAAGCGTGGATGAGGAAGGGGACATCCTGAAACAAGAAGCCACAAAGTATGTAAAACAGTGTGCTTTGGATTAGGCTTTTCTAAATGCCCTTCCTCACAGCAGTGCTGAATGTTCTGTCTGGCAGTCCATCTTAAGCTGTCTTTGAAATCTGAGTGATTTACGTGATCCTTAAATGTGGGCCAATGGGGTACCTCAGTACTGACTGTTCACGATACCCAAAGCAAACATATCATTCATCTTCAATTAATTTTTGTCAAGTGACAGAAAACAGTGGAAGTTACCTCTAGAGTAGGAGTATAAATCCACAGTCTTCACCAAATTTCCATTTTAGAATTTTCTGGACAGGGCCAAATAACCAAAGCACTGATTTGTTATTTTTTTTCTCTTGGCATGTTCATTTTTTGGCTACAGATATATAGGAATTTGTTATATATATCTTTTGAGTACCAAAGATGATGGCCAGAAGACTTCTGAAATACTTAGTTTTGAACAGTTTTCCCTTTTTTCTGTGTCAAGAGTTAAAGAAATCTATTATTTAAATTATTTCATTCTATCTAAAATGCAGGTCAAGTAGACATTTTTGTATACCAGAAGTGGCAGGAAAAGAACAAGATACTGGATGTAATAAATATATTTTGTAATAATGTACTGTATTACAAATTATAGTTTTATAACTAAAAAAATAAAATTAAAAAAGAAAAAAAACCTAAAAAAATCACAGGCTGCAAAGACAAAAATACAAACCCACAAGTCCAGAAACATCACAGATGTTCTGAGTACTTATTGTTGTCCACAGTTTCAAGGAAAGAGTTTGCCACACAAAATGCCAATTAAAAGGCTACAGAGAGCATTCATGGAGGGACCTCTCCACAATTATAATAATAATCACCTGAAGTCAATTTACCACCCTGCCTGCAGATAAATGCATATATAACATGAATATGAAGAAACAGTAAGTGCTATGGCACAGGGACTTTTCTCTATTTGCCTTTTCATTGTCATGTAGTTAAATTGTCATCTCCTTAGAGGCCCTCATCTCTCTTAAAATATGGTATGCAGCTCCAAACACAATGACTTTTCAAATCTACAGGTAGCAATACAAATAGTTGGGGGTTCTTTTCTGCTTGGCAGTCGTTGTTCATATGTCCACAGCCATAAAAACTATATAATTATTGAGTAGTCTTTGTTGCTAAAGATATTTATTGTATTATGTTCATTCCTTTGCCCACTCAGAGTATTCAAGATTCATATTTCAGCATGTGCAGTTTGTGAATTCCAGAAATATCTTATGGTCTGGCTTTTTAACGTGAGTTCTAACTGATGTGCTGCTTACAAGCTAAGGGAATTCTGTACCTTCATCCTCCTACTTGCTGATACCATTCAGCAGTGGTTTTTCCTGTGTGTTTCCCATCCTCAGTAAACACCTGGATTCAAAGTAAAGCCCGAGTCTTGCGGGGTCCCAGCTGCGAAGAGATTCTCTGTAACCTGTGCCTAGAGTGCCCTCGAGCAGTAGCCTCAGGGAAGGGACAGGCTCATGCAAGGAGAAAACAGCAAATGGCTTGAGCAGCATAGCTGGAGGGGAAGGTTTCGCTTTCTCGGTGAAAGCGGCACACCTCTGAGCGCCTTAGCCTGGGCGTGTACACCCGGCAAAGGTGTTTCCAAGATTTCAGGTGGTGCGGCGAGTTCTGAACGAAGCCGCTGAGCTGGAGCGGTTCGGGTTTGGGTGGGATTTTCAAGCGGGTCCGTTGCAGATAAGAGTTAGCGAGCGTCTCCGGGCGTGCTCTGCAGGCAGGCCGCAGACGAGCGAGGGAGGGACCCGCGGAGCCCCGGGCTTTGCTGCTTTCCCCTTGCTCGGCCGAGGGGGTGAGCTCGGAGAGCCGCGGCCGGGGGAGCTGCGCGCAGGGCCCTGCGGAGCCTTGAGGCGCAGCGCCACCCAGAGGGGCCGTG
>VWZN01018880.1:288064-330525 GCA_013396955.1 Regulus satrapa | reverse complement strand
AAAAAAAAAGAAAAGGACGGGTGGGAGAAAAAAAGGCAAAATGAATCCCCAGGACATGGTAAAAGAGGATCCATAATTCAGTTTAGGCGGCACCTGCTTCGATATCAGCTGCTCCTCCTAATGAGCAGGCAAATAGCACTAGCTGTTGCATGAGCTAATGATCGCTGCAAGAGCTCTTAGAAGCAGTAAATATTATATATATATGTATATATATATATGGACAGCTGTTCTTAACTTATGCACGAAGAGAGATGTCCTTAAATAGCCTTTGTCTCACTCGTAAAATCATCACAGAAAAAGACTAATCAGTAGAAGATCAGAATTAAAAGGCAAAACGTGAGGTGTTCACGGAAAGTATAGCTCCAACAAACCTACCTGTGAGCGACCCGCCTGGAGACTCGTATGCGCGCCCGGCTGATGCAGAAGGGCCTGCCAGCCGAGTGCTCCGTGTTCGATCGCTCTTTCGTGACCGTCTGGCTGGCAGCAGCGTCCGAGGCACAGGTACCGTGCCGGGAGCAATTTGTTCTCGTTGTCGCTCCCTTTTCTCCCCCGCGGCTCAGCCCCCCTGGCTGCCCACGATGCAGGGGTCCCGTATGGGCCGCCGGGAGGTGCCCCCAGTCCCGCTCCGCTGTCACGGCTCCGGAGAGCAGGGACGCGTGGCGCTGGAGAGAAGCGGCGTCGGGGGACGTGGATGAGCGAACTCAGGCTGCTGTTGATCCTCCCTGCTGAGCCCTCCTCTCTGGCGGATATCCCCTGCCGCGACGAGCCTTGGTTTCGATTGTTGCTTGCTCTAAAAGAAAAGGAAGAATAAAGGAGACCGGCGCTGCCGTAGCGCCTCTTCCAAACATGCAGGCACGCTCGCTGCAACCTGGAAGGTCAAAATCCGATGCTCTCCTTAATGACGAAAAGCTCGACACTATGCTTGTTTTAGTGGGCATCATAGATTTAATAGATCAAATCCAGGAAATTAATTGTTCTCCCTGCCTAGTTAAAGTAGACAGATCTCATTACTCGCCGTGGACGCTACCTGGCTCCCGCCCCCATAATTCTCGGGGTGACTGGGTTTATTATCACAGTGACATATAACAGCGGCAGTTTTGTTCGGGTTCTGAGTGCCAAAGACGTGTTTCCGGTGAGAGCAGAGCTCTTCAAACCTCCGGGCATGATTTCTGTTAGCATCAAAGCATCTTTTCGGGTGGAAAATCCGCATCAGCTCTTACTGATAATAGGAAGGTGGGGTTATGTGAGTGCTAGTGGTATCCTCAGAGTTCTGGCACTCTCAGGACGGCTACTCAGGAGTGGCTGCTTGTTCTCATGCCTTTTGTGCGTGAGAGCACCACGAGGATAACTGAAAACGGCCCTGATTTTAATCATACATCATTGCCCCTGTCTGCTAGGTCCATAAACTTCGCCTGCAGGCTGAAATAGCATTGACTCATCCTGAACTCTCTTCCAGTGGCTGATTACTGAAGTGGAATCTGTCTGATCGACTTAATAAGAATTTACCACTGCACTAAATGACGAAATTTTGTTTTTTGCATGGCTGCGTTTTTGCAGTTGATGGCATTTTGAACTCTCCCTCCTGGAGGCAAATAATCCCCATAAATACCCTTATTCCTGACCTCATTAGTCAGAGCTAGAGCCAACACCGCTTTTAACTGTTGTCTAGAGAGCTGCTTTAGATATTTATAAACATGTTGGGAAGTGAGAAAACTCTGACCTGTGCACCTTGCAATAATAATGTAGGGTTTCTGCAAAGGACCAACAGCCTGGAAGACAAGGGCCGGATTGTCAGCTCTCTGAAGGAAAGGCAGTCCTCCAAGAGCCTGCTGGCATGCGAGAACAGCGAGAAAGGATCCAGGTTCCGGCGCACCGAGACAGACTTTTCCAATCTGTATGCCAGAGGTAAATGCTTTACAGTTTCTCCTTGCTCCAGCTCAGGCATGTCCCTTAGTAGTCTTGCCCTCGTCTCCCCAGGAAGTGCAGCCACGGTCAGTCCGTGCTTTTCCTTGGCTGTTTTTGAAGGAAGCTCCTTGGCTGTGTTTTTTTGGGAGCTGCACTGGTGATGTACGCAAGCTGTCTGAAATGCAGTTTTATGTACTTTGGGCTGAACATTTGTAGCTCAGCTTCAGCATTTCCAGGGGTTTCTCCAGACCCAGCATCCGGGAGGAGAGTAATTTTATATTTTTATCCTCCCTAGTAAAATAGTGATGAAGCAGCCCGTGATTGCTGGTACGGGGCCATTGCGAGAAGAGTGGGAAAGGGAAAGCAATCCCTTTGTGGGGCAGAGGTGGGGGGCATTGCAAGGTAAAGGCAGGTGTGGATTTTGAGTACTTTTGGCCCACAGGAGGCAAGGGCCTCATACTGCACAACCTTAGTGTTGCAGGGCGTGCTCCTGGGCCGGGGTGCCCGAGAGCTACCTCTGCTGTTGCCGTGGGCAGCCGAGGCTTACCCTTCCCCACGGGGTGAGAGGGACCAGGAGTCTGCCCAGCAGCAACCAGGGAGCTCTGGGGCCATGCTTCCAGGTCCTTGGAGGGCTGCAGGCAGCCGAGGCTGGTTCATCTGTTTCTCTCTCCTAAAGCAAGCGCTGACAGCTGGTTTGCCCCACAGATTTGTTGCCCTCCAAGAATGGTGAGGAGCAGACCATGCAGTTCCTGCTGGAGGTTGTGGACATCCTCCTCAACTACGTGAGGAAGACATTTGACAGATCCACCAAAGTGCTGGACTTCCACCACCCACATCAGCTCCTGGAGGGCATGGAGGGCTTCAACCTGGAGCTTTCGGACAACCCTGAGTCTCTGGAGCAGATTCTGGTGGATTGTCGAGACACGCTGAAATACGGAGTGAGGACAGGTAGGTTTTTGCACATTACCCTGTGGTGAGTCCCCCCTGGGACTTTTCTCAGGCTCACGCTGAAGAGAGTGTGATTGGGCTCACAGAGGTAAGTCCACTCTATGATCATCACCCCTTCCCTTCCCTTCCCTTCCCTTCNTTTCCCCTGGAGCTTCTGCGGGACCAGCAGGATCTGTCTCCGGGGGCTGAGGGCAGGTGTCTGACTGGACACAAGCTCTGTCCAAAGCCGTGTCTGGTGCAGCTTTAAAGTGCTGCTCGGACCGAGTGACTGCCCAGGACACGCGTCCTGCTGTGGGCTCCTGGGGCTCGCATTCTCTCTCAAGGCGAAGCTCCCTTCAGAGTCACCGGCTCTGAATCTGCAGCCCAGCCTTAGGAGATCAGGGGCTCATTAACAGCTACGGGAGGTCAGCGAAATGTCGCTTCAGATAACTTCGCAGTCAGTGTGTCCTGGAGAGGGAGACAAGCGCTGATTAGAGACGCAGACAGCCAAGGCACGGCGGTATTTCTGGGCTCTGGCCCCGAGCCGTGGCTTCCCCGGGCAGGAGCAGCCCAGCTGTGGCGTTATCCTCTTCGGGAAGCGTCTCGATGTGGCAGCGCCGGCAGGCTCACGCCTCCGAAAGATTTCTGCTGACATCGCTCGGGGCAGAATCGCATTTATTTCTTCATGTCAAAAGATGCTGATGTTCCTGGTGTTGAACCGAATCCGACGTGACAGGGTCCCTCCCTCCGTCGAGGCTGACCTCCCTTCCAGGGTCGGGCTGTCCCCAGTGGTGCTGTCTGCCCGTCCTTCCCCAGAGAGCAGGGAGGCCGAAATCGTAACACCTCCCACCTCCCCTCAACGCCTCTTATCCGTTGCCAGGAATTTCCTCTCTTCAAGCTTGAAAAGTAGATGCCCAAAACTCGCGATTACTTATAAAAGTCGTTAAAGAAACTTCTGCTGAAATACAGGGATGCGATTTACTTCGGCTCAATAGCAAGCATTGTTTAAAGGGGTAAATTCGCTTATAAACCATGTGGAGAAAGCGCCGGAGTCCAGGAGCCCTTGGGGGACCCTCTCCCCCACTGCAGCGCTGAGACATTCCCGCTGAGACCCCGCGAAACGTCTCTCCCGTGTCCCTAAAGCTCGGGAAGAGACTGGCTCCTCCGCACTCTCCCTCCCTCCTGCAGCCCCAGTTCAAGCGCCCGAGCCTTCCTCTCTTCCTCCATTCAAGTGCAAATAGCCCCAGCACCTGGGGGCCGTCACTGCCAAGGCTCTGTCCCCCACCGCGTGCTCCTCGCTCGAGTTCGCAGCACGACTCAAGTCGGAATAGGGCTCTGGAAATGGACTAGCCTGAGCCCTTCAGCAGGTCCCGGAGGTGATCACAGGTTCAGGCTCAGTCGGTTCTAAGGTTCTCTTTCAAATGCAAATTATTCCATACAGAAGCTGCCATCCGAAGTATTTTTTCAAGTTTGTAATGAGACATCCGTGAATGTTGGCTGTCGGTCTCGCCACAAGCAGGACTCGCTGTTGCCGTGGTGCTGAAAGTGTTCTGAGTACAATGTTCTGAGTACAAACCTGTGATTTGTGTCAGAAAAGGTGGACGGTTTAAATCTGAAACCAGAGAGATACCGGTAGAGTTTGTTCTAAGTTGCTCTCAATTCTCTTTTCAGGTCATCCTCGCTTTTTCAATCAGCTGTCCACAGGACTGGACATTATTGGCTTGGCTGGGGAGTGGCTGACATCTACTGCTAACACAAACATGTAAGCAGTGTCTCCTCACCAGCGTCTGTGAGCGCTGTTTGCATGGGCTGCCGTGTGTCGCAGTAGATAGGTATTGTCACAGACAGGAATAAGGTTCATTTTTAAATGATGAATGTTATATCTTCTGGACAAATGTCTCGTGTTTTTCCTAATGTGTCAGTAACATAATGAAAATAGTTACATAAAACTGAACAGTTTTATGTTTCTTGTAAATGGAATTGCAAATATCTGAGAGCACATGGTAAGTAAAACATTATTATTCTAATATTATAACATGAAATTACTTTTCATCTTTTGAACCAATCTTCTCTATATTTTTCTTTTTTTTTTTTAATGCTTTGTCACTAGACTGAACAAGTCTGCAGCTCTCCACATGTTAACACTAGAACATAAGATATGGAAAATTTTATTTTCTTCTCTACTGTTGACTTCAGAGATAGCAGGCTCGAGGCAATACCTTCTGTTCATGTGCTAGTAAAGAAGTGGCTTCTGGGTAGCTTTGAAATGATTAACATGTAACACTGAAAAAATATTTTATACTAATGAAGGAATTAGTCTAAAATTATTAAAGCTGTGTAAAATAATAAACAGAAGTATTCAAAATGTAAAATTTGACATCTGAATGCATCAAATAAGAAACTTGTCTAGTTTTTCTTGACCTGAAAGTTAATGAAAGCTAAATGTCAGTGTAAGGTATTGTGGTGAATTTTTGCAACAGAGTGCAAGTAATGAACAAACCCCCAAACAACAACACTAAACAAAAACACCCACAAAACAATAACCAACAAACAAAAAGCTAACGAAAAACTCCCCAAAACATCAAACCAATCAAAAAAACCTCCCAAACCACTGAAGACCCAGCAAACCTTCTAGTTAATTTTATGTTTTGATTTCTATATGTTCAAAAATGTGATGGGAGTCCCAACATTCAGCAGGTGAGACTGCTCTCTTTTAGTCTTGTACTCAATGTCTTTTAACTGTAAAGCCACCTCTGCTATGGGGAGTTTATTGCAAATTGTCATAGCACAGAAAATGTATCTTCAGATTGGAAAATGTAGAATATTTTCGCTGGCTTACCTGTGAGTTTATGGTTCATTAAATATAACTGATGACTAGCAGCTCTATGTAGATTAGGAGCTGTTCCTGTTTTGTAATAAAATAAAATAAAATCCTAAGGTGTTCCTGCCAAAACCAGCTTTCTCTTCGTAATAATCATCTCCATTCTCTTCTTATTGAAAATTGGTATGAGACATTCAGATTTAAAGGCTGATTCAGAAGAAATCCCAGCAAAATACTTTTTAATCGTCAAACAAGTATTGCAAAGTTCCTTAAAGTGTCTTTTTAGCAGCACAATTAAAAGAGAAAACAGTTCTGATCAATTTCTAAAGAAAACCCTTTACTTAAAGGTTGTTTCTCTGTGACAAATATTTCAGTGTCATTTTTTTCCAGGCCTGTTTGACTAACTTAGTTACCCCAGTTTAGTTTCCCTTTGTAATCAGTGAAATTACATAAAACTGATAGGACATAAAAGAATTCAGCTCTATGGAAGACTGTGACAGGATAAAGAAATAGCGATGTCATTATTATTACCACTGCACTCATTTAGTCACTTCTTAAAGAGTAACTGCTTTTAATTGATGTTTTCAATTTTTTTTTTTGAAGGTAAGCTGTTTAATAGCGATTTTCTAATCCATTTGAGCTTTAAACAAGAACATATCTTGAAAATACTTCTCAGTGAACATGAAAATTTAGTATCTGTTTGTTAGTATGAGGCTTCTTGTGTTCTTTTTTCCAGCAAACCAAAGTCAACGTGGTGTGCTTTCAAGTAACACAGTAATTGCAAGCGAGGTTAGAGCAAGATGTTTGTAAAATATGATCCAAAGGACTGACAGAGAAAGTTATTAAAAATAACCAAATCACCTCTGTGAGCTCTGGGGAACATACTATTTGTTTTGAGCAGTGTTGCAGCACACAAGAACAGGTTTTGACCTTTACCTAGAAACTGTTCAATCCTATTACAGCTACATGAGCACATAACACACAAGCAACAGCGACACTGAATTTTGGAGGGGAATGTTTTCCATTTGCCATTTTTTCTTTTCTACAGATAAACAATACTTAAAATATTTGTGAACAATTAAAACTACGTGGGGTTTTTTGCAGATGAGTTTTGAGTAATTAAAACATCTGTACTCTCTTAAAATTTTAAATTATCATTAGGAAATCTTACCTAAATGTCATTGTGAAGATAATATATAAAATTAAACACAATAAGTTTTCCACATTGACTTGGAAATAATGTATCAATGTGCTATTCATAGCTCAATCACTAGTCATGAGACCTTCAGGGTGGAAATTTCAGAATTTCATTATTCATCCAGTTCTAGAGGTCTGTAGCACAGGGCATTCTCTCACCATGCAGCAGCCAACTGAGGTTAAAAATAAATATTATCTGGAAGTTCTGTTTATGCCTGCTGAGACAGGGGAATATATTAGTGCTTTGAGTATTATGCAGATATGCTTATGAATAGAAAATTGATGTAAAATTCTCTGTGTTTATTCTCAGACTGCTCTTTACATACTGGCCAACAAGAGAACAGTAGCTAGAATGATTTGGTCTGATAAAGTGATTTGTCCTTTAGGTGAAAGCAGAATTAAGCCAGCACTGGCTTCTATGAAAAAACCTGTTAGTACATCCTGTTAGTAAACAGCTGATACTCATGACTGTTAGAGTTAATTCACAGAAATACCTGTAAAGTCATAACTATAGNTTCTAAAGTGAGATGGCTCCTTCTAAGACAAACACTTTTCTTTTACTGAATTTTTCAAAATATTTACATTAAAAACAAACAAGGGGGCTTCACAAGACTTGATTTGTGAATTCATAGCCATCATCTAATACAGCTTCTTTGGTCTTGTGATTTATAAACACCTACTATCATTTATTTCTTCTCAGTTTTTGGAGACTCAGAAAATAACTTTGGAATAGAATAAATTACTACTATTTTCTTTATGTTTAAATGTATTCAAACTTCAGTGTGCAAGGTAACAGGACTAAAGTCAAAATGTGTTTAAACTGGTGGGGGAAAAAATAATTTCATTGACTTAAGAGTACCTGGTATTGAGCTACAGTGGTCTGTACACTGCTGAGTTACTGTGGGTATCACTTGATCATTCTGCCTAAATAAAGATTGGAATATATTCTAGACTTGCTGTTTTTAAAAACAAAACAACCCCAAACAACTCTTAGTAGACACTGGTTTATTAATTTTGACCATTTGTAAATAGTGGCAGCACCCAAACTTCAGATCAGTATTCAGCTGTCTCTACCAGTTCTAATGATAATAAAAACAAAATAAGTAGTATTCTGGCATCTGAAAATAGCAATCATGATAATTAAACAAATTACAAATGTTTAATCTCAAGGAAATGTTTTTAAAATAATGGTAGTGTTTCTTGGATGGATTAAGGACACATAAAAATTGAAGAAAATAGTAACAGTGTAAGCAACCAGGGTAGCTGTAAATAAAAGACAAGCTTTTTCAGACACTTGCTCCTTTCTTAATATCATGTCTCATTCAAGTTTGCTGTACTTATTCTCAAGATATCATTTAAGTATTAAAGAGACAAGACATATGTTTTAACAAAATTATTCAAGAGGAGAATATCAGTCAAATCCAAAGTGTCAGGGTGTCATACTCTTATAGTATGGAAAGCAGAGGTTGATTTTTTTCATTTCTCCCTGCTTCCTTTTCCCCCTTATTTTTTCTCCCCATGCACAGCAAGCAGAATTTGTTTACAGCAGTAGTAATTTATCCATGTACCTTGATCACCAAAAATAGTTCTATGGTTGTCAATTCCCATCCACATATCTGATTCTGACATCAGGGCATGCCAGGATATGTCATGTTTTTTGCCCTCATTAAGTGGATACAATAGTTGACTGCTGACTTGGTTTTGGTAATTGGTAATTAGAAAATCATCATTTGTAATTACTCTTGACAGTTATTGATCACGTTGTATTGTAGAAGTAAGTTGTCCTTGGAGATCGTCAACAGAATAAATCCACATAATTAGTTATATTTAGACTATGAAACCCTAGCTCAATACTTCTAATTATGGTTTTATTTAGCTCAGTGAAGTTCACTGTTTTCATAAGGATTTAGCAGTATGTTATTCCACAAGTGTGAAATTGGCACTTTGGGAAACAGCTGTTTTACAGGACAACCTTGTAAGAAGTAAGCAGCTCTAGGAAGGTGAACATTAGGTCTTATATTCACTATATAGAAAGCTGAAAAATAACTCATACTGTAGTTTTTATTAATCAGTATTTCCAATATTTTCTTCCTTTTGCTTGGATAAAGGTTCAGGATCAGAGCCTCAAGTTACAAGAAAACTTTTAGAAACCTCAAGCGTTCTAACAAAGAATCACAGACTGGGAATTTATAATGTGTTTTTAGAATCTGTATCTAATTGTGTTTGTTTGTTTCTTTTGATTTATCCATGCAGGTTTACCTATGAGATTGCCCCTGTTTTTGTCCTCATGGAACAAATAACACTTCGAAAGATGAGGGAGATTATTGGGTGGTCAAGTAAAGATGGTGATGGAATATTCTCACCTGGTGAGTTTTTCTTCTTTATTTTGGTGGCTTGACTATAACTTCAAAAGTTAAAATAAGCCTAGGCTGTGTCTGAATATTCACACTATCTGCAGCACAAAGCAATGAGTCAGACATTTAGAAGTAGGAATGCTTTGTTTAAACACCCCACAGAAAAGCTGGGGTGAAAAATTATCTCTGCATATGCTACGTACTGTGGCTGGTAAGCATTTAAAACTTGCCTCTGGGCTCTGGCACACAGTTAGGGATTAAAACACCCCTTTTATGAGCTTTATTTCTGGAGGTGCTGAGCATCCATGGCTCCTGTTGGCTAGAAGGTCTCAAAAACCATGTACTGGTTTCTGTGGTGATCAGTGGGTGTTTGGGCTCACTGACCACCAAAGGTTGTGATTGTCTGTTGTTTTCTGGGATACAGTATCTGGTATGTAATCTGATTGGATTCACAAGTATGATTCTAGTATAAAGACCAAGACAAAGTGTCTTCCCTTGCAAGGAACATCAAGGCAGTGAGCAGTGACAGAAAGGACTGAGGATGAACCGTCCTGGAAGGTCATGAAGGTCCTGGGCCAATGCGTGGGCACTGTGAGTGCCCAGCAGAACTTTTCTGGGTTTGGCATGAGGGAACACCATCCTGCTACAGAGCACAAGGGACAAAACCACCTCCTTTTGGAACAGCCCACATAAAGTGCACAGTCCCACCTGCTAGAAAAATACAGATCTTTCTGTGTTCTCATCAATGGAAAAATTGTAGAGGAAGAAGTTGTCCTAGGCATAGGGGTGAGATTGATGTTGCTAAAGCTTGAGGTCTGCGCCAAAGAACTGAGCAAATTGTTCAGGGCTCTTTTTAGCAGCAAACCAAGAGAAATAGGTGCTTCCCCTCTATTCAAATTCTCCAAAAGTAACTGTGAAAATAGATTAGCTGAATCATAACCTGCGAAATGCCTCTTTCCCTGTAACTGACTGTGAAGGAGTTTAGAAGAAGTAGCTCAGCTTTTAGAAATCTACCTTTAAGCATCTACTTCTGTGTCTACAGTAAAATGGGATAAATCCATCCACGTGACATTTCTTCAATCTCAGAGAAGTTAATAAGTTCCTGTTGTTCTTGCTAACAAGAAGGTATAATGCAAAAGCAGCACAATGAAAGTAGAACTTTTTAGGAATGTGTTACAAAATGATAGCAACTGAAAGAGATGGTGTTTAGGAAATTCTGATTATCACTCTGGCTTTCTCAAGAGTCTGTCCTATGCTATTTAGACAGATGGCTGTGCATTTCAAAGAAATATTTTTTCATAGTTCACTGCCACTTTCACTGTATTATGCAAATGAGACTTGTAGGTCTGTGGTGCAATATACCTCTTTTTCATTATCACCATTTTATTATTGACTTATTTATTCATTCACAGGAGGAGCGATCTCCAACATGTACAGCATAATGGCTGCACGATACAAGTATTTCCCTGAAGTTAAAACCAAAGGCATGGCTGCAGTCCCTAAATTGGTTCTCTTTACCTCAGAGCATGTGAGCTTAATACACTGCTAATTCCTAATTTAGTGACATATGTTGTGAAAATGCTTTGTCATTTAACAACCATTCCATTTAATGTTCATATGTTTGCTGCAGAGTCACTACTCAATAAAGAAAGCTGGAGCTGCACTTGGATTTGGAACAGACAATGTTATTTTGATAAAATGTAATGAAAGGTAGGTTGAATACTAAAGTTTTGATAGATTAAATGTGTTCATCTGTTAAATTTGTTTTATTGTGTTTAGGGACTGATTTAGTACAGTGTGTCAAGTTGCTAATGGCCTGTTGAGAAAATCCTATTAAATTATTTCAACTGCAGCTATTATTTCCATATACATTCTTTAATTTTCTTTGTCCTTCTGTTTCTGTGATAATTACAGAGGCAAAATAATACCAGCTGATTTGGAGGCAAAAATTCTGGAAGCAAAAGAAAAGGTTTGTGTTTTTAAAATTAGTGCTTAAATGCTTGGCTTAGTAAAATTGCTTCTTCCTTTGAAGCCTGAGTGTTGACATTAAATAGAACTTTATAATGATATAAATATAATAACAGTATTTTTATATGCTTGATTGTACATTCACGTATTGTTTACAGAATTATCTATAGGTCTTGGTAAGATTTCCATTTTCTGTTTAAAACCAAAAGACTTTTGAACCACAACTGCAGTTCATGATTTTTAAAAATAACTTCCTGTTTGGAAATATATGGAAACAATCATGGAAACATAAAATCCATGTAAACTTTTAAGTTTAGCCACACCCATAAAAGATTCTACATCAATTTCTCACCTGGTGAGTTTTTCCATGGAAGTATATATTTCCTATAGATTTCATGGAAAGTAACATTTCTTGTTAATTATAGACAGTAAGCTTAAATTTTACAATTAATTGCTATTTCTCGATTCAATGCAGTGGAACAACCCATGAATTTTAATAAAATAGCCAAAGAGAAATCAAGATTTAAAAAGGAAACAAATTCTTAACTTCTTTACATTTGCGCACTTCATGAAATAGCAGTTCACATTTATTTAATCTAATTCAGAATTGTCCCTCTTTGATGGAAGTATATATTATTTATTGCTTTTATTTTAGATTGCCTTATTCTGCTTTGTACTGTTAATTAGTAGATAAAGACTAAAGGAATTATTTCAAGCCTTCAAATAGCAACTTACAAATCACATTTAATTAATTTTTGTTTAACTGCTGTAAAAGTCCCAAATTTACTTGAATATTGCTCATCTTCCACTACATTGTTTGAATGTCCTCACTGAAAAAGATTAGACAAAATAATATTCTGTATCTTCTAAGTAGTTAATTTTGTGAAGTTACAAGAAAATAAACAGAAAAACAGAGTTTGTTCTTATCATGTATACGATTAGTTAGTTTCTACTGTTGCTTATGTTGTGCCTTTCATATGGGAAGAAAAATGGTTTTGGGTTACAAAATGAGTTGATGTTTCTGGAATTATTTTCCTTTTTTTTTTTTTTTTTGTCTGAAAGTGTTTTCAGTTTATATTTGATATGTTTATTTTTATTGTAGGGACACGTACCTCTTTTTGTAAATGCAACTGCAGGCACAACAGTATATGGAGCCTTTGATCCAATACAGGAGATTGCAGATATATGTGAAAAATACAACCTCTGGCTCCATGTAGATGTAAGTAAAAAAAAAAGTGCTGCTATTCAGGCAAAATACCTTTTTTCTTGAATTCATATATTTATTACTAGATCCTGAATAAATGAGATTCTGTTGAGCATTTTTTTTTTTTTAAAAAGAGTAATCTCTTTTTTTTGTCTCTTCCAGGCTGCCTGGGGAGGGGGACTCTTAATGTCCCGAAAGCACCGTCATAAACTGAACGGAATAGAAAGGTACTGCACAGTGCTTATTTGTAATGCTGTTCTTAAACCACTTTCATAAGGTACATGACACTTCAACAACCCATGAAAACATTACTTTGCTACACTAAGGAGTTTAAACACTAAATTAAGCTATATTGAGGCAGAAGGGAAAGCTTCAGACCAGGGAGATTGGTACAATACAACAGAAGAAATCTGTGATGTACCATTGAGGGAGAGGTAAGTTTTCAGTAGATTTGAGGGAAGACAAGGCTATCCCTGGGAAAAAAGGAAAGGAAATTGTTCCACACATAGCTTTGAAGGGCCCATAAGTCTGAGAATGGGTGGAGGAGTATTTGAAGAAAAAATAAGTGTGAGAGTTAGACAATGTCGGAAATGTAGGGCTTTGAGATTAGCAATGATCAATGAGGGATCCAGGGAAGGTGTTTGAGCATGAATACCCGCAGTGGGAATTTGCAGAGGTTTTCTCCTGAAAGATATTTGCAGTCTTTCTGGAAAATGCTCATGAGTGTTCTGTAAATGGAACATATATATATGCTTAGTCTTATATCAATCTTATTTATACACACACACACACAAAATTAGAGAGGTATATACAACAAAGAGAGGAGGTAGAGAGAGAATTAGCAGCAATTTTCAGGGGCAAGTTTCAGTGCCTTGAAGGCTTGAAAGGGCTATGACAGACTGAGCTGCTACACTTCTGCTGTAGCAGGGAGAAGATTGAGGTCATTTACAGGGAGGCCAGAAAGGGTCACAGCTGCTCACCTGTCTCAGGACACAGGGGCCTGCACTGGTGCCATGTGGGGATTACGAGAAGCAAGCAGGAAGCTCTTGCCGAGCTCAGAGTGAAGTCTGCAGAAAAGAACATGTGTGTACCCCCAGGTACATAACCCAGTTTTTTTAAACACCCACTGAGACCAGGAGCCAGCCTTGAATTCAATTGAATTTAAAGAGGCAAAGCATTTGTGTTGGCAGTGACAGCAGAGTGAGAGTGTGATCCTCCCGCTCGTCCTTACAATTTTGACTCAGGAGTCATTCCAGGCACAGTCTTTGGCAGAAGTCTGTAGAAGATGCTATATTTATAATCCCATGGGTGTGTTGGTCTCTAGATTTCCTCTGAAAGCACTCTACCATAAAATTTCGCCCATCTGAAAAAAAATCAGAAAAGCAATGAAGAATCAGCAACTTTTGATATTTTTCCCTCATTGTAGATATCAGCCTTCAAGGAGGTAAAAAATATTTGAAGCAAGCTCTATCCACGTACTTTTAAATTAGCACCTAATTGCTTCCTTGAGTCAGCCATTCTGAACATGGGCACAATATAAAATCGTAAAATGAGTTCAGTGAGCAATGCTCTTCCTTAGGAAGAACAAACTATCCTAGGTTTGGGCCTATCTCATACAATAAATGAAGACAAAAACAACATCAAGGATAGTATGGAGGGACTGGCAGCAAAACCATGAGAACCCTTCTGTTTCAAGGACAGCAGCATGTGGTGTGGAGTACTCTGAGGTAGCAGAATCCTATCAACCTTTGCCCAGTCCAATTTCTTGTGACTCATGGCAACGTGTCTAATATTTAGTCATTGCAAAATAATTTTCTTAAAATACAGAGGTTTGGTCACCAGAGTTTGGCACACCCCTTTTGACCTGAGGTCAACCCTGAGGTGCTAATTAAGGCCATAATTTTAAGCAAATACAGAAAGCAGCAGGCCACGAAGCGTGAAATGATTTCTTTCCTAGTCAGCTCTAGGGATGTTCCAGCACGGGATGGGACCCACGTGTACGGTGTAATTGCCTTTCCTGGGCCCCAGCTGGGGTCTGCTGCTGGCACTCAGGCCCGCTCGGACACACGGGCATGGAGGAGTGGCACGCTGCCATGGCACGGGGCTGGGATTGCCGGGGTGGGACAGCCTCTGGCTGGGGGCTGCGCTGAGGAGACAGCGACCGCCCCAGGGTAAAATAAACCTAATGCTCCTTGTGAGGAATGACTTCAGATTGTCTTTGTTTGAAAGCCTGAAAGGGAAATGAATGTGCTGAACTGAAGGCATGGTGTTTTGAAAAGGAAATAAGTTGTTATGTAAGTTCCTTTTTCCTGATTGCTCCGTCTGAGCCATTAGTGAAGTTTTTCTGGAAGATAATTGCCTCCTAAATCTGAGCTATTTATCTGCTGGTTTGCACCGAATAAGCAGCTGATTTCAGATGGATGGTGAGCTCCCCAGGTACAGCACAGGCTGCACTGTTCTTTCAGCTGACAGGTGCTACAGTCTAACCCAACACATACAGGGCTTGGAATTGTATCTAGAAACCAGTGGTCCCCAGACTGGGGTGAAGACACAACTGTGTCGCTCAAAACAGAGAAACTGTGGTTGTGTCTGTGTCCTCTGAGAGCAGGGTGTAGAAGAGGAGGAAATGCCTTTTAATTTTCTTTCAACCACATTGCATAGTCTGTGAAATGCAATTATGCATTTTGCTTCTCTGGAACATGCAGTGAATCAAGGGGATGCTTGGTAATTAATTACTTAGGGTGAAAAGGTCAATGGATGTGCAATGTTGGCACATTTATTTCAGTGTCACCATTAAACTGTCTAGGAGAGTATTTTAAAATACAGAACATCTGTTTGACTTGTAAATTAGGTGATCTCGTGCATTCACTTGTGTTTACACATAAGGAATTTTAAGCTTTACATATAGAATGCTAAGATATGATATAAAGTTTTAGAGCCTTTTAACAGTCAATGGGCTTGACAAGCAAGGGCTGTGGCTCTAACTGGGGAAGCAGGTAAGCATGCAGAGTGTCTTTTTATTTCCTTTCTGTTTTTCCAGCAGCTGTTTAGTAAAGAACCATGTTCTCCCACAATTCATATGAGTCCCTTAATCCTCTGACACCCCCGCTTTCCCCGGCAGCACCCGGAATCGATAGAGCACGTCAGAGCGGTTCTGGTATTTTTATTAGTGCTATTTCCAGAAGAGAACTCTTCTGGGGATGATGTTACTATGTCAGCTAATCAGTCTGATACTAATTAGCTGGTATTACTAATAGTATAAACTAATCACTAGTCTGACATTGCAATGTTAACACAAAAATAATCCTTTCCTGGACAGCATAGCTGGGAAAGAAGACACGTAAGACAGGTATAATATCTATAGTGAAATCATCATATATTTCCATATATTTCCAGCTGACAGCAGAAATCAAAGGTGACTGCTTCAGATTAAGTTTCTGTTTTCCAGACCTATCTGAATGTGTAATTTTTTTGCAGAGCCAACTCAGTCACTTGGAATCCACACAAGATGATGGGAGTGTTGTTACAATGTTCTGCCATTCTTGTCCGGGAGAAGGTCTGCCTTATATTTAATAATTAAACATTAAAAAAAAAGAGAAAAAGTAAATGTCAAGCCCTACTTTTTAAGAGGGTGCTGCAAAATCTATTTAATTTCAAAACTTCTTTTGGAAGGAATAATTGTGTGGATTGACATTGCATTTTGGAAGTTGTTGTATCTGTCCTGGGGCTTTTGGCTTTATTTATTAAATTTGTAGACAACGTGGGTCAGATCCTCACCTGTTGGATCTTTGCATATTCTGATAACAACAAAAGAGCCATACTAATTTACTTCATCTGAGCACTTGCCCCATTGTTTCTACGAAATATTGAACATAGAGCCTCAGTCTTAGTACTTGGTTGCAGTCTGAACTGCTTAAGTAGGAAGCAAGCTTTTACCTTACACAGTGCTTTAGAAGTTTCCCAGTTCTGTTGAAAAGAAAATATGCTGCTTTTATTATGATTCTGTACTTTTAGGGCTGGCATCTAGATTCTTTGCTGTCATCAATGAAAGCAAAAGCAGTGTCTTGTTTCTTTCTTGTCTTTTATTTTTATTAAATGATAGAAAATCATATCATATGTGGATAGGACTAATGATGTTATCTACTAATGTTTTGTGTGCCAATTGCTACTAGAAGTGCTTAGTTAAAGAAGTATCTCTGTGTATGGAAGTGGGGTGGAAATTTTAAGTTGCAGCCCTGGGTCTGCCATAGCTCTTCCAGCCAATCCATCTCTGAACTGGGGGCTGCAGCATTTATTTCCCTTGGTAAAACACATCTATGGAAGGGAAACAAGAGCCTTTGTTTAGTGG
The DNA here is from genome assembly GCA_013396955.1 of Regulus satrapa. Taxonomy (NCBI): domain Eukaryota; kingdom Metazoa; phylum Chordata; class Aves; order Passeriformes; family Regulidae; genus Regulus; species Regulus satrapa. Next base: position 313,801 of record VWZN01018880.1, on the reverse strand, counting down.
AATGCAGGCTTATTGTGCCAGCTATTTCAGGATTTTGGCAAAAGTTTTTGTTCTCTATATGAAAACTTTGATAGATGTTTTTCTATTTATGAGACACACTCATGTCTTCTTGCAAGTTTCTTGCAAACACACTAATAAACTCTAAAAGAATTGAAACCATTTTAAAAATGTAATGTGTAAGACTTCTGTATAACATACAGGAATTTGCTGCTCACTGTTTCCACCAGACATTTTTACCAGTAGCCCAAAGATTTCTATTGGTCTATGAGCCAGATTTATTTATATGCAAAAAATGTCAAGTTTGTGTTATTTGTGCTTATATTTATCACTAATGATAAGTGTCATAAAGCTGAACAATATACAAAGTTTAAACCCTTAATTAAGTTTTTTCACTTTATGTTATGTAGCAATCTGTTGCACTGAGAGACCACAGCTTTATTCTAGTGTATAATTTAACAAATAATGAATTTAAGTTTAAAGAGCATAGCCTTATAAATATAAGTGAGTGAAGCTAATATCACAAGCTAAGTATCCAAATTCATCTGTGAGTGTTTTCTCAGGGGGATGTTTGGGTGTGTAAAACCATATGGCTACTCAGAGACTTCTAAGAGAGCCACCTTAGGTTATGAAATTAATTTTGTGGCTCAGGTTTACAAAACAAGGTCAGTATACGGTAACATGTCCCACCAAAGAACAATTCTCCTGTACGTGTTTGAAATACATGTTTATACATTATTAATGTGTACTTCTCTCATGCACAAATGCCAGGTAAGTCGTGTAAGTGTACACATTTTTCATTGTAGGGTATCCTTCAAGGCTGCAATCAGATGTGTGCAGGCTATCTCTTCCAGCCAGACAAACAGTATGACGTCTCCTATGACACTGGAGATAAGGCAATACAGTGTGGTCGACATGTGGACATTTTCAAATTCTGGTTGATGTGGAAAGCAAAGGTAAATAACAAGAGTTTAGCTCGAAAAACAAAAATGTATTTATTTAATTTCTAAGTGTCATGTAATGGAATACTTAATTTTAACATAAATGTTTGTGTCGTTACAATCTCTGAACACACAAGTATCCAAGTATTAACTCAGAAAGCAACTATGTGAATTATAGAACAATGCTAACTGTCAGTAAATTCAGGTTGCAATTAGAAGAAAGCTTTAAGTTACTAGATGAGTCCTGCAGAAAAGTCACTGAAGGCAGGGCATCAAAATGATCTCTTGTCGTGATGCTCTACACTTGCATACGTATATTATGACAGATTATTTGTAGTAACAGCAGAGTAGCCTTGATGACTTACAAGGGTCCTTTGAACATGACATTTCAATGCATAGATTTCACCAGCAACTCGGGAAACAGAGCCTTTTTCTGAGGAAGCATTGCCCGAGTGATGACTCCACAGCTGATTAGCTGGTACTACTGTGGTATGCCTGGATGGCTGAATTGAAGCATGGCTTATGTCCAGGCTTACATGCCACAACATGAAGGTTCATATAGTCAAGAAAACACATTCCATTTTTACTGCTTTATCTGCAGAAGTCTCATTACTGTTGTTCTTGCTCTTCTGCTGAAAAAATGGGAATTCAGTTGGATAACCTGTCCAGAGTCTAATTTTTAAAGTAAAATTGATATTAAATCTAATGATCAACTCTAAAATCATAAAACAGTTTTCACTTTGGGAGAAAATGCTTGCTTCTTCATTCATGTGCAAAGTGTAGACCCCAACTATTTATTATCAACAGTCATCTATTTTTCTGGGATTTTGATCTTGACAAGATATCAGTGGGTAAGCAAGTGACTTCTAGTAAACATATTGGAGACTTTTGCTTGCTGACTAAATGGACATTTCTAGCAAACTGCTCAGAGGAAATAATTTACTTCCCAATTCTTACACTTCCAACTGAGTTCCCATTCCAGGTTTCTGGTCTTTTAGCAGCAGCTGTGAAGCCAGGACATAATATCCATAATATTTTTGGAAACTGGAAAAAATACAAAGGACCTAAAATAATCTACTAAAAATAGGGAAAATCTTTGTTATTTTCATAATAAATTCTCTTGAAATGAGACAAATCAAATAGTGACTTACATTTGGGCCACCTTTAGCCACTTTTTTACCATTTATTAACGCTACTTTTAAGTTACAAAAAATAATACTGTTAAATGTTTTCTCCCTGAAAATATTTAAGGGTGAAACATATCTGAAAAGGTGATTGCATCAGAGAAAATAAAATCATATAATTAATGCCTACTTTCTTATTAAAACAGGGTACAGTAGGATTTGAAAATCAGATCAATAAATGCCTGGAGCTGGCAGAATATCTCTACACTAAAATCAAAAATAGAGAAGAATTTGAGATGGTTTTTGAAGGGGAGGTAAGTTTGCTTTCACATGTGTACGAGCCAAATCTGTATTCATGCTTCTCACAGTTCTTCAAGACCGCTATGCAAAACTGCTCTTATTTTCTAAAGAGCTACATGAGTATTGGCATCTGGGCAGCTTTTTGGTTACATACATGTGGTTTCGTACCATAAATCTCCTCTTCTACAGAGGCCTTCTCAGTTTAGGGCAGGAAGATTACCTTAATACAGCCTACTCTCAACCTACCTTAATCTCAACCCACTGATATTATTACATACATAACTGAGAATCTGCTATTTTTGCTGTATATTCTGTTGCTACTGCCACTACATAAACCTTTGGGTCATAGTAGAAACTTCATTTCTCCCTTTACTAAGAAAAGAAAAACTGGGTTGTTGCTGCAGTGATCCTGAAAAACAGTTACTCATGAAAGTGCACAAAGCTGAAAAACATTTGCACTTCATTAGCAACCTGAATATTGCAAATGGGACAATATTGGGATGTATAGGGAATCTAAGGCAGCAGAAGCAAGCAGCAGGGCTGCAATCCATTTCTTTCTGTTTAATATGCAGGAGTAGGAAAGTTGATACTATATTTTGTTTTTAGTGCCTGTGATAAAATATGCTACTGACTAGCCTTTAGTGTGGGACTGATCTGTGTAATTTTTTAATTGATGTATATGTTTGGTTCTTTCTGCAGCCGGAGCATACAAATGTATGTTTTTGGTATATTCCTCCAAGTCTCAGGGGCATGCCAGACTCTGATGAGAGAAGAGAAAAGTTACACAGGGTAAGTATTTTTGGTTAAATGTAAAAAGATAATTCCGAATTCTGAGACATCAGTTCTCTATTGCTTGTTATGACCTTGATATTTGCTCATTTCTGGCTTCTATTTATATTGATGCTGAAGTCATGTTTTCCCTGTAGAACCAGACTCAGAATATACTCAGTTATCCTGTGCTCACAAGTGTTACAAGCCTTCAAAAAGTAGCTAGGCCTACAGACATTGCAGTCTTCTTTGGATAGGACAGCTTATCAACAAGAGAAACAGAAGGGTAATTGTTTGAAAATGCTTGGACAGGTAAAGGACATGAAAACCTCATAAGGAACCTGTAAGTTCCTTCACAGGTATTTATTTTGATTTTAAATGCCAATGCAATAATTCATTTCAGTGAAAATGAATGCCCTTTGGAGGACTTTGGGGCACATTTATTTGGAGTGCTGGAGAGAAGTGAAGGCATCGTAGAAGCACCGCCAGATATCACATTATTCAGGGCTCGAGGGAAGCAAAATACAGTAATTTTGCAGTGGTGTTTTAGGCAGAAGTGGAATGCAATTCATTCAGGGGACAAAAGAATGATTTCACAGGTCTCAACAGTTATTCCAAAAATAACTGCTCTTTTGTGTCTGTGTGCGTGAGTGTGTGTTAAGGAACAGAGAAGAATGAGCAAACTTGGTAATAATTAAACATTATTTAATGACTGTATCACAATAGGGAAAGAGAATGGAAATTCCTGGGTCAAATTCCTGGGTCAAGCCAGTCCCATGTTAGATAAAGAAATTGCCAAAAAAGAGAGACTAGAGGAAGATAGAGGTAAGAAACAGCAAGAGGGATTAAATATTTGATTTGACCCTGCCTAATGTTAGAGGACATTTAGCATAAAGCATTCTGCAAAACCCTAAAAGAGCCAGACATCTGACCTTGCCTGGCAGAGAGTAGAGCAGGAGAATGAAGGTCTGGATGGAAAAACTGGGTTTAGTCAATACCAAATATTAAGACTGTCAGAACATTATTCCTTGTAAATTAAACCAAGGAATACTGGTAAATCCACTGCACTGCAAAACTACTGGAAGATTTCCCTGGCTTATGCAAACAAAAAATATTCTTTATGTCATAGATCTTGTTGAGAAATTTCCCTTGTTGTCCCCACATACAAAATGCTTTGAGTATGCATAATCTTCTCATGGAAAACATCCAATACCCTCAAGAAGGTCTGGAGTGGACTTTCATGCAGAAGCAGAAAATGTTTCATTGTGACAAAATCTTCAGCACGATGAAACGAGATATAAATTAAATATATAAAATTATTACATTGTGAATACTCTGGTATGCTATTAATTTGCAAATCAAAAAGATGGATATAATTGTTGTGAATTTTCTTTTAAATAGCCAGTCCTACATATTTAGTTTTTCAAGATTTTTCTTGTTACAGGCATTTTTTAATTAAAAAAACCCCTAAACCTGTAAATTTATTTATTTTTTTATTTAAAAAGGGCTGTGACATACAAGGAAAGAATAATTTTTTTCTTCTCTCTTTGTGTCTCTCTCTCTCTATTTTTTTTTCCTAATGATAAAGGTGGCACCGAAAATCAAGGCATTGATGATGGAGTCAGGTACCACCATGGTTGGATATCAGCCTCAGGGCGATAAAGTCAACTTCTTCCGAATGGTCATCTCAAACCCAGCAGCAACCAAGTCTGACATTGACTTCCTCATTGAGGAAATTGAGAGATTGGGGCAGGAGCTGTAGTGGTTGAATTGTTTATTCCCCTAATTCACTGTTTTCCAGCACTGGCTATTTTTTTAACCCAGTTCTGCAGAACATGTTTTAAGGAAATTCTTTTTCTGTGAGTTCCAGTCTCCTAAGGCATCCTTAAACAAAACAATGATAGGCTACTGAAATATATATGTATTGGTAGATCATATTATTGAGGGAAAATGTATTATCTTGAAGTTGAAGTACTATTGACTCTTACATTGGTCTTGTTTATTGTAGACAGCAGAAAATTAATAAGTATTAAAATAGCAAATTAAGAACTCTGCACAGTATATATGTACAGTATAAATAAATATATATAATTATATATATACATACATATATATATATATAAAATGTGGTCATAAACTTAGATCTAAGCCACAGCATGTTTTCCACTTTAAGAAAATTAAGTTTTCCTTCAACAACTTTGATGTGGATAATGTGCTACAGGTTTTTTCTGCCAGACAGAAATAGACACATAGAAACATTTCTAAAATGTAGATTCTTAGGAGCTAAAGAAAATGTATAACAGTATTAGATCTTATTGTTGGTGCTTTTCTCACATACAAAACAGCAATCTCTAAGAGCACCTTTGAGTAAAATAGTTGTACTTGCCCTTTAGTGTCAAATCAGGGGATGACAGTAGCAGAGTCATTGTAACAGGTATATTATTGCTGTATTTTTAGAGGTTAATTTGTGTAGATTGTGTATATTATTGTTAAATGACTTTGTGTAAAAGGATTTAAATGTAATAGTTTTACAACAAGATAACTGTTTAATTGTAGGTATCTGAAATACTAGCTTATTTATATGCAGAGATTTACCATGCTGAAGAGTTGTCTTGTATTTTCTGTTTGTAATGTAACCTATTTATATATTATTGAAGTTCTAAATAATGTTTATGGTATTTTAGTGTCTTTGTGAGCCAAAGAAAAAATACGAAAATATTAGTTGACACTTTCATTTAAATCCTAGTGCCCTTAAAGTAATAACTTACAGATAATTTTACTGAAGATAAGGAATTCTGACATTGTGTATAGACTATCAAATTATGGAATCCCTTTAATCTATTAGAATTATTAGAAATTTCAGTTTTATTTATTGTAATGTCAGACTGTCTGTTCAGTGTTCTGAATGCTTTTCTAGTGAATATTAATTGCTAACCAAGGCCCCTGTTTTTGAGCTTTATTTGAGAACTGACCTCTGTGACCATTTTAACTAAACTCTGTGGGAGTTTTAACCAACAACATTATTTTAGTGAAATGGAATTCACTATCTGTTTGGAGCTTACAAAATAAAGAAAACTAAAAGTAATCTCTGTATCTTTTAATACAGCTAGCTCGTCCCAATAATTTCAACTGGTTAGGCTTTTCAAATTATAGACACCAGATTCATCTGCAGCTTGATCAATTTTAATCATTAGATAATCAATATTGCTGAGTGGAAAAGTCCATACTGGAAACAGAGCAGTGGAACAAAATGGAGATTCAATAATCCTCTGCTCACTGAGTTAGTGTCATGGTGATAAATGGAATATGCTAATTCCCAGTGTTTTCATACGTGATTCTTTGCAGGTCAGTAATGAATTGCTTTTTCTCCCTCTCCTCCACCTCAGAAATAAAACTGAATTATTTTAGAGCATTTCTCTGAAATACAGTCATGCTATGCAGTTTTTGCAGTTTCTCTGGCCCCTGTCAGTCCTGTGGAAGAACATCTACAGTCAAGAGAGATTTCCATCCTGCGGGTCCCTGGCTGTCTGTTGAGGATGGTGTCTCACATTCGTGGCTGTGCTAGCGCAGGGAGAAGAAAGAAGCTGTTAGGGTAAATGCTGTATCCTACAGCACAGCCTTTCCAGCCTTTCATAGCACTCTTGCTTATTCCTCTTTCATAACCTTCTTTATGGTTTGGTTCTTTCTGCAGAAAATATTTTCTTCAAATCAAGTTACAATAATCTAAAAATTATTGTAAATTTGTCACTGACCTTTAGGTGTATGACTTTCAAAAGAGGTCTGCATTGTTACTTCATATCATTAAGCCCCCTAGTAATCTTACCAATACAGAATTTCTTTCATTAGATCTTTTTCAAGACAGTGCTGTTGGTTTCTTGCTTTCTTGATCTTAAACCTCAATCTTCCTCAATTATAAGCCTATTGTATGACTGTATATTCCATACTTGACATTTCCTGATGTAAACATCCATGCTGTATGACCTGAGGCCTGCAGTACAGATGTAGTTGGCATGAACATTATCTTCAATACTAACTTCCATAATATTAATATTCCATAATATTAAATGTCATTCTTTGTAGATCCCAGCTATTCATCAAAACTCAAGGATGTCTCACTGAGAGCTGTTCTCAGAGTACAGAAATTTGTTTTGAGGAAGCACATGTCACATTTTTATTTCAGACTTCTGTCTGAAATCTGGTTTCTGTTTTACTTTATTCAGAGGGCAGCTACAGAAGATTGAAAAAATTCTTTCAGTCCTTCTTGTTGATGAGAAACAACATGAACTAATATAATTAATCCAAAGATGTATAACTGGTGACTTAGCTTCATGAGAGGATTTTATGTCTTCCAAACAAACATCATGGTTCTTATGATTTCCACCAGTTCTTAGGTGAGAATTTCTGATTTCCTCCACTTCCCTTGTCAATGACAGTATTACTAAAGCTCTAACTTACCCTCAGTCCTCTGACCTTAATATTTTAACCTCATGAACCCTGTATCCAGACCACCATCTCAATATTCTAATAGTAGTTCAATGTATCTGAGATGTTAATTCTCCTTGAAGCACACGAACTTGGTGTAGAGAACCATCTTCATCCTGTTCATGAAGCTGTAGGAAAGACCATAATGCATTCGTACAGCAAGCCCTTGACAATTCTGTGATGAAGGCAGAAACAGACCTGGAGCTCTTCAGTGAGTATATAATGTTTTGCTCACTAAAATTTCTGGTTTTTCATTTAATGGAACATCTTTTGTTTTGAAGATCAAAAGCATTAGAAGTTCTTCCTATTGCCATTGATGGTTTGCAGCTAAGTGGGAATATTGGAGCTCCTCCTGCTTGTTTCAGAAGCGAGGCAGTTAATGCATAGGTGTTGCCTCTAAAGACAGAGGGCTTAAATTTCCCTTCCTACCCTCTGCATTTATCTTGCTTTTCTGCAGCGTTCTGTGTGTTGACACAGATGACCACAATTAGATTTTTGCAAAGCTTTAGATTCTAATTCAGATTCTGGGGGGTGGGGGTTCCTATTACTTGCACTGTGTTCAACAGGCACCATGCTCATATTGATTTGTGACTTGGTTAGCAGATTTTAACAGAACAGTTATAGCCATTAGTGAGAAAACTAATATGTTTTCTTATTAGGTCATTTCCATCTGAGTAATATGCCTCAGCTTCTCAGACTAATGCTGACCTGGAATTTTCCCTCTTTTTAATCCATATACTATTGACTGTGAGAGATTAGGATGTATTAGGATATACAGAAGTATTGACTAATGTAAAGCATTTTCATTCCAGGTGAGCAACTTTGTTTTTCTGAGGTTTAAAATATACTCTGAGGTAGCAATTTTGCCTTTGAAATCACATGGACAATCACTGTAACTTTGCATGAGTGAATTCAGATCAATGAAAGCAAGATCTTAGCTGAACAGGTAGCTGCAGTGCTTATTAACTGATATCATTTATTTGCAAAAGACTGACCACTGGATAAAAATCAGGAACAGCTGGTGATTTTTGAATGACAAAAATTCTGATTGTGTTATTAAAGGTAATTTTTAGAGAAGATAGATTATACCATTCTCAGCAGACAGCCAGAAGCAGGGGCCTTGGGAATAATCTAGAATTTTAAAATCACCATGGAGTTAGCTCTTAATCTGTTTTTTGAATGGTGACAAATATGAAGAGATTTTTTAAACAGAATCTCTGTTTTGTGGTTTAAGAAATGCTGAAGTTATAAAGAAGTAATGCAATGCAATTTTAATTTTTCAATAAAAGTTTATCTTAAAAATGACTAATTTGTCTCATATCATTTTTGTGAGATCTTTTATTTCCTTAAGAATATGAGACAAAAGCCATGCAACGTTATCTCTCACCTTAAAAATAGTAAAGCAAATGCAAAGTCAACTATTTAATTTTAATTGTGCATTGAATGTGAGCTTGTACCAACAGAGTCTGAGGAATAACCACAAGCACAGAACCTTGGTCAGCTTGGACAGGATTGTTGAGATGTTAGTACTGTGTGCAATATGAAAAATGTGCTTTAAATTCTTTGATTCTAGACCATATTTTGGGATAAACCACCATTCTCTTCTGGAAAAAAAATAGGGGTTTTTTTTTATACCAAATAGTTGAAAAATAAGAGTTAATTTTGAATTCATAAAGGTATACATTTATTTTTTTCATGGTGTAGATAAATTCTGATGAATTGCTTCTCTATGCATTATCCATAGAACTGTCATTGATTTTAACAGTATATAGGAAATTTGATTTTGATTGCTTTAGGGTAGGATGAGCATCCTTCAAGCAGGATGGATTTTCTTAAGAACAGTTTTATTTCCAAGTTAAATATTTTATGAAGTAAACTGGTCATGAGAAAAATATACACAAAGAAACTTATTAAGTCAATTAGTGTAGCATACAAATGCCATCATGTAAAGCACTAAAAATAATGGAAGGTAATTGCACGGTGTGAGTATTAAAGAATGTTCAGCTCACACACAGAAGGTTCAGTAAAATGTTAAGACCATAAAAATACTGTTTGTAGTTAGTACAGCTCTCTGTGGTCAACTGGATTATACCGGGCTGAATTTCTTCTGTAGTGTTTTATAATTTTATATATTTTTATATATAAATTTATAATTTGCAAGTTATGACAGTTATGCTGGGGGTTGGGAGTACTGTTCACTGAAGAGGAGCAACTAAGTGAGGATGAGATGAGAAGATGCAAGAACTGTCTGAAAGCAAAGGATAGAAGGAAGAATGGCTGCAAAATGGATGGATTTGTGTTTCACTAGTGCATTTCAAACTTTTGGACAAAGCAAAATTAAAATTTTGGTTGGAAGAAAAGGTAAGAGGCAAGAAGATTATTTTAAATAGAACTGGTAATAGCAGAGAAAAGTTCTGGTTCTCTGCTTTAATAGATCTATCTACTGAGGAAAAATGGAACATTGTTTAGTAATGATGATAACAGAAAAAGCTGAAGATAAAATAATACAGGCCTCAGACCTTGAGTTATTTCTGCTATATATAAGTACTCTGTTCAGCATCTGAATATAATTATTTCAGATTGGATAAGTATACTCGAGACATTCGTTTGTAAGTGTATTTGTAAGTATTGGTATAAATGAGAACATGTACATGCCTTACATACTCAACGTGTATCAGAAAAAATTAAGTTTTGCATGATGATGACTATTGTGTGTAGGACTTTTCAGGACAGCCAAAGTATAATATTAAGCAAGTATATAGTGAAGGAAATTGCAAATTATTTTCCCTTACCCTTGAAAGTATCTGTGTGTGTTGGATATTTATATAAATAGTTAAATCTCTATCATATGAAATGCTCAAATTAAACACCTTTTAACAGGATACCAGTCGGATTCACCTAAGATCATTTGGTTTAATGCAGGAATTACTGTATAAAAATCTTTGTCCTTTTTTTTGTGGAAAGGTGTTGTGTCACAACAGCGTGAGCACAAATATGTAAGATCAATGCAGATGATAGGAAATGGAGAAAAATTAACATTCAAGAAAACCTAGAAGAAACGTCACTACAAGCAAAATCAACACGTGTAAGTACCATTACTTTAGCTTAGATTATAGTAATCTATTATCTGTGACCACAGTGTAAGCTGGTTCAAAGCAGTGTCTGCTCAGTGTGACACCATTAAGAGTTTCAATTATTCTGGTGCATGAAGCAGGCATGTTGGCCTTCCAAAAATAGAAACTAGATTGCTATTTTAAATCCAACAGGTGAAAGTGTCTCTAAAAAGCAATGGGAGAAAGGCATAAGACCTTTCTCACTCCGTGTCATATGCTATTTATATCTTCTAAAGTTTGCATGTATTATAAATTACATTCACTGTTTAACACATTGCCTTATTAGGACTTCCCATGGGCCTCAGCAAAAAAGGCCATTAATCTCAATTAAGCTTCTTCCTTTACTTTTGGGAAGCTTGCCCGCAGGGTAAGAGTGACTGATTTGTTCTTGTGGGTATACATCCAGTCTTACCACAAGATAAATTCTTTATTTCCATTCGTTTGAGGCTTTTTCTGGTTCCCTGTTGCGTTTTCTGGCTGCGAGCACCCTCTGAAGACAAGGCCCTCATTGACTGTCTCTTTCAGGTGATTCACTCTCCTGCCACACGCACAGCCCTGGCCATCACTAAACACACCAGCACAGCAAGGAGGGCAGCTTCGCTGGGCAGCAGGATGAGATCTCCATATGCTGGGTTTAACAGTGCTCTACCAAAGAGCCACAGTTGTTTTGATTACAGCAGGATTTCCTATTTGTGGGGAAAAAAAAAAAAAAAAAAATTTTTACAAATTCATTATAACCATGACTCTTAATAACTTGTTTTAATTTGCCAGTAGGTGTGCTGCTACAATACTTCACCATGTTCACTTGTCTTGGTTGCACTTTAAAATCTATTACTTGTACCTGACTCAATTATATTTCAGGGGTACTATATTTCTTCAGACTGTTTTGACCATCATGGCTCTTCTATTAGTCCACAATTTTTCAAGATGAGGTGTGGGGGTTTTCCCACTATGAAAGAATCAAGTTTAGTTTCCCTGCTATAAATACGCCATACCAGTGAGTAGTTGTTAGTTTTTACTCAGTCACAGCAAGTGTAGGTATAAATTAAATACCAGCTTTATCTTACAGCATAATGTGCTGTGTATTCTTTTGTCTTCCTGAGCATGTGAGGCCTGTCTTTTTGCAAGCTATGATGTGGAGTCCCAGATTGCTAATTGTGACCTGGCTCCCTGGCAGAAAGAGCTGTAATTGCCATCAGATAGCTCCCTCTGCTTCCTGAAGTGAGTGCATGCAGACTGATACCAGCATTAGAGCTTGTGTTGAAGGTTAAAGAAGTTAAAAAAATTTCTTCCTTCAAATACACCAACATTACTTTAAGAAGAGCTGCTAGGCCAGTAATTGCTGCAATTTTCCTTCCCTAAAAGCCTAGTGGGGTTTTTTTTCCCTCTCAGAAATTCAGTGACTACAGTGTAAATAATTATGTTTAGCTATTGTTGAATGACTAAAGAACTCATGTTAATTTTCTATATATAATGCTGCTATAATTGTACAATTACTGCTGTACTGGAAGCAGGCCAGAGGTGGAATAGAGGCTCTCAGGGGACTTTGAAGGCTCTCTCATTTATTCTGTAGCTCAGACCAGAGCTGTTTCCATTAAGGTGGCAAAGTGGTCAAAAAAAGGAACGGAAATCACAGGATCATACTGTAGCAATTTGGTTGGATTCTCAGAAAAATGTACATGAAATTTTTCTCAGAAAAATTTACAACAGGAATTCTTGTTCCCTTCTCATCTTTTAGCAAATACGTTTAGTTAAAAGAGCTTCAACAAACATAGGCCCTTACTTGGGACCATGCCCTCAGTTTAGGGGTTTTATGTAGTGAGCTACTAATTCATCTATCTACCTAGGTAATTGCTAAAAAAGCACAATTCAGATACAAGTTTACATCTCTAGGCTTGTAACAACAAATTATTCTGCAAATACATCCATAACATTTTAGAAGCAAACAATGTTTTATACATTATCTATCTTCCCAGCATTCCATATTTCTCAGCCTCCCAGTGAACGGATCAATAGATCCTTTCAAATGTGTGTATTGGGGAGAGAGAGTGTTCAAGGAAAGCTTCTGTGCCAGGCTGCCAAACCAGTCTCTTATGCCCATCCTTGAATGGAAGACAGATTGTGAAGCTGTTCTAACACGAGACAAAAACCACCAGGGTTTCTTGGGTACAAATGAAAAGGGAAAGAGAACTGGCACACCAAAGAACAGTCACACAGGGCTAATTTCAAAGTAGTAAAGTTGTCCAGCAGGCAGAAAGGAAATGTATGGCACACATCTGGCTGAATAATTTGCAAAGTGGTAAAACATCAGAAGAAGCCAAGAAATAATTTGATACCACTTAAGGGATGCTCACTGCATAGGGTTTGAAATAGACACCAGCATAGAGTATGTTATTTTGTAGGAATAAATAGAAATGTAGATTAATATCTACCAGTCCTAATTCCTTACTTAAATGCCTTTAGATGTATAAGGTTTTTCTGGCTGTAATATTTTTTTTTATTACATCCACAGGCACTAGAAACCTTTTTCACTATCTACATCACTCAATAAAGGGTACTAAGAGGAATTGTGTAGAGAGGTAAAGCTTTCTTCAACCCATTTTTTTAAACTTATGTTTATCTATATGAAGTCAGGTTATTTTTCTAATAGTGTTGATGTCTGGCAAATTACATGTTGGTTTCCTAGGTTAGATAACACAAGTCTCATTACTAAAATAATTTGAAATGGCAAAGGGCAAAGTTAAACAGTGAAAAACAAACTGCATAGAAACAGACTCATAGAAACAAGTAATTTGGGCCAACAGATTATTCTGTCTCTATGTGATTTGAGTCTGATGTGCTCTCTGAAACGCAGATTCAGCAATCTGAGCAGCTGTTCAGCAGTTACAACAAAGAATACCAAGGATTTAGAAAAAAAATGAGGCCCATTTTCCTATTACGCTGTAAGATCAGGCTTTTATCTCTAGTTGTGAATGAGAGATATGATTTGGTAGGTTCTTGTTCACTAAAACCAAGTCACATTCAGACTCTGATTTTTTTTTTTTTTTAAATAAAGCAATTACTGTTTGAAAAGCTTTTACATAGGTTTTACAAGTTATGCAGAATCTTCTCATTGAGAACAGGATGTATATCTCTAAATCAGACCAAATACCTTGATCAGTTATTATATAAGAAATGAAGAAAACAATAAAAAGTAATAGATTTTAATCATGCATTACAAATATATTAAATGTTAGAAATATTTTACCCAGAGTATTTTGATTTTACATTTTTTCATTATACACTACATCCCGCAAATAACTTTTAAACTACCTTATAAATTGAATATCTTTATAATTTATTTTGTAGGTATCCATGCTCTATAAGCCACATTGTGATTGTAGCTAGTTTTATGAGCCTGTCTTATTTGCAGGTCTCTGGACTTTGTAACATTTTATAAGATGCAGCTGTTGAACTTCTTTTAGCTGGTTCAGTAATGGTTGCACTTGTTTTGCAGTTGACTGTAATTCCTGGGATTGATTTGGTTTGCTATTTGAAAACAACAAGGACAAAAAACAGGAAACTGCTGATGAATTACATTCCTAATTTATGCAGTTATGTTGTAATCTGTTGATGGCTCCCTAACAGATCAAGACCTAACCACATAAATAAAGAGGCAGTTTAGAACCTAACCTAAAACAAAAAAGTGACTTCCCCCTGGTGTAATGCAATTGAATTTTAGTGTGGGTACACAAAGGAAAATTAAGGTGAAACTGAATGAACAAGAACCAGGTGTACTGCCCTGGTTCTAAAAGGGAAAAAGGGATGTGACTATAGTAGAAGAAAAAAGGAGTTTAGGGGAAAATAAGGTCAGGATGCTCAAAAGAGATGCTCTGCATCCCTTTTGTCAGCCTGCACCTTGGTTTCCAGATACAATTTCAGGGTCGTATTTCGTGGCTGAACATCCAACAACTCTAACCTGCCAAACTTTGCTGCTGTGGTGCACAGCTTACACATAACGGTGTAAGAATGGTGGGCACTGTAATTCCTCTCTGAGGATTCAGGTTATATTGTCCAAAACCTCTATTCAGCATCATGTCCAGATTTCTTTTGAATGTATTTGAATATATTTTGAATTTTGAATATTGAAGGATGAAGAACAAGGAGGAATCTGATATCTGGTATTGTATTGTGTATTTGCAATAGAGAAATAAAATCATTCCCCACAATCATCTTAGTATTTTTGATAAGGGTTAACCATTAGAAAACTCTTACACAGAGTCAGGTGTTTCCCTAAGAACTGAGAAAATATTGAGGAGGAAGGAGATGGGATCCTGTGTGCCTGATGTGCCTGGACTTCATGAATGACTGATATTGACTGAGACAATCTTCTAAAATTGTGTTGGTGTTCTTAAAGTACTCGTGTTTTAATTTGTTTCAACAGCTTTGCTAACACTTTGCACTAACCAATTTGCAATCATAGCTTTTTAAGGCAACTAGAAACTAACCTGTGTTTTTCTTTTGTTTGCTTTTTAACTGGGCCGGATTATCTAAACTCTTACCCATATTAGAGTAATTATTCAGAAAGCCCTCTAATATCTATTTCTCATTATGACAGAGTTAGGTCATGAGTTGTGTATTAAAAAAAACAAAACAAACAAACAAAAAAAAACCCAAAAAAACCCCAACAACAAAAAACAAAAACAAAATCCCCCCAACTGTAACAAATAAGAGTCACTATTCCAAGATGTCTCTGCAATTTTGCTTTCTGACTGCAATTTGCACTGATCAGACTTTAAAATTGTTATTTTCCAGTTCACATTTTCCCAGCTTAGTCTCTGTATAAGGGACATTTAAAAGATCAGTTAAAAGCCAGTTTTACCAGGGAGGGTAAGCAAGGTTAAACTGCGATGGGCTAGAAAACCCCCACAGATCTTACACTGTATATTTTAAAAGACATAATGGGCTTGTGCAAAATGAAGGCATAATGGAAACAGACCCATTACCTTTGATATTCTAATATGAAAAAATACAACTCTAAGGTTGTGTCAGTAGCCCCCAGCCAGTAGATTTTCTGTTTCCCACTGGGCTTTCAGTAGGCATTGAAGAGAAACCGTGGGCAGAAGCAGCTGGAGAGAAGGCCAGGAGAGCAAAACTGAGCACACGGATGTATAGGTGTGACCTGCACCTGAGAATTGCCTGTAGCTGTGAGCCTGTGCCTCTCCCAGCTCCTGCTGGATCTGGCTCTTAGCCTGCAATTTCCAGCTCCTGCATCACTCTTATGTTCCTTTTCTAAGCAGTTCTGTGGCTTCCATCAAAACCAGTGGGTAAACTGCCTTTCCTCTGCTTGTTCCTTGGCCACAGCAATTTCCTCTGTGCTTCTGTTTGTTAGGCTTTTTACTCTGACCACAATTTTTCTCCTTCATGCCAACATAAGTAGGAAAAAATTTCAAATAATTATCTGCTCTCAATTTTCTTCAGCCATTTAACTCTTTCTATACTTGATGTTGTTTTGCTTTGCAGATTCTTGGCCCAAATCCCTGTTCCAGGAGTGTCTGGGCCTAGGACAACATCCAACTTTGTGTTGGAAGTTAAAAGCCCCATGTAACATCCCACAGTTCACGGAATCTGTCACCATATCAAAGAAATACACTTGGTAGGTGATGTCTGTCCCTGAAAACAAATAGAACATCTTCCAGAAACATCTTTGAACGCCCTAGCTAATGCTTTGTACATCACTTCTCTCTAACGTCACACTCTAATGCTATGCTCTAAGTCAAAGGGAAGGAAGCCTTCATGGCTAAGGCTCAGTCATTTTTGTGAATAACACCACACTCTTCACGGTGTGTTATAGCATAAAAGCTGGTCCATACATTCAAGGAGGTATTACAGGACTCAAACCCCTTGGCTCTAGCTGTGATCTACCCAGAACATCTAGAAGAGGAAAAAGTGCCAGCAGGAATAAAGGAGCAGCCCCAGAAAGTGGCTGGGTCTTTCCAAGTGGTACTATATCTGTCCATTGCACTGACACCTGCAAATCCCATCTCAAAAGAAACAAAACATGTTCCAGCACATCCAGCTGGGCCCACCAGCTCTCGTTTCCCAAACTTTGTGCTTGCTGAGAAATGAATCTGATCAGGTGGCATTGGCAAGGGCCACTGAATCATTCCTGTCAGCAGTATGGAAAAGCATTGTTGTTCCGTGTCATTTGCCTTTCAGTGCAGTGATTTCAGATGACAAACTGCTCATCTGATGTTTAAGCTCAACACATGGGTGACATCCTCAGCTGCTGCCTTCGGGACACGGCAGAAAGCAGGGAGAGCTCCATCTGCCTGTGGTGAAATGGGAACCACTTCAAAGAGCTGCTCGTCCAGGGACAGAGGTTATTTTCATTAACTGTTCTTTAACTTAGTTTAACATATCTAGGTAGCTGTGAAAATTACTTCTGGCACTTTTTTCCTGTGCTATAACTCATTGGTTTAACTAACTCACTCAGGAAGTTTTTTAGCATTTCTGCTATGGAAGTGGTGGCAAGAGCAATCATAGCCAGCAAAGGAAGGATTAACCAAAGCCCCAGCTTCTAGCTACTCTCATTAGTACATGTGAGAGAGCAGAATTCTTTTTCTTTTTTTTTTTTCTTTTTTTTTTTGAGGAAGTTGGGGTGCTGCATGGGGTTGACACTGCTTTCTGGCTAAGTTTATAGGATCTGATTATAACCTAGGATTTTTCTCTCTTCTTAATCAATTTTATTTGCTCCCTCCAGCAAGAGCTCATTAAGGGAATGGTCATCTGGCTTTAACAAACTCCACCTACAGAATAATTCTAGCCAGTAGTATTCTTCCTTGGGTTTTAAGGCCATTATTTGAGGATTGCCACTCACATGGCACATGTTACATTACCAGTTGGTTTCAGTTGGTTTTATTGTATTTAAGCTCCCAGACCTAATCTAAAATTAAATAATGTTCACAAGGAGGGGTCTCCTGCTTTCTCAAGGATGTGGTAAATATCAGTAGAATATCAGCATTTCCTACTTGTGGAAGATAGAATCCTTCTCCTTAAGACTTGCAGGAAAATAAGTTATCAGCTATTAAGGCAGAAGAAAATTAATCACAAAAGACTTCTCAGGGCAAAAAAATAAAAGGACAGGGAGTTGAATGTTTGTTTTGTTGATGGTTTTTGGTTGTTATGTATGTTTGTTTGTTTCTGAAGGGGGGATTAAAAATAACTTAAGGAATGTATAATAGTGGAGCCTTTCATATTACATGTCAGGACGAAAACAATTCAAAAATGTAACAAAGACTAAAAGGGTCTTTTCCTGAGGCTAAAACAGATTGAGCTTTCTCTGAGCTAGCAATGTATTGTTTTGAGCATGGCCGGAAAGAGGCTAATGGTGCTCAGTTTGTAGCTGTCCAGAAGATGGAGGAATGTGCCCTTCTGTGACTGATGAATGCACTTAGGAGGGCTGTCAGAGAGCTGGAGCAGGAAGGAGGAGTATTGTGAACACATCTAGCCCATGGGGTCAGATCATCCTTGTGTCAGAATCTGAGTGCAGGGTTAGTCCTGTTCATCTCCAATTCCCCGAGATAATATTTGTTTTATTCCTTCTTTCTGTAATTCCTGTATTTCTTCTTTCTTTTAGGACCTTTGTATTTCTTCTTTCGCCCTATTCACGTGTTGCAGGTTAGCCAAAAGAGTGGTAGCCCAGTAAGAGCACGTGTGTAGCACAGGGCAGTGTTTATAGACTGCCTGTTTCAGAGGGCCCCTGCTCTGGACTTAGGAATGCAGAAGGAAATGACAGGGCCTCTGGGAGAGGCAACCCTCTGGTAACTCTGCCTTGGTATAAATGCAGTTTCTGTTTCTTACAGCTTTTAGGACTGCTCCTGTACTCTGACAACCAAATCTATGAAGGCCAAAGCTATAAAATCAAATATTTTGGATGAAACCATCACAGGGATTTCTTTTATCCCTGATATTCAAGAATTATATTTGGCATTTCTGCCTGGTCAAATCTGTCAGGCCAAGTGTAATTTCTCTTTTTAATGTTCAGTATGTTTGCAATAACTCTGTAAAGCCTATAGAAAGGTCTGGACTTTTTTCCAAGAAGGACCTTTGTGTCAGGTTCAATAAATGAGACTCTGTTCAGGACAGGACACTAAAGGACTTAACATATTTTTAAATACAGGTGGTTTTTAGTGTAAGACTTTCTCCAGTACTGATTTCTTCTAGAAGAGTCTTCATCAACAGCTGTTCTAAATATCCCTGAGCAGACTCTGGAAGCTTGATAGTCTGTGTAGCTGTCAAGGTGTACATTTGCTTTCCTGCCTTACTGCTCTTTTATCTTGAACTGTAAAATTTGAGTTGGAAAGTCCAAAGTAAATTTTTTTGTTTGGGTTTTTTTTTGTTTGTTTGGTTTGGTTTGGTTTGGTTTTTTTGTGGTTTTTTTTTTTGTTTTGTTTTTTTTTGTTTTTTTGTTTTGTTTTTTTTTTGTGGACCAACATCTGTCATTAATGTTTCAGTCTGTACTTTAGATAAAAGCAAAATGTAGACTTGACTTCTTAATTCATGATAAAAAAATTTAAAGCACTTTGTAGAACTAAAGCTGAAATAGTACACATCAGTATACAAAGCACTGACCACCCAAGACACTGCAGAATAGATTCTGTGAGAGAAAAAAATCAAAAATCAATCTCATTTGATTTACTGTTTTTAAGAAAACAGGATTTAACACATCCTTAGTAAATAAAAAGGAGTGCAGCAGCAAATCCTTGACTATCAACACAGTCTCTTAGTATAAAACTAAGTATAAAACTCCAGTTTTAGGCTAACCACTCGGGTCAAAAATGACTGACAATGCATGCATCATGTAATGAATTGGTTGGAAATTACTTAATTAATCCTTCATTATGAACCCTTCTTCACAACATCCCTAGCTGCAGTACTCCCAAAGCCAGCTGCTATCTACAGCTGAATAGTAGCAGGCACATTAAGCCTCTTAAATACTTGCATTGTGATTCCTAAATTGGGCAGCCAGAACCTTAGTCTGTGCAATTGCTTCTATAATTAAGATTCTATCTTTGTTTCTATAATGAACCCTGTTTTCAGCTTAATATAGTTTAAAGAGTCTTCTTTTCTTTTC
Source organism: Regulus satrapa (assembly GCA_013396955.1). Lineage (NCBI taxonomy): Eukaryota > Metazoa > Chordata > Aves > Passeriformes > Regulidae > Regulus > Regulus satrapa. The sequence continues at coordinate 293,961 of VWZN01018880.1, read as the reverse complement.
TAGCAGTGATTTCATGTACATTGTGTTATTTCCTGGTTAATAATGAAGTGAATCTTTGAAACATTCTAACATTTGTCATAAACTCTGCCCTCTCTTAACCATTCAGCAGTGCATCTTTTACTGTGAATACATCTATTTAAAGGTGATTCTCCTCTTCATAATACACTCTAAAAATTCTTAACACTACACTTCAGGCCAGAATTTGGAGGCTGATGTCTACATGAAATGGGACGACTAGGTAGAGTAAGGATTGGAAGTTCAAAGTAATTATGGGGGCAAGGAAGAAAGGACATTGATTTTATTAAGCCCATTCCAATATTCAGGCTCACATTGTCAAAGCTTTATAGGAGCAGAAGACGTCTATTTTTGACCTTCATCAGTCATGAGTCTTAAAGTCTCAGATTAAGCCCCTGTAGCAAGTTAAAATTGTATAAAAAGCCATAATAGTCAAAACCTGTGGCTATAACGTAGCCATAATAGTCACTGCTGTGCCTCAGATCTGTGTGAAAGCTACTTACCAGTGTCTAATTCAGAGCTACTGGGTCTTCAGCAGCTTTGGGAAGACACAGTTTAACTGTATTACAGGCACGTCAATCACTTTTATGAGTTGAAGTAATGAAGGCTTTCGGTAATTTCCTGTGCCCTATTAACAGAACCTCCACAAATTAGTTTTGCAGAGTTTCTGGTTTCTGAAACAAAAGCCTTGATTCTGGTCTCAACTGACTTGGGGAAGAGAGCTGTAGATTACCTTTACAATGCTCTGATCCGTTGATGGCATCTGCAGTCCTCGGTGCAAATTACAGCAGCCAGAGGAACTGTTCCTGATAATAACCAGAGCATGACAACGCTGGCTACAGCCCTAACACGTGCCCACGCTGGGAGCTCGGGGGAAAAAGCTGCGAGCAATTCTGGCAGCTTTCTGCCACAGAGCGCTCCCCTTACAGAGACGCAGCGTGCCAGGGCCGATCCTGAGGCTCTGTGGCCCTTCCCTCCTGCAGAAGATTGCTGCGTGTGGCAAGAGCAGCCATTTAGAGCTTTCGGCTGAAGGCTTCTGAGCTCCGGCTCCTTCCTTGCTGGATTCAACGCCACAGTGAAACTGCTTCCCCTCCTTTATGCGTCAGTGTAAATCCGCCACAGTGCAATGGAAATTGACAGATATTTGGAGTGGTAAAAAATGTCAAGTGGTCAAGACGAGGCTCTTCGAGTTTGGCATGGCTTTTGTGCCTCGTGGAGCACCAGGGGAGAACCAGCCCTGCAGCGTTCTCACCGGGAAAACTGCCTAAGAGTAATTTGTCCAGCTAGTGCCTTCTTCCCTTGCCTTTCATTCCCTGTTTAGCTGCGTAGCAACTAAAGACCATGAAACCAGCTGTACAAAAGCCCCACATTACTTCTGTACTTCATTAACTTGTAGAGCATCAGACCGTGGTACTTAACCACAACCTGCAGAGTTTCAGGGGCTTGTTTGGTCAGAGACTCACTGATGCTTGGCTTCCCTTCAAAGTGTTTCGCTCTTCATTTCTCTTCACATTCACACATGGTCTGATCTTTTCACAGCTGCTCCCAGCAGCAGGTCAAGAACACGTTAAGTCTCACAGCCCCTGACATTTGCACGTATGCTGACCATTGCTACCTTACTTATTTCTTCTCAGATCGTCTCAGTTCCAAAGCACCTGCTGCTCCTGGTCCCCATTGTCTTAAACTGTGGGGATTGTCTGCAAGTGCTCCTGCAGCCCCTGGATGGATCGATGTCTTCTCTGTGTCAGCAGGTTTCTACCAGCCACTTGTGCGAGCTTGAGCTGCGTTTTTGTTTTTGTAGAGCAGAAGGGTCTGTGCTTTTGGCCTTCTGTTCATGCAAAGTTCCAAGCATTGTGGGTGCACAGCCAGGTGGATCTCTCCCAAGCAGCAGGAGGTTGTTCCCTGTGTGCTTGCAAAGGAGGTAAAATCTCCCTGGGCGCTGCTAACATATGAGTTGTTCTTAGACATACATCAGACCCTTTATGGCTCCTACCAAGCCCAGTCCTGCTCTGCTGGGACTGAGGTCAACAAGCAGATACTCTCAACTGCAAATCCTCATATTGGGCAATACATTAGCACCAGAAATTAATGAGGTCGTACACTGCTTAGGGAATAGAGCTAAGAGCTACATTATGACCCATCTTCTACTTAGTCACTGCACACTGCTGCTCTATTTCCACTTGAAACTGTAGCCTTCCTTCAGTGTTTGCTCGCTGGGACAATCCCTTTCATTACCCTCGGCCTTCCCATAACTCTGGCAGTATTCACTTAATTTAATTTTAAAGGCACCCATTAATTAAAATTATTCTATTTACTGATTCTTAATAATGCCTCAGAAGCTTTTGTTGTGGTGTGCCTGTCTATATTTGAGCTTAAGACCGTTTCTGCAATAAATCATAATTTTCTGCCTGTCTTAGCCTCTAAGTGATTTGGGTCAAATAGACTGATTTGTTCACCGTAGCTCCCTTCCTGCCACACATGCCTGGGTTTTTTGTCCCTTTTCATTCCTGTTTTTCCAGCACCGATAATACTGAAGGGTTAAAGGAGAGGAAAAGGAAGCACAATTGTTTTTCTTCATCCACTGCATATCCTGCTCTGCAGAATGATGCTGGCCCCGCTGGAAACATTTGCAGCACATCCTCTGCAAAGGTCAGCGTGGCTGCTTCATCTATTGCAAACTGGATTTTAGCCAGCAGCTGTAGCTGACAGTTTCAAGAAGGCCACTTCCCCATCCATCTTCCTCAGACAATTGTGTGCAGTCTCCAAACTAATAATTCATCATTTGCACGTGCGCCTTCTACTTCATTTTTTTTATTAACATATTAGAAGGGCCCTGCTTTATTTATTAAATTCATTATTATTCTTATCAAATGATGACATGTTGTTAGCCAAGAAGATGCACTTGCTATCTCACAACTAATTATTCCAATTAAGTTTTCATGATTCTACCATAAAGCACAGCTCATTAACTTTAATTACTTTTGAAATGCAGCTGCTGAGATACAAATGTAAGAGAGCAGGTAGGTAATATTTGTTAGTTAATTTCTGCAAATGGAGTTTGTTGTCATTAGATCTTAAGTGATACTTTCAGGCAATCTTGTTCCCTATTTCTTAGGTAAGATTTGTCTTTTTTATCAAAGAGGGTCCTCGAGTTCTTTTGCGTTTTTTCACAGAAAAGTCTTCTGCCACAGAACATCAGATAAAATTCAAAGGTATTTCTTCAAATAAACCTATGTGCTTTCAGCTCAGCCCTTAATGGGAATCGATGGACAACTGCAGGTAGCATCTTTCTTTGCTGAGGTAGAACTATTCCAGAAAGGGTGACAGCACTTTGATGAAAAACTGAGATGTTGTCATAAGGCAAAAGTTCTTCACAAAAAGCATTCAGGTCTTGCAGTGATGTATGTAGTTTGTGTCTCCAGTGAGGGGCTCAGATTCCTCTGGAGGGTTGACTTGAGCGATTGTCCTGGCCGGGATAGAGTTAAATTTTTCTTGGTGGATGGTTAGAACAAAACATAGCTGCCTGTTTTTGAGTTCATCACATGCAGGGATGAAACTTGTACAGATCTCCCGAGGAAGAGGGAAATGGAATTTCTTTGTTGCTGTGCAAAGAAGACAGGTGCAATGGTACTGACTGTGTCTCGGAGGGTGTAATGTCTGAGCAGGCTCAGGGAGCTGCAAAATCTCTTGTGAGTTCCACCACTACAACCTTTAGGAAATGTCAAGGGCAGTCAGAGTAGATATAATTTGTATTTCCTTTCACTAAGAGCTGGATGCAATAGCTGCTGCAAATTCACAGTGCTCTTCCTCACACACCTCTCAATGGTCACAGGAGCAGAATTGAGCCGTAGAAGTGTTACTGCCAAAGACAGGGGTGCTTTTCTCCTTTAGGTTTGTACGTGGTGGGTTTGGCTGTGCTGCTTACTGGGAACTGTGTAATTAGAAGCCAGGTTCAAAAATCAGCACTGTGTGATTTGGCCAATGCCAGTTTTAAGGCTGTTTGCCTGTTCAGAGGCCAGAGGGAAGCGTGTGAAAGGCTAGTATTCACATCACAGATTTGCAAATGCATATTCATCCAAGTGGCAACTTTTTAGTGGCAAAACATTGTTGTTACTCTTTTGGTGTTGCTGGGCAGAACTAGAAAAGTTTTTCTATTTTTCCAAAGAAGTCACAGTTTAGATGTTTTCTTTACGGTTTTTAATGACATGGGAAGGGGCTTCTTATAGGTATTTTGCGGTGTCTAATTTGCTGTCTCTGCCCAGAGATAGATTTTTAAGGATGAGGTGTGCAACATGCTGAAGTGAGGCTTTCGTGTCTTCGGTGAAGCACAATTATTATATCTCACCCAACATAAACTCTGAGTAGAAAACGTCTGCAATTAATGAAATGTTTATTGGCACCAAAACCACTTTTTCATAATTTCCGGGGAAACAGAATTTTCACTGAAATTTACTGTGTGGTCTAAAAACGCTCCAGAATTTATGTGGCTTTGGCCAGGGAGGGAAGCAGCCCATTGCAGACTGCCTTGAGTTGTGGGGTTTTTTCTTAACACACTCATTCAAAAATCCTCGAATTCAAAGGCAAGGCAATGAAATTGGACTTACTCTAGAGAAGTGCTATACTATCATCTCTATGAACCTCTGATAGCAAGAAAGGAACATGCCTGAGATTTCCCTCCTGAATCCAAATGGAATGTGCACAGAAGCATGAGATTTGCCTACGCTGGTATAGTTTTTTTTTACTGACTTTATTAGCTCACATTAACAAACTTTTCAAACTATATTAAGAGCACAGAAATTCTTGAAAGGTATCGTTTATTTCTGTATTTTGCCTTCTTATTTTGCATGGCAATCTCTGGATACCCTAGAGTTGATTTCTTCTTGTACTGATGAGGAGAGACACCATGTAGGGAGGTAAACATGTCTGAACTGGCATGCAGATGGAATCCAGAGCTGGCGATGCCCGGTGAGAGTGCCTGGAGAAACACTGTCTATCTGCTGCAGTGGAAGCAGCTGAGCACAGAGCAGTGGTCGGGGTGGAAGGGGGGCTGCCCGTCTCTGCAGGCAGCACCGGGGTGAATTCCAGGCACAGTGCACAGAGGCTGTTAATACTAAGCAGTGAAGGGCTAGGATATTACAGACGGAAATGAGCCCAAAAGAAGTGAAGTACGCTAATCTGAATATCCTTTCCGTGCTCCATTAAGAATCTTTGACACTGCGTTGCAGTTCAGTAACAAACAGTATTTCTGCGTCGCTAAAGACGGTGCCAGCAGCATTCCTTGAAGAGGTCACGTCTCTGGAGGTCCGCGGGATCGGAACCAGGACGCACTGGTCTGCACGGGCAGACTGTGAAAAAAAAACCTTCCAGGAACAAAGAACTCTCGGAGAGGGAAGACGTGAATCTCAGACTCGTGGTGCTCCCCGATAAGCCCCGTCCGCCTTCCCCAGCGGCTGCGGTTTCTGCGGGCAGGAATTCCCTGCGGGCCGTGGGGCCGCTCTCCCCTCACGCCCAGCTCTGCCGCTGCGGGCCGCCTCAGCCGGCAGCGAGAATCGGCTCGGCTATCGCGCTGAGCTTTGCCGTGCATGCCTTGAAACGGGTTCGTCTAAAATCCGGCCCTTGGGCAGCGTTCCTCGCTTCTCGGTACCGGTGCACCGCTCCTCCCGCCTCGGCTCCAGCTCCCAGACGGGGTCTGGAGCTCCCGGCGCCGCCCCGCAGCCCCGACCGGTTCGGCCTCGCAGGGGGAGCGGCGCTCGCAGAGAAGGCCGCGGAGGTTACGACCTGTCCCCTTTCTGTTCTGCGCACACGCTTATCGTACCTTCTCCACGGAGCTAACGCTAATGAATTCGCTGGCTGTCCCTGCCTGGCACCGCCGGCTGCCCCCC